>AP028441.1:6008065-6403637 GCA_036509395.1 Antheraea yamamai
TTAACAACATAACATTTTTTTCATTAAATTACACACATAAAAACTTTGAAAAGCTGGTTTCGTAAAATTCCGACATGATCTAAATAATAGAAACTATAATAAACTGGCCGTCCCATGTTACAGATTCAGCAAAATCAGCAACAGTTTTTAAGTAATAGTATTAGGTTTACAATAAAGTCTCACAGCGTATTAACGATTTGCTGCACTGTAAATTTAAGTGCCATATCAAGCGGGTTTTGGTGTCAAAAGGCTATTAGAATGGATCAATATGTGAACGATAGTGATGTCTGGAGTGGACTCCTCTTTGTGCATCCACTAAAAACGATTGTGACGTGTAATGTATTCTGAATATATATCTATACATATAATAAGAATGTAAACGTTACTCGAGGACATGCTTTATGATTTTCTTGTTTTAGGTTTTATCGTGAACCCAGTTTATCTTTAGCAGTAATGCGTGTTCAAACAACCAACCAGACAGACATTTCCAAAAATGATTGAAATGTATTTTATTACTTATTCAAAGACACCGCCAATAAAAATTACAGACACATTCGATTTACATTCTTATTATATGTATAGAAGATATGACACTACAGACTTCTAACCGATAATAAATAAATAACTTTTATATAATAAATTAACACAACCAATAAATTTAAAAAATGTTAATATGATAAATTATATTATTTATTAATATGGTTTATCCACTAATAAATTATAAGATTTATTGTGTAAACAAAATGTTACATGATTTTCCAACGATTTCCTGAACTATAGAAAATTATATTAATAAAATAACATATATAAATAATATGTACAAAAACAATTATCATAATAATATATAAAACGTATAAGACATTAAATAAATACTAAACGAAAAAATAAACGAATCACATCCGAATAATACATTTTTCCTATAATTCTATGGAGGCAACAAGAGAAAATAACATAAACAGTGGTCAGTTATCGGACGTAGGTAATGGGGTCGTAATTAAGACCGGAAGCGGATACGGAGATAACGCACGACGCACAAACCGACCGGCTATTACTTTTATATATCACAGACAATAATGCACGATACATAAACTAATCGCTAAAAAAATATTCGATAAACATTTTCTCGTCGGAAATTTTCTTGCCACCATTTTGTTGTGTATTTATTTGAAAAACTAAAATCAATTGCCGAATGTACACGTAAAGGCATCACTTCATAACGGTTACACATATTTGGCTAAATTGTTCACAAGTTTTAACACCAACTGTTTACACTGTAAAATTAAATCAATCTATAAAATCGAAACGTCTGTTGTCCATCCCTATCGATTTCCGATACAGTTGAACCAATTCTAAGGTGACTTTTATTGGCACATATTAGATTTTTCAGAGAACTAACTAGGTTAGATACCATTACGCTTTTTAAATTCTAAAGGGGCTAAGCAATCAGTCATAAATCTAATCGATGTAACTTAAAATCGTTAACAGGGTTACAAAGGAAAATTAGTAGCAATAACATTGAAAACAAAGAATAAAAACAACTGACAATCAATATAGATAAAAAAGGTAAAAAGAAAGTTATAACAAACCCATTTTAACGTAAATAACGTTGCAAGCACCGTCGCTTACTAAATCAATATATATATATAGTACATTACTGATACTTTTAATGATACCTAAATATTATATTTCCTGTAAAAGAAGTCCAAACTTAAAAGAAAAATGAAGCATGTAAGAATTCAGAACGATGAACGCGACCGCAGCGAGATTCAAAATAAAAAGTTTAGGAACAACAAAGGATGAAGTTACCGCAGACATATAGAGAAACTTCCGCATGAAAGTTGTGGAAAAGATGATAAACACTTGCGGCATATAACAATTTTAATAATCTCCTTTTTCATATTATTCTTAAAAGTATTATTTCGTCCGCAGGTTGATAAAACGGCATTTGTGCCACAAAAATATTATTTTATACACGTGGACTAACTTTAACACAATCGCACTACAGTCACACTTATACCTTATAAGGATGTAGCCACATTTTCTTAGAACAGCGATCTTCATACTTTTCTAACTGAGGGCAACATAGTAAAATGTGGGATATAACTGCGTGCCGCACATTAAGGGATTGGGTAGTTGACACCACCTATCATCAATTGACATATTTTTCGGACCAGTCAAAATGCGATTGCCCTTTAGATTTTGTATAGCAATAGCAAACCTCAATACATAATCAATATCAATTGCATATTAACATAATAATCAATTGGGTAAAGGTGTCAATTACCCAATTGGATATTAATACAGCAAGGCAGGAAACATTATGGAAGTGGGCGTGAATACAATATATATATTAAAAAAAAAGATAAGATATTATTAGTTTTTATTGTTCCCGCTCATTCACTTTACTTTGTCTTCCCATCCCGCATACCTCGATTTAGTAGACTACAGAATAAATGCAAAATCAGTTTTGATAGTACTAAAATTCTACTAAAAGTCTACTAAAATTGTTTGGTATATCGCGGACCTCACGAACACCGGCTGCACACGCATGATTTGTTCACACGGGTCTAGAAGATCGCTTCCTTGTTACTCTTCGTATTAGCTGTAATTTCCACGTCCGCTGTCCGGGTGTGTGTGGTATGTATATTGTGTGCAATGTCCGATTTTTTTTCGAACTGACTACGCTATTTGCCTGGCAGGTCTTAACAGCTTCACAGGATTACGCAATGTCCATTGATCGCGTTTTGAGTTTTATATAAATTTTTTACACTGCCCCGTGCCTAGCACCAGCTTAAGTGCAGTCACTATATTATTTTCCAATCTATATAGAAATAGGCAAACAAAATAGTGAAGTATAACTTCCTCTTGTGATCTCAACCCATTTTTTTTTTTTTTTTGTTTAGTAGCTATTCACGAGTTTTAGAGTTATCAAGAATAAAAATAGGGAAGTGGCTTTTTTTCCTTTATTTCTCTATACCTCATCTACACGATCTATATAATTTGTCCAATACAGATAATAATAACATACAATTAACACTCAAAATGTACCCTAATGGTAGATGTTTACACCCACCCGATACTATTTACTGGTAAACAAAAATACTACAGTGAATACACACTATAATTATTAATGTAATTAGAATTAACACCAGAACGTAAAAAATGCAATAACGTCACGCTTATAGAAAGGGACGATAACAAATATTTGCGGCAAAGGAAAAACAAAACAAAGTCTATAAATCAGGAAAACTAGTAACGGCGAAGGATTTAACGCATCAAGTTCTCGCACTAAACAAAATAACCGAACTAATAATTGTTCGTATTTTCACCATTGCTCGAGAACTCGATAAATAAGTTCGAGCAGTTTCGATAGTTAAAAGATTTATGTTTATGTGTATCGTTTCGAACGTCGAAACTTAACCACATATTGTACCGTTACGATTGTTCGGTTTTTTATTAAACGATAAATATAAACGTCGCGTTTAGCTGGTATCTAGATATTTATTACAATACATAAAAAACGAATTATAAAGTCATAATATTATGATAGAGAAACAAGTTTGTTGACTTAACGAAAAGGTATTAAAGTAAACCGAATTAGCTATAGTTAAACGTCAAACTTAAGAAAATACTGTTATTGAAGCTGGTAAATATGGGACAACGACGTTGTTTTTGTTTAGACTCGCTAATACACAATTACAAAATTATCTATCTTATTTCATATTTCTAGTGACATAATAGACTGTATTTATCTGAACTGAAAATCATATTTTAAGTATTGTCTTAGTTTTAGTTTTTAATATTAGAACTTTTTTTAAAGGGTAAAACATTTATATTCACTTTTAAACAATTCAATGAAGGATAAATATCAATTGGGCAATATAGGTATAACATAAACAATATTATTATTTGTTACATGTTTGCTATTGCTAGGTTATTGCTAATATTTTTGACTTAAAGGACGCAGAATTAAAAGTGACGACATATTAATACGATTAAAAATGATTCCAAATATCGTTGGTTACATTTACATTCTCTACAATAATATTTGCATAGACTTGCTAGACCCATAGAATACGATTCCTTCATTTGACAGAACAGGCCGAATCGCAATCCTTTCAGTATTCATTAGGGACAAGCTTTAATTTCACAAAGTTGTTGAAGTTATCAATTTAACCGCCATTATTCAATTTAGTATACCTTTTGCCGTGGACCAATGTAAAACCAATTTCAAAAACCGTACTTATATGATAAACTAACAGATACCCACGACTTTGCCTGCGTCGCTTATTCTTTTCATCAATATATTAAGACAGAAGAAAAAACACAAGTACCACACCTCTTGCCCCACTACTATATGGCATGACCACACATCTCGCAATGAGTAGTGCTTATAACAGTCGTGGATCCTTCATTAACTATATATTAAAAGAAACTATTGTGATAATTTCTTTTTGGTAAATATAGAGCGTCTCAGAAGAAAATCTTAAAAAAAAAATTGATCGAAACCTATTCAGTAGTCTTTGAATAATTCGCGCACAATGGCAACTGCCTCTATCGTTTTACTTATATATAGATAAATATGCCTACTACCATAAATATCTCTATTCATAAATAAAAATACCATCTCACTTAAGAATACATTTAGAAAAGATAAACTTCGATAGAATTGCCGAAGTTAATACGACTGGGATTCTCTGAAAACGGAGTAAACATAAAATGATATTCGCTACGTAAATCCGCCGGACTCAATTACTACTCGGCATTAACTCAGAGATACTCAAATTTTACTACGGTCCTTAGCAATTTCGCTTTATCAAAATACGCATATATGGGGATCCGGGCAGATTGTATTAAATAAAAATTTTAATTTCCCCACTTTTACATTCGGAAGCGAAGATTTTTACGATTTTTCATTTAATTTTGGACTATTTTTACTGTCGGGCCAATGAACGGCCGGAACTTTTCACGTTAAACAAAACAAAAAAGTTTATGACGGTCGTATTTTTGCGGAAACGGGTCCCGTTCGCATCTGATAGTTGAAAAATTTAATTAAAATTTGTTTTCTGATAGCGCAACGAATCCGAGATTCGGGGAAATATATTATGGGTTTTAAAAGGCGTTTCAAATTAACTTACTCGCTTAGTCGCCTATCTTTCTGCTTAATTTACATATTTTTCGGACACTGTAGCTTTATTAGATGCGACCAACCAACCGTCAGCAGTGAATATTCAAGAAGCTAGTATATTTTCTTCTAAGGTATCGTAGTATCTCAAGACGAAAAGCTTTGACCAGTGTGAAGCACGATCACTAACAATGAGGCTCATAAGGCTCAAGTTCCCAGAATGGGCTCGTAAGAAAACTATGCTAGGAGATTCGAAGAAAAACCACTGTCATCGACATAGATCGCAGATAGCTCGCAGAACGGATAGCTGCTGAATCTAAGGAATTCTGGAGTGGTGTCCACACACCGGGAGACTAAGCAGAGCGTATACAGCTCAACATAGACCGATGAATTGCGAATAACCGTTGGATTTGAATAGCGCAAAACCTGCCATTGTGGCAATTTTTGTAACAGGTCTATGTCCAGTAGTGAATTTCTTTTGATTAAATGGATGGATGGACCACTCTTCAGTATAACAAATTACAAGTTTTAATCATTTCTTAAAATCTGAATAAGTACTCTATGAAGTGCGAAAAATAAAGCTGTAAATTAGTTCATAATCTTGAACTTGTTATCCGTCGCTTTAACGTTTTCCAAAAATTAAAAACAAATAATATTACTAAGTGTGGTCACTCGTCTGTAAGAATATAAAGAATCGAATGTAAATCTCAAACAAATGATCGGTGCAAATCTCTCCCAATCCGCGTCGTTCAGCATTAATCACAGAGAGTAGACGATAACCGCAAGGCGCGCACTGAAATGGTCGCACTTAAAATAATTTAAGTCTTAGCAGCCGCAGAACTTGGGTCATAAACCACCGGAGACAAAGTCCCGGACATTTTTCATTAGACCGGGAGATCTGCGAGCCAATTTTCACTGTAAACAATTATCAGTCCGGTTTTAATAAGTGCTCGGGTAAATTTATAATTATTGCAGGTATATTTTTGGGCTATCAAATCGATATTGAGTACTGTTTAACAGTATTCAACTGACAGAAATATACGTGACACTAATATGTTTTGATATCCTTAACGCAAACAGACATAAAATCTAACATCATTAAGCGACCAATCCTTGTGTATTGGTATCTCGGAAACGACTATAGGAATTGAGATGACATTTATTATTTGGATAATGTCCGAGTTCCCTTAAATAAACCTATATTTTCGAAGACAGCTAGGCAAACTTGATCATCGAGATATTAATTAATTTTTTTTAATACATTATAACTTGTATTTGACTACAGTCTCCTTTGATGTGAAATGACGATACTGTCTAAGATGATAAACAAATTAAATATAGTGGGTAAACGGCTTTCAAGTGCAGCTGCCGGAATACACCAACAGGTGCTTGGCGACAAATTTTCAAGGGTTGTAGATAGCCAGGCAAATTTAGAAAAAGCCTACCACCACGCTATGATTTCTTCACGATGCCATCCTTCGCCGAAAACTGCGACTTAGTTACAATGATTGATACCTAAACGCTACCAAGGACGCCATAATCGCTTAAAAATAATGATTTATTAGTTATTTAAACTTCAATGGAGTCTATAGATTTGTAACAATATTATCAAGAACACATTAAAATTACAGTTCTTGTGAACAGAAATGCAACTGAGTTGAAATGCTAAATGTAAATATATTCAGAACCCACAATACAACATGATATTGTAACTGTTTTTTACTCCGTCGTGCGTTTTGTTTTAAAGTTATTCTACAGTGCACTGGGTAATTTGCAATATGTTTATAACCATACAATTTATAGAAGCCACACGATTAATAACTGTATTATTAAATTAACCAAATTAAATAAAAAATATTGATATTCGCGCTACCTAATAATATATTTGAAGTCAATGCCAACCTAAATTCATATCATCTACATACAAAGTTTTGGTCCACTCTAGTGTACCATAATGTATATCTTTACAGTATACATATTTTATGACCTGTTCTGCAATATGTTTATAACCATACAATTTAGAGAAGCCACACGATTAATAACTGAATTATTAAATTAACCAAATTAAATAAAAAATATCGATATTCGCGCTACCTAATAATATATTTGAAGTTAATGCCAACCTAAATTCATATCATCTACATACAAAGTTTTGGTCCACTCTCGTGTACCATAATGTATATCTATACAGTATACATATTTTATGACCTGTTTTGCAATATGTTTATAACCATACAATTTAGAGAAGCCACATGATTAATAACTGAATTATTAAATTAACCAAATTAAATAAAAAATATTGATATTCGCGCTACCTAATAATATATTTGAAGTCAATGCCAACCTAAATTCATATCATCTACATACAAAGTTTTGGTCCAGTCTAGTATACCATAATGTATATCTATACAGTATACATATTTTATGACCTGTTTTGCAATATGTTTATAACCATACAATTTAGAGAAGCCACATGATTAATAACTGAATTATTAAATTAACCAAATTAAATAAAAAATATTGATATTCGCGCTACCTAATAATATATTTGAAGTCAATGCCAACCTAAATTCATATCATCTACATACAAAGTTTTGGTCCAGTCTAGTGTACCATAATGTATATCTATACAGTATACATATTTTATGACCTGTTTTGCAATATGTTTATAACCATACAATTTAGAGAAGCCACATGATTAATAACTGAATTATTAAATTAACCAAATTAAATAAAAAATATTGATATTCGCGCTACCTAATAATATATTTGAAGTCAATGCCAACCTAAATTCATATCATCTACATACAAAGTTTTGGTCCAGTCTAGTGTACCATAATGTATATCTATACAGTATACATATTTTATGACCTGTTTTGCAATATGTTTATAACCATACAATTTAGAGGAGCCACACGATTAATAACTGAATTATTAAATTAACCAAATTAAATAAAAAATATTGATATTCGCGCTACCTAATAATATATTTGAAGTCAATGCCAACCTAAATTCATATTATCTACATACAAAGTTTTGGTCCACTCTCTTGCACAATAATGTATATCTATACAGTATGCGTATTTTATGACCTGTTTTGCAATATGTTTATAACCATACAATTTAGAGAAGCCACATGATTAATAACTGAATTATTAAATGAACCAAATTAAATAAAAAATATTGATATTCGCGCTACCTAATAATATATTTGAAGTCAATGTCAACCTAAATTCATATCATCTACATCCAATATTTTGGTCCACTCTCGTGTACCATAATGTATATCTATACAGTATACATATTTTATGACCTGTTTTGCAATATGTTTATAACCATACAATTTAGAGGAGCCACACGATTAATAACTGAATTATTAAATTAACCAAATTAAATAAAAAATATTGATATTCGCGCTACCTAATATTATATTTGAAGTCAATGCCAACCTAAATTCATATCATCTACATACAAAGTTTTGGTCCACTCTAGTGTACCATAATGTATATCTATACAGTATACATATTTTATGACCTGTTTTGCAATATGTTTATAACCATACAATTTAGAGAAGCCACATGATTAATAACTGAATTATTAAATTAACCAAATTAAATAAAAAATATTGATATTCGCGCTACCTAATAATATATTTGAAGTCAATGCCAACCTAAATTCATATCATCTACATCCAATATTTTGGTCCACTCTCTTGTACCATAATGTATATCTATACAGTATACATATTTTATGACCTGTTTTGCAATATGTTTATAACCATACAATTTAGAGGAGCCACACGATTAATAACTGAATTATTAAATTAACCAAATTAAATAAAAAATATTGATATTCGCGCTACCTAATATTATATTTGAAGTCAATGCCAACCTAAATTCATATCATCTACATACAAAGTTTTGGTCCACTCTAGTGTACCATAATGTATATCTATACAGTATACATATTTTATGACCTGTTTTGCAATATGTTTATAACCATACAATTTAGAGAAGCCACATGATTAATAACTGAATTATTAAATTAACCAAATTAAATAAAAAATATTGATATTCGCGCTACCTAATAATATATTTGAAGTCAATGCCAACCTAAATTCATATCATCTACATCCAATATTTTGGTCCACTCTCGTGTACCATAATGTATATCTATACAGTATACATATTTTATTAGTTAATAATTCAGTTATTTTTTTTAGTGCCTTATTTGTCTTTCACATCGAAGGCGGTTTCTTTTTTTTGGAAAAATTTTTTATTTCTCCATTTTAGTGTCCATAAATATATCTGGTTTCTATTGGGTATAATAAATCGGTTCCAATTTCACGAAAATACGTAGATACAAAGTGGGTGAAAATCAAATAAACAATATTTGACCCCCTTAGGGGTTGAATATTTTCTTCAAATTTATATGGGACCACCTCTGAATATAACCATATCATTCCAACACCAACAGAATCATTAAAATCGGTTCATAATTGACGGAGATATCGATTAACATACATAAAAAAAAATACGTGCAACCGAACATAGTAACCTCATCCTTTTTCGAAATCGGTTAAAAAAAAGGTGGACGTGAAACTTTTATATTACAGGGAAACAATTTAATAAAAAATACAACAAAAAGCCAACGTCACGCGGTGTCCCCAGGTGGTCACCCATCCAAGTATTGACCGCACCCCGCAATTGCTTAACTTCGGTGACCGGATGAGAATCAGTGTTTACCCGACACAGTGTTTACCTCCACTACTCTTCATCACACAAAAAGTTTGACGATCGGAATTTCAAAGCCCTTACAGTTTTACTTCAAAACGAGTATAAAATACTACACATACTAAGAACCAAACAGCAGACAAACAATAGTCACTTAAAGCTTGAAATAAATATTAGAAATATCACTCACATTATAGACCATATAGTCATAGTCTGCATCTGAAAACAAAACACAATTAGAATAACATAAAAAATAGAGTATATCGACGAAATAACGAGCGTAACTGAACGGTCGACGAGGACGCATTTAACAAAACGAATACATTTTGTGGCAACCGAAACGTTTCGCGCAGATCACAATCTGTTACAATTATTTGCATGTAAATTAGAGGACTTTGAACGGTCGGGTTTAATGGAATAACGAGTCGTTTCATTTTATCTATGAAATGTATTCGTAAAGTTATGTCCCGTGTTTTATTGTCTATCATCAACTCGACGTGCCGCTATGAGGTCTTCAACTCTGAGCTTGTATTCAAAGGATGATAATTATGGAATTTATGATACAGAAAATAATTTAACCAAACTGAATGTTTCTTGAGTTAAAATAGGCTTCATTAATTTTTGTAACCAAGTTACGTAATGCGGGTTGCGTTAAGAGTAAACTGGTAGAAATCATCACATAAGGAAAAACTTTTATGTATCCTCGATGCGACTTTCTATCTATCTTTTTTTCTGTCTCTTTTTATAATGTATATGCATGTGCGTGCTAATATCAAAACTCAAGCAGAAGAACATCATTCACTGCCTTTTATATATCCTCAATACTGAACGCATGGAAATTTAATTAAAACTAATATTTATTTAGCATTTTTTTATATAATTTACCAGCTTTAGTCCACGGCTTCACCCGCCTTGATAACATGTATGCAAAGTTATATTGCAGTCGGATAAACGCTATGGCAGCACATACAAAACGAACAATCAAAGATTATTTTATGTTTATTTTTAATAACGTTTTTAGAATTATTATAATTTTCAATAAGTGAATAAGTTTCCTAAAATATTAAATGAGACTTTTTGATTTGCCTCCGTACTTTACATCAAGCAACGGCGTGTCTGTCGGAGATCTCCTGACCGCATTCTTTTTCTTTATTTTGCCAGGTGGTGGTAGTTCACGACAATCGTATCTGAGTAAATCGTGACTACAATATATTAAATGAAACTGGGGCACCCGAACGAAATCCGATGTAGTCGTACATCTAATATACAAGCACTTTTTTAAAAGTCTATATAGGTTTCAGGATGTGACCACCATCTGATGGTAGGTACATGACGATGTGGTTAACAATGGTAAACACGCTAAACCTAGAGACTTGGAAAAAGCCTTACTACCATGAAAGCTACCTAATAGCTAAAAATATAACACAGACGAAGACACAGGCGACCACTAGTATTTATATATTGGTGTAATAGGAGAAATTTTACGACAATTTTCTTTATTTTCTGGCTGTATTGGTCATTACAACTTTCTTGAGTTTGTGGGCGAACGTGGAAAGCGCTCATTTGAAATGTTGATGATAATTGCTACAAAAGCACTAAGAAATACTAAAACATAATACGACGGTCTCTCAAAACAGTCTTCCTTCGCAAGAATTCAGATTTAGGTTGTGAACCCAAAAAACAATACTAATAGTAATACTACCGCAATTTCATCTCGGAACCAGTACTCATTATGAAAACTTACAGTGTCTGAACGATAATGCTTACACTGTTGTATGAATAATATAACTGCGATTAAATAACAATGCACCTACTAACCGAGCAACGTATCTACAACACTTCGTAATTGTCGTTTCCAACTAACTTCCAACTCAACAAAAGCTAAATGGCCCATCCCAAATTAAACGAAGAGACGTAGACCAATAGAAATCCCAAAACGCGCTCCGTTCCCTAACACACTGTAAAAGCGGAAGTTACACATTATAATATATTTCTCTGGATTTTAATGTTAGAGGCTAGTTTTTAGTAATTACCCAGTAAGAATCATGTGAAACCGCGACCGGATAGCGTGTGTATGAAAATGTATTTGATTGGCAAACTTCAACGCCATTTCACCGATGTAACTTATTTTTTGGAGACGTGTTTATGACATCCATTTTACTGTAATTAGTCGCTAGATCACACATTAGGTCATCAACTTCCTACAATTCAACTGAACTAAACAATGAATTATTTTTTTTAAATACTTGTAAGTTTTAGCGTTTCACTACAATCTAACATGAGAACAAATGACGATGTTAACCAAGATGGTAAAGATGCCACACCTAGAGGGATTGGCTCTTAAATGTAGTTGTTGGAATACACCTATAGATGCTTGGCGACAGCTTTTCAAACTTGAGGGTAATAGCTACGTGATCTTAGAAAAAGCCCATACCACTATGCTATGGTTTCTTCACCATGTTCTCCAAGCTCCAGCTAATTCGCAAGGATTCTAACCTATATCGCTTGACGCAGTTTCCGAACACGCTAATCACTATAGTCACTCGAAATACATGTTCTATTTGAATTCGCAGAAGAATGAGTATTAAAATATGAAAACATGTATATCAGTACTCAATTTGCTGTATATACAGAGTTAATATATATAATTGTTTATGATCATTTATATGCTATGGTATGTAAATTGTAACATGTTCATAATATTTGTAACTGTCTCCTACAACACAGTATACACTAACGTAGGAGGCAGGGACCCCTTTATTGATAGAAATGTAACAAATTACCTAATAAAGATTATTATTATTATTATTATTAAAATAAATTTGTCGACCTGGTTTACATTGTGGTAGAACTTTTTCTAAGCTAGGCGAGCTAGCTACCACTATCCAGTTGAAAATATGTCGTCAAGAACGTATAGACGCATTATGTCAGCTGCACTTGAGAGCCATACCTTCTCTAGATTTAGCGTATTATTATCCTGGACCACGTAATTTAACGCATAAAAAGTGTGATACAGGTTTAAAATAAATTAGAATTGTCGTATTACGGAATTGTCAACAAAAAATTATTTGTTGAACGTTAACCGAGGTTAGATAATTCAATCCCTAACCTTAGTGAAATTATTGTGCGGTTAAGGCGGAACGTAATTTCTCAAGTGTTAAAGGGAATCCTTCAAACTGTACCGAATTGTGGCAAGGCAGGCTTAGCACTGTGTTTCGCGGGGCGTCATTAGTTAAAATTACTAAACTCGAGCTATCACTCCCTGGAAAGCAGTTGACAAACTTCGCAGAAGGGTTCAGGAATACCTTTTCACGTTTGGTCCATCTATAAGCGAATGTTTATTAAAATTACATATACTTCTGGATAGATTTCGATTACTTTTTTTTTAGTTTTCTTTCTGGTCGTTATGTAAAAAAAGTTATCACGACATGTTCATCGAATATAAAGTTATTATTATATATTATTAGAATTACTAAAGTACATTTTTTAAGCATGACGCATTCAGCTATATGTATTTTTTTTTTCGTGGAGAAGTGGGGCAAGCGGTGTGATGCGCACGCGCAGAACAATGCAGACGAAATCGCAGATATTCAAAGCCAGTTATTCAAATAAAATATTCGGTTTTGCATTCAAGAATTCAATAATCAATATACCGGATTTCATAAACTTATTAACTATTATTTGATGCCCACGACTTGATTCCCCTGAAAATATTGTTATTACTTTATGGAAGCTTTACTTATTTTATTTGGAATAATAATTATAAATATAATATATAAATAATAATTATTATTAATTAACCCACATAACGCCATTATAAATTTTAAATTGCTTCTATTAAATTGTATCATAACCGCTTAGTCCATATGAAAATAGTTTGATGATATACATATATATGTATATATATATATATATATACCAATAAAAATCTCGTCAAAATCAGTACAACCTTTTCGAAGATTGGACCAAACAAATAAAAGATACAGTCAGTCTTATTTATACGTATAGAGATATTTGAAAGAACTGTTCACTGAACCGCTGTCCAATTATTTTCAAAACAACGCTAATTATAATATTATTTATAAAACTCTGTATACCGTAATATTATGCCGACAATCGTCAACGTTTCTCATTTAGGTCACAGAATAAGCACAGATAAGAAGGCGTAACCCTTTAACACACGAGAGCAATATTTTAATTAAGTATCCTGTACTATCATTCGTTAAATTATACTATTCAAGTAATTATTAAGTTTTCCTATACACGATTTGTCCATTAACCTTAGCAGTCACAAACTGTTACGTATATATAATTAGTGTATATCATCATTACATAGTATAAAACAAAGTCCCCTACCGCGTCTGTCTGTCTGTGTGTTCGCTATAAACTCAAAAACTACCGAACGGATTTTCATACGGTTTTCACCGGTGGATAGAGTGATTGATGAGGAACGTTTTAGTATATAATTTGTCAATGATTTTTTCATAATCAGGGCGGGACAACGTCTGCCGGGCCCGCTAGTATAATATAATTCGGATCCAGGGAGACTATCTCGTTGACTGTCTGGCGTTATCTTCGACATTGCTTTATGCGAAAGAGAGAAAGCATTACAAGACCGTCAGACGTCTCACTCTACATTCCTGACCTGCCAAAACATATGCAGGATATTATACGTCATTGCTTTAAAAACTTCCTTGTGTCCTGGTAATTTAAAAAAGGGATACTAACGAAAAGAAACTTACTTAACGGAAGTAGAGAATAGCCGTATCTTTCACCCAATTTTAAATTGTCACCATAACCATTACTAACTAATCTCTATATACGAAGTTTTACGTTACTCGGACTTATTATGGTCAATGACAAGACAATATATGTATGGGCGCGCGACCATACAGCCATCTGGTGTCAATGTAAGCAAGTAATAAATTAAATCAAAGCTTTATTATCTGTAGTGCCATCTATCGGAACTTAGATAACAGGAAATATTATTAGCAACTCCTTGTTATAAAGTAAATAAAATATAGAATAGTACGAACAGATTACTATGATAAGTAACGAATTAAATTAATTAGATTTAATAAAAGTTTTGGTTATGTTTAATTGTAATCTAATATTGTTTTAAAAATTTAAAAATAGAGATATGATTTATTTTTGCCACAAATGTGTTTAATTAAGCTAATTAAGATATATTTCAGCTTTTAATGAATATTTAAAATAATTGCAATATTGTTATTTATTTTATATTGTATTGTAAACCGTTGATATTAATTATGTTTGTAATAAAGAAAATATGTTATTATTGCAGAATCAGATATGGCGGAGTTGGTGTGAGTTGCAAACGGGCAATAAGAAATTAACTTAAGAAAACATTCCCTAAGACGATTATTGCGACGTGAACTGTAAAAGAAAAAGAAAATATAATTAATTTGATTCTTAATTAATAGTTTCCTTTTATGATGGATGCTGGAGGGAATTCTGGCGCGGCGCCGACATATGCATACCGGGTCTACTAGCCCTGACATCAAAAACGCGAATGTCAGTTTGTCTTTGTTTTCATCAGTTTTTTTCTTTCGTGGCTTAACAATTCAATCGATCATCATGAAATTGTCCATACATGTCTTTCGTTACACAGAAGAATATATAGGGTACTTATTATGGAGAAAAAAAACCGTTCCCGAGTGATATAACAAATCTACGGCAAGGCGACTGACGATGCGAGCAAAAGCTGGTCACGTAAATCACGTTTCTCCCATTCGATCGTACCTAAAACATTTGTTATAAACACGAGCCAGTCCAAATGAGGCGTTTTACGCGCGAGTCGACTCGCGCGTACCCCAGACACTAGAGCTACATATATCCCGTCCAGATGGTGCGGCGCGTTTCCTAACTCGCGCGTAAAACGCGTGCAATGAGCGAGACTCATGTTACTCAGGTTACTCAGGCCCCATCATTGCTGCGTCCAGTACTACGCGCGAGTCTGTGGCAAGTCGACATAGTCGTCAGTCGTCTATCCGTACGACGTATGCGACGTTTCTTAGGGTAGAAACGCGCGTAAATCGCCTGGACAGGCTCTTCAATAACATTAATGGATGCGTTTATTTTATACTGATAAAGTGACATTGAGCTTGTGAATGCTCAGAGGAATTATGACTGAATCGGAATATGCTAATAGTTCCATAAAATATATATATGGGAAAAATCGAGCGTAGAATTACCTCTTAAATCGGATCACCTAAAACCCATCTTCTTTAAAATACTTTATAGGTTTTCTTAGCGTTTGATTACAACCTCACCTATATTTTATATAATAGGAGGCAAGCGAACATGTGGGTCATTTGATGTTAAGTAATCACCACCGTCCATAGACACTTGCAACACCAGGGGAGTCGCAAGTGCGTTGCTAGCCTGTGTTTGGAGGGCGGAGGGGAGGTGGGCTTCCGGCGCTCTCACTCACAGAACGAAAAGGAAAAATGGCAAGCACTGTTACTTCACGTCGGTGTTTCTGTGGGTCGGGTGGTAGTACCCCGGGCGAGCCGACCTATACCTGCTGAAACCAGTAATAGCTTCAGCGTGGCTCCACCACCTACCGATGTTACATGACGATATGGACTAAGAACGTCAACACGCTAAACTTGAAGGCAATTGGCTCTCAAGTCCACACACCACACACCAACAGATGCTTGGCGACAGATCATCAACCTGAGGGTGGTAGCTAACCAGGTAGACTTAGAAAAAATCCCTACCACTATGCCATGCTTTTATCACAATGAATTCACCGAAACCTCTTAGCAGTTGCTAGGTTTCGAACCTACGTCCATCGATGCAATGTCCTAACATGCTGTCATCACTTAACCTGGAATGAACTGCTGCGGTTGATGCAAGTGAGGGAAGATATTTTAACAACGCAGCGAACAATAACAAAAAAACTTGCCTTCTGCTATACAACATATATACGATTATTTGGAGCAAACAGTAATTCAATATATCTACAAGACCCAACGAATTAACAATATATTTTCTGAACGCGGCATATAAAAGTAGGTACATTCCAGTGAACTAAGTCCCTCAATGACCTATAAAATAAATTGTTCATCAAACGCAAATCGCGAAACTTATTTAGGGTATCCAAAACATGAGGGCTGTAAAAACTAAGGACCGGTCTCCGCATGAATACCATAAGTCCGGGCTTGCCATTTACGAGTTTGGGACACAATTTAAATTGTATATTAGACTGTGTTTTCGCTTATGGTTGCATTTCTCAAAGTGTATCGTGACACTTTTAATTTAATAATATATGATATAAACACAACAGACTTAGGTACATACATTGGGAATTATTATTATTATAAATAAATTGATATTTCAAAATTATTTTTAAAAACAAGTTCTTATACAAATGCGCTACAAAGCTTTCTTTTTCAAATGTTTATGGCAAGTTATTCGTAAGACGTCGTAGGTCTAAAGGAACTGGTTCTAATTCAGCTTGCAAGATTTAACTTACACAAATTAAAAACATTACCAGCAAAATAAAAGCTTGTAAAAATTATAGACGACGAGTTAATATTTGCTATTAATATTATTTATCCATATGAATGATGGACGTCTTTTATTATATCATGTCATTTATCGCCAGTATTGAACCCCCAATAACACTTTTACTATTTTTCTAAATTTCTGCCAAATTTTATCACCACTGCTTAGTCTCTATTGAAAATCGTAATGATGGTCTAGCTGATACTCTACCTACCAATAAATATCTCGTGAAAATCGATTACAATGTTTTGGAGATTAAATGGGACAAAAAAAATATTCAGTAACGTAGACTTCAAAATATATTAACTGGTGGTAGGTGGACGTTATCACACCCTGTTAATAAAAAAAAACCTTGACAAATTATTTATTAGAACCTTCCTCATTAATCACAATATCTACTGATGAAAACCGCATGAAAATCCGTTCAGTAGTTTTTAAGTATACCGCGAACAGACAGACGTGGCAAAGGATTTTGTTTTATAATTGTATATTAAATAAATATTGTGGACTCTAATTCAATACGAATGTTATTCATTATCCAATGAATTAACATAATACTGTACCTATTATTTGATATACTTGTAAGGATAATTTTTGGAAGGATTGTTTTCCCTGTCTTCTTATAACATAAATATTAACAGTGCATTATTTAAATATCCTATCTCATGTCTTTGAGAATCACTTCCCCGTACCCCGGAAATTCGGTAGCGAAAGGATACAAGCGGAAAATAAAAACTTTATACGGGTATCGGATCGCATTTCACGGAATTGCGTGAAAATCGGTAAAATAACGTGCTGGAAAATATGGAATATTTTGTTTGTGAATAATATTAAAGTAACTTCTCATTGCTTTGACCCTCGAGAAATGCAGAAGTTGGTTTAGAGACATACTTTTTTCTTTAGTTTCTTATACGTGTGTTACGAGTTACAAAAAGTGACTCGTAAATTTTTTTTAAATGCTTTATTGCTGTGCATTTAAAAATCATAAAAATCAAAATAAACACGACCTCCAGGCAAGATACACTATTTACAGGATACTTAAAAAAATCCTGGAACAATCCAGACTGATTCACAAACATACCATATAAGTTCGTGGTAACAGATAAAGCACATGGGGTGACGCAACATTGTGGAACACATACATGTAGAAGACACCTTATAATTTTGAGAAATGTAATCAGGCATGTTCTTAGAGTTGCATGAGCCAGCTTACATACAAACTACACTAATCCCAATCTCATTCTTTTCATTTTCTAATTAGATGACACTGACTAATTTTACAATTCACGCATTTCGCCATGACCATAAGAAGAAATGTTCCGTATTTTTATTTTGATACTAGCTGTGCCCGCGACTTCGTTCGCGTGGAACCTTATGTAAAAAACAGTAATTAATGAAGTCGTCTGTATGTATTAAGCCCGTTTACTTATCTACTTTTCTCTCGTACTTACGCAGCATCGTCAATAAAATTACAATAACTTTTGATATAGTGGACCGATTTTAATGAAACAAAGACTAAGTTATTCTCAAAGATATACTTTATGAATGATTTTCTTGGTGTGGTATTATTGTGAACCCAGTACTTTAGCAATGATGCGTGTTCATACAAACAGACAAACAGACAGACAGGCAGACATTTCTAAAAATGATTGAAATGTATTCTATTACTTATTTCGAGACACCTGCAACAATTTTTTTCACGAAAATCGAATAAGTACAGACACTAGATTTACATTCTTATTATACATATAGATATAGATATGTTACCATAAATCTTTTTCTATATTAGTTTCATCAATTAAATGGAATATATATGTCCACTAAACGGAACTGAACGGAATTTAAACGAACACAAGTGCTGCCCTCTTTGAAAAAAACGTAGTACGTTCGAATCTCGCAACTGCATTGGAAAACAATTATAATATCGGTAAAAAATCTCTAGAAAACCGCAATAAAACCTAGTGCCAGTGTAGACTAGTGTCCTGTTAACGAGGTCAGTGGCCTAAGCCACAAACTCAGTCTGGGTACCACGAAGAAGAGGACCTCCATGTGCGGGTGTGTGGTGGTTACATATCCTCATCATTTCATTTCCTATACAAGAAGAAAAGTTGCATGCCTCCAAACCTGTACTATAACTTAGCAATTCACGCGAGTAGAGCGGAATGCATAGCTAGGATTTAAACAGAGAATAAGAAATACAAGTATATTTATTCATTAAAATTGTTATGTAAATTATTATATTACTTACAAGGTTCTTAAGTATTTTTCCGCAAATACACTTTAATTAACACATCTTAAAGAATCAATCACGGAAGGCAATTTACAGACCGATCGGCACTGCTACGCCGGAAGCCCTCTGGGAGGCCCTTAAACGTCGAAGGTCCTTAAACGCCCAGCGGGGTCACTAATGTCCTCGGCACCATTATAGAAACCTTTTCGAAGTTAATAGCTTCCCGCGAAAGGGACAAATGGCGAAGGATCAAACAACTTTCATAAGAAATTCGTGTACTTCAGGTGCTTGAATGAATTTTTGAAGGAAGTAATAGATTCTGTGAACGTGTGAACTGACAACATAATAGTTATTTTAGGTTGATTTTTACATATATTCCGACGTACTTGATCGAAGTCTATTGTTATTTTATTAAATCAAAGGTATATATATATATATATATATATATATATTACTGGTTTAGTGCATACTTTGTTATATCACGTAATATAAGGAATCAAAAGTAACAATTCGACAGGAGAATACATAACAGTTTATTCCATTTAGGCCCTGAAAAAATATGCTTATGAACGTTAAAACTCTACCTTCAGTGCAAAAAATAATCAAGTCACTGAAAAAAGTCAGTACGAGTGTGCAAATAATATTTAAAATTATTATTTGCCCACTGATTTTTGCTGTTCTAATAATATCTGTACTTTTAAAAGTTTCTTGATTTTTTTAAATTATTACTAAATACAATAATTTATGTTGAACAGTCAATATTTTATGATTTACACGATGTATGTGACGAAAAAATTACTTTAATATTATAATGTGTAGTTTCATTACAATAGTAGACTACATAATTGAGATTAGATGTGGTACCGATCTAAAGTATAGTACAGATGTAATGTTCAAAAGTTCATATAAAATAATCCAGTATACAGCACTGTAATAACAGAGGGTCCCCAGTAAGTAATTCCCAGCAATTTTCTTTTCTTTGCCCATAAGTCGGTGTAAGGGCTCATTTGGCGACTCACTTACGCCGTATGAATGGGTTTAATCAAGAACTCGTCAGCTTGAGAGCTACCGTGTCACATGTGTCACAAGTATCAATTTAGCCGCTTTCGCTAATCTTATTAGGTGTTGTATCAAACTGTTCGGTAAATTTGGCATTCACTAACAAACTTAATTTATTTTCACAATCATCACACACAGAAAATAGCTCTTTGGACTTGACAGAGTAAACTATACAGATAAAAATTTAAAATAGACCTAAAAAATAAATAGAAAAGGTATATAGATAATAGTAATATTTATTTAATTTAGTAATGTATGTATACTTGAAATACTCCACTCATTGTAGAATAAAATATACATAATAATATGATATAATTTTATTATTACAATACGTAATTATTAGAATGAAGCACTTTTTGTCAGACAGTAAGCGTGATTGATGACGAATGGAGCCGAGTATACCCGATTGAACGTCACCAATCCGAACGGGGCGGTTCTCTTTCGTGCAATATTCAATAGGTGTTTTACGTCAAATATTATTTATTGTTTAATCGGAACGATAAGTCTTTAGAGTAATCTATATAAACCCAAAAAAAACCAAAGTTAAAGGTTTCATTGCTTATTCTAGTTTACTCTTATGTTACAGAATAAAATAAAGGAGTTTTATGTTTGTATGCTTTTTTCATAGCCTTTTTTACAATCACTGACATAGAATATCTTTATTAAATATCGATGTTAGAAAACAAAAATAATAAAGTACAAGGAGATTTTTCACAGATTTAGATGTGTACTGGCTCTCAAATACAGCTGACGGAAAGCGCATATGGTGCTTGCCAACAGATTTTTCAATACGAGGATGGTTCGAAATCAATCATCGTCTCTTCTTATGACCAAAATGAAAATATTTAAAAAAAAAGTCGAGGCAGTTATAAGAAATGCCGACAGAAATGAAAACACAAAACAATGGAATAACTGTGTGATAAAAAAAAATTAAATCACTTATAGTGTAATTATTTAAATTCCATAATTTGAGAATTCAAATTATTAATAGTCTAGTTTCACATGTATTAGCACTCCGAACAATAATTATAAACATTTTATGAATTAATGAAACATATGATGGGCTGCACAAACTCAATATAAAATATTAGATATACAGAGGCTGCTATACCATGCGTCGCTAGTCTGACGCAAACTGAGCAAACGCAATACAGTCGGTCATGCTTACTAGCGTGTCATAACGCGAAATCATAAGTTTATCACCTGCCAAAAAAATACCGCTCAACGCGTCTAAAGTTTTCACTTCAAAATTTAGTGTCCATATATTTTATTCAAAAGATCTAGATAAAATAAACAATACACAAAATTTTACTCAGATATTATTTGTCCATAATACGTAAAGACGATTCAATAAAATCTTTCACAATCACTTCGAAATCGCGATCACGTACCGCATTCAACTGTACGCCCAGACAAATATGATATCGGGATAAATTGCAATGTGAAACCTGGTTTACAGTAGAACGTTCTAGATTGTTTAAAAATAATAACTAAAATTTAAGGAAGGAATGATAAACATTTTGAAGTAAAATTTCTTTAGGCGCGATTAGGAGGTAACTGGGCGACAAGGCAACGGAAGTCCGTTACTGCAATATGGCGGCACGTTTCTGTACCATCCGGTTAGATAATAATTAAACACAATCAAAACTTCTATTAAATCATAATTAATTTAATTCGTTATTTATCATAGTAATCTGTTCGTAATTTTCTATATTTTATTCACTTTATAACAAAGAGTTGCTAATAATATTTCCTGTGTTATTTAAGTTCCGAATTAGCTGATAGATGGCACTACAGATAATGAAGCTCTGATTTATTTTGTTACTCACATTAAAACCCGATGGCAGCACGCTCGCCCGCCCATTAATTACACATAATTAATTCTATTGTATGATTTTTATTATTATTCAATTAATTTTTTTTTATGCAAATCTTTTTGATTGATTTCTTTACAAAATATATTAAAATTGGCAAAATCAAAAATATTTAAAAAGTTTTACTTCAATCGCTTGTGATGGATAGACGCATTTTCATTTTTTAATACTTTGTCGGTTTTAGCGTCCAACCTTAGTTACACCTTTTGTTAAATATTGATTGATTCATGTGCATGGTGGTAGAGCTTTTTCTAAGTCCGCCTAGCAAGCTAAAGCTAGCACCCTCAATAAACATTACAATAGACGATACCTTGCACTTCCGCCTGGAATTGATTGGCCGCTACCACGTCTCAATGCAACAAGACACGTTTGATTTAACTTGTTGGAATGGAACGTGGTAGCGGCCAATCAATTCCAGGCGAACGTGCAAACTAACATCCACTATAATATTTATACAGATTATAAGTCAAAATAACACATAGGCTTATATATAATAACAATAAGTTTCGAGCAATATAGAAAAAATAATGCAATGTGAAAGCTGCGCTCATTCATCCATATGCGCTGCCTTACATGCATTTACACGAACATAATGTATAATGTCATCATTTAAACGCAGGTGAATTCGCGGACGACCACTAGTTGCCTGAAAAATTCTCTGTCTTTAATATTACCACAATGGCCTATTCATTTGTACTGTTCAGTAAATAAATATAGTACGCATAATAAAATGCCAAAGCGTGAATTTCTAAATTAATTTTCAAACATTGAATTGCGTGATGTATCCGCAAGATCTGAATACTGTATTTCTCTGAACAAATCCAACTAAAATTGAACGATTATTACATCTGGCGGTAGAATAGTTATCATTATAGGGATCGAGTTTAAATCCACTGAAAGATTCATGCTTTTTATGATTTAATTCGCTGGTATATTTTGTAGTTAAATATCTTCTATATATTAACAGGCACGGGGAAACGGTTAAAGACATCTCCCTCCTCCGTTTCTCAGCCGATTTTCTTCATTCTTTTTTTGTTTTGTAGCTATTAACAGTTTTTTTCCTTTTTGGTCGAAGTTCGACCACTGGACGAGCACCCATTTTGTTTTATTCAAGTGTTTTTCGTTATTATTATGAACTAGCTAACCGACCCAGCTTTGCACGTGTACTAACGAAAAAAAGAAACCACATCTTAAAATACCTTTAAAATAATAGGTTATCAATGGTAATCTATTAATGGTAAATTACCATGTAATGAATTAAAATCACAATAGAAAACGAGAACGTCAATCTTTCAATTTTGACAATATTTTCGAAGATTTTCCTAATGTCTCTCTGACTTACTCGCTTTTTTATATGAGACCTATTTTAACATTCGGGACCTTTATCCTTCGAAAACCGTACATTTTTACTGTATAAATGTTATTCTGATTTTTCCTTGACTAATTAAGTCATGAAAGTGTAACAAAAAAAAACAAACTCACTTTCACATTTATGATATTAAGATGGATGGGCTTCAGTGTTATAAATTAAAAAAAAATGGAAATACTTTTTTCCATACAATCGACAAGTCGAAACCTTTATTTATAAGTCTATATTCTTCATAATTCACGTTCCTTACGTCTACAACCTACCATATTTGTTCAATACTCAATACAGAGAATATATATTATACCTCTTCATTATGATTGAATTTCAACAACTAATATATTTAATATCTATGCCCGCAACTAAACACAGGACAGTTAGGAATGATCAGTGATTTTCATTTATGTTGGCTGAAAACTAACAATACATTTTGTTTGTACATCATAGAGTATTATAATCTGTTGTCTATTATTATGTGTCTTTTGTTATTTCTTCCTTTTTATGTAATAAACTATTTATTCATATATGTCAAAGCCTTATTAGCCTTATAAATCTTAGTAATCAAAAACATGGGATCAACTGCAACCAATAGCTTCAAAATGTATACATTAACTAGCGGGCCAGATGGACGTTGTTCTGCCCTTGATAATAATAAAAAAATATCTAAAATTCAACCGCAGCGCCACCTACCGGGTGCAATTGTTGAATCTAAACCATTCTTTGATCCACTGCAACACGCACACAAAATTTCATCAAAATCGGTCCAACCGTTTGGGAGGAGTTCAGTGACATACACACAGTACAGAGGAAATTTATATATAAAGATAATATTTCGAATCTGTTTAATAAATCTCTGTAAATAATTATAACGTAAGCAACGAAACAATCTATCAGCGTCCATTTACGTTCAACATATCACTGGAATTCAATTAACGTTGATTCGCTGTATAATCAAGCAATGAACGTACCTACCTAATAAGAAACTATTTACGACGGTTCTATGTCGAATAAAGCTTTCAGTCCGACTGATATAGTAAATTTCAGTCCATTTGGTAACACTTCAGTTATCTCGAGCCTTATCTAGCATAGAACGACTACTAAACTAGAGAACTAGCCATTACAGAACACTGTACCGTGTGTGATAGAACTCACTCCATTATCACTTTAGAACTCGACTTTATTATCTGTTATTACTTTCAAATCACATAATTTTTGAGTATAGTAGATATTAATATCAATACGGATATACGTAATATATATACATTATTTACAGTATATGCTCGATCTACCGTAAAAAGTATTTGTACTGACATAAATATTACGCGCTACCCTTTAACTTGAAGCAAGCCTTTAGAAGGCATAGAGAAAACGGGGCGGAGTTCATAGATACGAAACACATGAATTAGTTCGTGAGTTACACGTGTGTATCTCACTAATTCCAATGTGTGAATAGTTAGCTTGGTTTAGTTAGATTCGCGATGTTGCGTAACAAGACAACAGCCTAAGCCGAGATATGCCGGGCATCCTTGAGTTGATTGTCAAATAAAATCCGTTGAGTGTCCTTAGCGCTCGCCTCAGTAGCCCGATGATGCTGTTAATGCCTGTAAGGCCAATAGCGTAGTCAGTTCGATAAAAAGGCGGGGTTCACTCTCGCATGGAGCATCGGACCGTTCATATCTCTGAAGATAATACCAACGTATCTATTAATCAATAGTCTGTACTATATCTGCCGTTTAAGGTCAATGATTTTATTCTTAATACTTGAATGACTGATCAATTAAATGACAACGAGGATGTCATCTACGATTGACATCGTACCTTCATAACTACCGCCCCCAATGTCAGCCTCAACCTATACAATACGTAATATACGTTCCATTACGAACATAAGGTGATGTCTTGTTTTATTTAAATACATCGAAACATTTATACTTCGTATAAGTACATAAATAAATTACAGTTAACAACAACGGCGACTATTTAGATATAAAAGCTCTCTGGACAGTTCAGTAATAATTGTAGCCAGTAGAACTAAAATGACAAATGCCGCTAAGTAACTGTACACACACCAGTTCACTACATCTATGGTAATCATGATCTAGGTATATCTTAGAATCCAGTAACCCATTTTCCTATTCGCTAAGGTGCACATAAACTTCTATAGGTGTCTCAAATTGCTATGCGAAACTCCAAATCTCTAATTAGATATGTTAGATATGTATGTGTTCATATAGATGAAGTTATTATCGAGTCATCAATCAGCCAAAACACGATGCTACATAAATAGTACTTACTTGCAAAATTACCGGTGTAATCAAACAAAAGCGATGCGAATGATCGTATGATGAAATACTATAAGTAAATAGCTAAGTAAAAAATAATATGGCAACCCCAAGAGGTTCTTTCTATATAAAACTCCTTATATTGAAATAAACAGTGAACGTAACTTCTATAAGCAATTCGATATAAAACAGCGTGAGTTATGGAACAATGGTATAGGGAGAGACATTACTCACTAAAAGCACTTAGATAATCGTTCAGCTCATTCACTGTAACGTCGCGATAACCCTTACTACTAACAGTAGTTTGATTGCAACGTTGACTTACAGGACGCCATTTTTCTTCTACACGGAACTCGAAAAGAAAATCTATTGCAAAGATCGTTCCTAAAACTGTAATTACAGAAAATAAACAAAGTAACAAGAAACATTATGAATAAAAAAATAAATTATCATAGTGTCATTTTATTATAATTAATTGCATTTCTATAAACTATACTCTTCTACTTACTATTATTCATTACTAGCTTTTGGTCGGGGTTGCGAACACTTTATTGTAAGCTAGCGGGCCAGGCGGACGTTATCCCTGATAATAAAAAAACCTTGACAATTTATATGCCTAAACCTTCCTCATAAATCACTTTATCTACTCGTGAAAGCCGTATGGAAATCCGTTCAGTAGTTTTTGAGTTTATCTCGAACAGACAGACAGACATAGCAGAGGACTTTGTTTTAAAATATGTAGTGATTTGATCTCGGGAACAGTACAATTTTTAGATTTTAGAATTAGATAATAAGTAATCTATCATCTTTTCTATGCCGCTGATAACGTCATGATCGGTCGAGTAGTTAAGGTATGAGAGTAAAGATATAAACTCAGTCGCATTTATAATATTAGTAAGAATACCCTTTTCTAACTCACTTGCAAATAACCACTCGCATTTTTGTCGGTTGTAGTTATTAATCGCATTCTAATTATCTACTAGTGAATAAAATTATAGAATTGAATCAGTATACTTAGTCTGGCCATAATTACTCTTACAATTAAAAATAAACAAAATATTACGTTTGAATTTGGAATCTGTCATTTTTATATGATTATTCATTGGGTTTTCTCATTTTGGCGCCAATACATTGTACAATATTTTGCGATATTAAAATGGAGAGGGGTTATAAAGAGAACCGAATCGCTGTGATTGCATTACACAAAGTAGGTATGGAGCCAAATGCAATATTTAATACTCTCTATACGCTTGGTATTAGTAAAATGTCTGTGTACCGGGCTACTAAAAGGTACAATGAGACCTCCTCTGTTTGTGACAGAAAAAGATCTGGCCGTCCACGTAGTGTTCGTACGAAAAAAGTGGTCGAAGCAGTAAGTGAAAGAATTTGAACAAATCCTGTCCGAAAGCAAAAGATTTTATCTCGGGAGATGAAGATAGCACCTACAACCATGTCGCGTATTTTAAAAGATGACTTAGGACTTGCAGCCTATAAGAGACGTACTGGTCATTTCTTAACTTATAATTTAAAAAAGAACAGGGTGGCAAAATCGAAACAACTACTGAAGCGGTACGCAAAGGGAGATCACAGAGAAATTTTGTTTACGGATGAGAAAATTTTTACAATTGAGCAACATTTTAACAAACAAATTGACCGTATTTATGATCAAAGCTCTAAGGAAGCTTCCCAATTAGTCGACAGAATGCAACGTGGGCACTATCCGACTTCAGTGATGGTTTGGTGGGGTATTAGCTATGAAGGAGTGACTGAGCCATACTTTTGTGAGAAAGGTATCAAAATATCGGCACATGTGTATCAAGATATCATTCTTGAGAAGGTAGTGAAAGCCCCATAACAAGACCATATTCAATAACCAAGAATGGTCCTTCCAGCAAGACTCGGCGCCGGGTCATAAAGCTCGGTCTACGCAGTCTTGGTTGGAAACGAACGTTTCGGACTTCATTAGAGCTAAAGACTGGCCGTCGTCTAGTCCAGATGTTAATCCACTGGATTATGATTTATGGTCAGTTTTAGAGAGTACGACTTTCTCTAAGCGTCATGATAATTTGGAGTCCCTAAAACAATCCGTACGATTGGCAGTGAAGAATTTTCCCATGGAAAGAGTGCGTGCTTCTATTGATAACTGGCCTCAACGTTTAAAGGACTGTATTGCAGCCAATGGAGACCATTTCGAAGAAGCTTTTTATATTTTAAATTGCTTTATATTTATTTATTAAACTAACACACTGTAAAAGTAATAAATGTTATTTGCAATAGAAAATATTTTTTTTCTTTGTTTCAGTATTTATGGCAAGACTAGGTATACATCGATTTCCACTTATAAAGTCTACAAATTTTGTATTTTTAGATTAGTAGTGTATAAAACATACTTGTATCAAATAACATGCCTGTATTTATCACTTAAGATATCCAAACATACTATTCTTCAAATAAGTGATGGCTCTGTGGTAAGCATCTACGGACACCCAATGATATTATAAATAAAAAGCAGTAGATACGTGATAAGCGCTTCAACAGCGGTTTATTAAAACTTGGCTAACTAGCTTATTTTTGACGGCTGCCCCGTCAATCCGCCCGTATCTAAGCAACGTATAACTATTTTTTTCTCACCACCGATATTGAGAATATGGCATCTTACTTCCACGTTTTATCTAAAACAGTGTAGCGTTACACTATTACTTTACGTATGCGTGCGTTATCGTGACATTTGTTTTGTCAAAATATCATGTAAGTAATGTATCTACAGCTTTTTAGTTATAATATCATCATCACCGCGTCAATCGACACATGTTCTTGCGGTGCTTACGATGAAGTTATACAAGTTGATGAAACTATAGCGTGGTTGTAGGGCTTCTAAGCCGGCCTGACCAGCTGCCACCCTTAAGTTGAAAATTCGTTACCAATCACCAATAGGTGTCTTCCTGTAACTGTACTTGAGAGCCAGTACCCCTCTAGGTTTAGCTTATTTACTCTTACTTATCCTACATCGTCATTCAACATTAGGTGAGATTGTGGTCAGGTACCTATAAAGTATATAAAATATCTGTACATTGTTTTTACTAATTAACATTTAAGACAGAGGCTCTTAAAAGACTATAAACGTATTGTTAGGTTTATATACATATCGGCAGAGCCACTATTGACCTTTCTCCATGGAGAAATCCCTAACGGATATCCATCTCGCCGGGCAGCAGAGGATGGATATGCCCGAGTCGCACGGACTAAAACCCCACGGTACCTTTTTACACCTTTTGGCCGGGGGAGCAGGGACTGTCTAACCGACACTACGTCTGCTCCTCCAACAGGTGTTGTCCCCTCCTAAGGGGCTCAAACTGCGGCCTGAGGGGTCAAGATGGTGGACCTCTCAAGGGGAGAATAGGTGTTACCCCCCTGACGTACTGTGAGAGTCGCATCAGCATAATGCACCTCCACCACATGGGCCTGTGCAGTTTGACTGCCCGGAGCGACGGACATGCCCGTGTCTATCGCCCCCAGGCTACTACTACAGTGCCTGCAGGTCATCACCTACCCGTCGTCGCCGCGTAGTTCGTCGGCCGCGGGAGGGGAGTAGCCACTGCGATACCGCGCTATTAACTATATCGGGGGTGTTACTAATGACCTCAAACGCCATTGGTTGGAAGTATCGGCTGTTTATGTATCTTGATGCCTTAAAAGGCGACCAACGACTAGATGTCGCACATACTCGCTCAGACAATTGGGCTAGTCACACCTACGGATAACTCGTAGTAACTTTACTCGATGTTGAGATTTGAACGCGTACGCAAGTAAACAAAAATTTATGTAATTGTTATAAGGAGGTATTGACTTAACCCTATAGTACGATCATGGCGAAAAATTTCATAGAACACATCACAGTGAAATAACTAATTATTTTATCAAAATACCTTCTAAAATACATCTGATCTTGAGGATTAAGTTATTTAAAAACAATGTACCCGAAACTCATTACGCCGGGGTTTGTAAGATCGGCTTTCCAATGTCCTAATATTGCAGATTACATCTCTAGCCCTCGAACTACATTTTTCGTGTAAAATATTTTTTGGATACCTTACAGACTCGTTTAATGGATCACTTTGTTATTACAGAATTAAAAGACTCATTTTTAGTACTAATCTCTGTGTATCATAGAATAAAAATATATAGCTGTTAATCCAAACGATTAATGAATATTTATCTACTGTCTCTATTGTCAAAGTATAAATAGAACATAAATATTTAGCCTTATCCAAAATATTGGAGAATTGGCTGGCATGACCTTAACGATGGCATCATTAATTAGATTTTTTGATGAGATATTAGTAAAATTACAAGAAAAATGTAAAAATAATAACCAACCATTCCTTATCAATTTTTAAATGATGGAATAATGTTCCACAGAATTAAGACTGAAGGAATTATTGGAGATAAAACAAAACGTCTCTTATACAATCTGAAACCATTCCTTGAAAGTGTTAATAGTATTACGATGTAGACAACAATGAGTGGGAGGACAATAGAGCAGTCCAATGTTATCCGTCTTCCGACTGTCAGGTCTTTATCTGCGTCCCCGCACGTCCGAACAAGGCCTTACGTTGACAACGGTGCGCCCATAATATTTCAATAGACAGTATAGGTACCTTCGTATTCTTGACACATTTTGCTACGGGTTATTTTTCAAATATTTGGGACATTTTTAAATTATAACACGTTTAAGACACATGACTGATTTTGATAATCTTTAAAAATTTGGTACATTTTTATTTATAGATGGGTAAGATGAAATAAACTTTTTTTAGGAAAAAAGTAATAAAACCGTTTGCAGTCTAACTTATACTAAATGTGCATTACTGCCTAATAGCGACTAACATAATACATATAATTGTAGTCTTAATAGATATCCGCCAATGTGTTGAGAACTAAATTGGAACTACTCGAAACTATATAGTTAGACACACTAATTTTGATACTACTTATTAACGAACGAAAAATAGGTGTGACGGTGGAGCTACCACAGTCGAACTTGTCGTGCATTCTACTATACCTAATATTTAAACTTCTCGTTCTACAGTAAGCTGCTATAAAAGTTTAATCCCAAGAAATTAATAATTCTTAAAACCCCTTTCTTTAAATCTCGTCCGATATAATTAAAAACCCGCTTCAGAGCGAACCCTCGAATTTAGTGTGAGAGTAATTTGAAAGGATTTCGTGAAAAGCTCCCACTTAATATATTATAACGGGTAAAACCCGGGAAAAAATAAAAGTAAAAGCAGATTAAGGCTAGTGAAGAATTGCTTTAAAAATTTATCGCAGGCGAGTACTGCGCTAAAATACACTTACATTTACTTTCGCTTGTCTATTTGTTGAACAACATAACGGGAGTTCTCGACATTGTCAAATTATTAGACTAGGTTTCAGAATATGGTAAAGTTTCATTCTATACAAAAAACGCGTAAATAAGTACATAAGTCTGACGTAGGTCATCAGTATGCACTTCAAAATATTCTGATAAGAAGCGGTTCCACCTCGGGTATCGGGTACGGAACATCAGAAGAGGCGATAACGTATCATAGAGGCCGGCAAAAACCCGAACTAACACTCGTAAAGTTAGTCTACATGGAAATGCAGTGGCCATTGTACTTGGCCAGAGCAGACGGGCGTTCAACTGGCATCAAGAAAAATATAAAGTTTTGATAGATTGCCACCCTGCTATACAAAGGTTTCGGACTTAACTTACAAGATACTATAGTTTATGATAGAATCATTACATAGTATAAAACAAAGTCCCCTACCGCGTCTGTCTGCCTGTCTGTTCGCGATAAACTCAAAAACTACTGAACGGATTTTCATGCGGTTCTCAGCAGTGGATAAAGTAATTTATGAGGAACGTTTTAGTATATAATTTGTCAAGGTTTTTTTTTATTATCAGGGCGGGATATCGTCCGCTGGGCCCGCCAGTTAGAATATAAATAAAAGTAACCAAATATTAGCGGATAGCATTTCGACAGTCTTGAACGAAATTGGTTTACCAAACCCTTTTTTTTTTTTTTTTTTTTTTTTTAACGTGGAGAGAAAAATCCATCATGGACTGTCAGGCCCTCGGGGGAGAGCCCGACCTGAACCGCCCACCAGCCTTTGTGCTGCCACGCAGGGGTGGGGCCTTACGGCGACTTGAACCGGCTAAAAACTCCACGACAACCAACGCCGCTCTGTGGGAGTGTCCCGGGGTTGCGTTAGCAAGCTCCGCAACACCCCCGGCGGCAGGCGCTCCCGCGCCACACCCGACTGAGGCAGCCCGGTTGCGAGACTGCCTCCCAGTCCAGCCCCGCCGAACCCGTGCAATGGGAGTCCAGGGCCCCCGCCCCTTTCCCCCTGGGTCCGGCCGGCAGCGGAGAGGCCAAACCGCTCCGCCGCCGCCCCACCGTTCATTTTTTAACGAGGTTTACTCCTCAACCGCCTCAGTCCCCCTGAGGTCCCCTCCGGCCTACGCTATCCTACACACATCCCCCCCCCCAACCCTCGTTCCTAACCCTACCCTGCCTCACTCAATCCCTACGCCCTCCGATCCCTGGACTTGCCTACCCACCACGTAGGTAGGCAAGCCAGAGGTCACCTACCCAGCACCCCCCCCCATCCCCCCACCCTACCTACACCCTAGCCCTACAATCCTACCTACCTACTCAGTCCCTACGCCCTCCTAACCCCTGGTCTTGCCTACTTACCCGGTAAGTAGGCAAGCCAGAGGTTTCCTAATCCTAACCCCCCCCATACCTACGTGGCCTACCTGGGAGGTTCCCTCAGGGCGGCCTCTGGTGGAAACTGCCACCCCCTCTCCTTCTCCCACGCCTGGCACCACGACGACGCGTCGTATGTGCACCAGTGTCCCTCTCCCTGGCCCGCTCTGCCTCCTCCTTCCGTAACATGACAGTGTCACAGAACGAAGCGACAGCTCTCCATGCTGTTTCGTTCTCGACCATGGCTTTGACGATTGTCGCCAGGGACAAGTCACTGCCAATGGAATCCGTGAGCGCTCGGCGTTGTTCTGCCCACGCCGGACACCATTCGAGGGTATGTTGTGCGGTGTCCAGTAACTCACTGCAGTGGTGGCAATGCGGAGTTAGTTCCTTCTGGGCGATATTGTGCAGGTACTTCCCAAAACACCCGTGTCCGGTCAGTACCTGCACTAATCTAAAGGTCAATTGACCGTAACTCCTCTCCATCCATTCCTTGAACACCGGGCGAATCGCCTCGATTGCCCTTTTCCCTGCAAGAGGTGAGTCCAACGCGTCTCTCCATTTCCTCCTCATGCGTTCTTTCATCTGCGTTATTCGAGCCGCCCTCTCTCTCGGGGCGATGGTTGCTCCCCGAGCTGTTCGCACAAAACACCAGAAGTACAGCTCAGCTTGGTATAGGGCCACCAGCTTCCAAGGAGCTGAACTTGCCAGTAGGCATGCCGACTCGTAAGCTACTGTGCGGTAGCCTCGTATGGATCTGATGACCATAGTCCTGTGTATCTGACGAAGAACAGCACTGTTTGTGGCAGTCAGGTTCTCGTACCACACGGGAGCACCATACAAAGCCATCGATCTGATTACGTTCGTATATAAGCTGCGACAGTTTGGTCCTGGACTGCCGAGATTTGGCAGCATCCCCGCCAGCGCAGAAGCAGTCCTCATGACCTTGGGCGCCAATTGGCGGAAATGCTCCACGAAAGTCCAGCGACTGTCCAGTGTAAGGCCCAAATATCTCATGGTGGGGCGTACCATGACACTGACTCCTCCGATGTTCAAGTACGTTCTTGAAGGGGGGGGGTCTCCTCGAGCCATAGAAGCAAATGGCTTGGGTTTTGTACAGGGCAACCTCCAATCCCAGTCGCGTGATTCTCTCGACGACTAGCTCCACACAAACAGTGGCTAGGTTTATTGCCTCTCTCAATGTTTTACCTCGAGCCGTCACCAAGGTGTCATCTGCATAGCAGACGGTCGTTGCTCCTGGTAAAAGAGCTCCCCGCAGCACCCAGTCGAAACTGATGTTCCACAGGAGCGGTCCAAGGACCGACCCCTGAGGAACACCGCACGACGTTGCTTTCTGGTAGTTATTCCCATCCGAGCCAACCCATGTGACATACCTGTTCTCCAGGTATGACTCAATAATCCCACGTAGATACCCAGGTATCCTGTGGAATTGGAGCGCCTGTCTGACACATTCCCGTGGTAGCGAGTTGAAAGCGTTCGAAATGTCCAACGAGACCGCTAGTAAGACTCTGCCCTGGGAAATAGCTTCGTCAGAGAGAGCTTTCACCTTTAGAATTGCGTCTATTGTTGATCGTCCTTGGCGGAACCGGTATTGGGCATCTGATAAATTAGGTCCGACGTGCCTGAGATGCTCCATAAGGCGATGAAAGATGATCCGCTCGAGTAGTTTTCCTACTTCATTTAGAAGGACGATCGGTCGATAGGCCGAAGGTGACTCAGCTGGGCGATCACGTTTCCTCAACAATATGAGATGTCCCATTTTCCACGGTGGTGGGAAGGTGCCGGTCTTTAGGCAGGAGCTGAAGAGCCGCCTGAGTCTCCCACCCAGGTATTCCAAAGCCATAACCCATACACGTCCAGGGATACCATCGGGGCCCGGCGCGGTATTCTTCTGTCGGAGCCGATGCACCACTAAATCCATCTCTGCTTGTGTGACAGCGGGAGCTTCCTCTGTATAGCTCCGTTCCGTCAGCGAGTGTGAACCTGTAATCGGAGGAGCACCTTGATTATCCTGTGGAAACAAGGCAGTAAGAATTGTTTCCAGGAGGTCAAGGTTCAGGCACTGTGTAGCCGGAGGAGCCCGCGGTCGTAAATGTCCCAGGACTATACGGTACGGCCGTCCCCACGGTTCCTTATCCAAGGTTCCAAGTAGATCCGCTCTCGCCTTGGCTTTGGCACTCCTGATGGCACCTTGGAGTGATTTTTTCGCCTCCCTGTAATTGGCGTGTAGTTGCTCCTCGATTGAAGCTGTTCGACCTTGTCGTAGCCTTCGATGTCTCGCCAATCGTCTCCTTGCGGCCAAACACGCTATCCGCAGATGAGCGATGTCTTGCGACCACCAGTAGACCTGTTGTTTGGTGGGTAGAGATCGTACTCTGGGCATCGCTGCGTCTGAAATGCGCGTCATCGTGTCCCGAAACCATAGGGTTTCCTCTGTGATATTTACAGGACCTTCTGGCGGAGGAGTCCAAGATGCGACAATTGCGGCTTCAGCCAACCTTTCCGCATTCAGCTTCTTAACGGCCCATCTTCTAGTTCGTCCATTGGTCCGAGCCGAGGCTGGCCCGGAGTGTCCGATATCAAATCTGATGTAGAGGTGATCCGAAAATGTTTCCGCTTCCTCTACCACTCTCCAGCCTAATATTCTGCGCGCAACCAGCGGAGAAGCAAAGGTGACATCCACAACAGAAGTTCCTTGCTGCCGGACACACGTAGGACTCGTCCCCTGATTGGCGATGCAAAGATCAGTTTCTAGGGCCCACTCCTGTAGGGTTCTGCCACGAAAATTGGTGACAGGTGATCCCCACGCAGCAGCCTTAGCGTTAAAATCACCAGCCACCAGTATAGGGCGGGGTGAGACGCTCCCAATAAAGGACCCTAAACGGCTTAAGAACTCCTCAAATTCCGCCTGTGTCCTGTTCGGGGAGAAGTATGTGCTGATAATTACCATATCAGCCCATTGTACTGCAACAAAACCCGCATCCTTAATTAGAGGAGCTGCGGGACGAGAGCCATCTGTGACGATTGCTGCTGTACTCGTCAAATCAGCAACCCAATTATCCCTGTTTGGAATAAAATAGGGTTCTGACACTATCGCTACTTGGATCGACTCTTCGGCCATAGTCTGCAGTAGCAGATCTTGGGCCGCGGCTGCGTGGTTGGTATTAATCTGAAGTAGTTTGCAGGACATGCTTAAGATTTGGTCTTCGTCTCCTCCATTAGCACTGTTTCCATATGGAGACCAGTTGCGGGCTCCTTTGCCGCCAGATCTGCAGGCTTCGTTTTCTTGGCTGCTCCCCTCCCCTTCCCAGGGTGGGTGGAACATTTAACAGCCCCAAGTCTATGGTCTGCCGGTCTACCGGCATCCGCGCATAATGGGCAATACGGAGCGGCGGAGCACTCAGTTGCTTTGTGGCCTTCCCTGCCACAGCGGAAGCAAAGCTTGCTTCGGTCTGTCTCTCCTCGGCATTGCCGCCTCTGGTGCCCAGTCTCAAGGCAGCGGAAACATCTTTCCTCCTTAGACTGTAGTAGCTTGGCTTGGACAGCTACAAATCCTAGCATGAGTCTCTTCTCCTGTACAAGTGCCCTCGCTGCCACAACAGGGCACCGAAGCCACACCGCACCAGAGCGGAAGGGGGATCGACTCATCTCCCCAATCTTTATATGCTCTGCTGAGCAACCTCCTTTCTCAACCACGACAGCAATAATGTCCTCCTTTGTTACTGCGTCATCGAGCCCCGTTATACGCATCGCGGCAAATTTAGTCGGCCTGGACACGTGAACCATTTCCTCACCGATATTTTCTAGAAATACCGTTTTCAGGCGTTCAGCCAGGCGATCCGCTTTATGAGCGCTGGTAGTTCCAGGAACCTCCAGCTTGCGAGACCCTGTGGCTGTCTCCTTAATTCTCAGGAACGGTATGTCTAGCTCAGCGATGTCGACCTTGCTCTTGGCCAGTGACACCACCTTCCTGTAGTCCACACCACTTTCGATCGCCTTCGGCAGTAGTGTCATCACTACAGCAGACGATCGGGGTACAGCGAGTTTGGAGGGACCTACCTTAGGCTGCGTGTTCTTCGACTTGGTGGTTTGTTCCTTTTGGCCTCGCTTCGCCGCTGTCCAACCTCCCTTCTCCACTGTTACCGCAGAGGGGATAGTTGATTTCTGCATGGCAGCTTCCCGCGCTGCCATTGTCGTCTTCTTTTTCCTTTTCTTCCTCTTTTCCCCTTGAATTGAGGCAGGGACGATCGTTTCAAGAGTTCCAGAGGGCTTTGTAATCAAACTATCCACCTTTGCAGATAGTGACTTCGCAAGCTCCTCGAACTTCTTTTCAAGCCGTGCGGCACCATCTTCAACTCGACCTTTGCCAGTCCGGCGTTGGGTGGGTTCCGGTCGTTCTTCGCTCATTCCTGCAACGGTAGGCAGTTGCAGTTGGTGCGCTGAGTTTGCTTCAAGATTTTCTGCCACCTTAGGCACCATAGCCAACGCACGGACCGATAGTAGCTCCGCCTTTAGCTTTACCAGCTCCCTGCGATGCTCAGCTAACTCAGCTTGTTGCCGTGCGTTTTGTTCCTTCAAGTTCTCGTATGCCGCCTGGAGTTTTTTCATCTCGTCACTGGGACTCCGGCTACACAACTCAGTGACTGCCTCTGTGATGGAAGCAGTGGCCTCGTTTATGGCTTTGACGCAGACACCCTGTAAGTGCCCTGATTTCCTCGCCACGCAAAGAATCACTTCGACGTCTCCAAGCACTCTTTTGCGCAGCTCGTGCGTCGGTAATTCTCCAGTGTTAGCCGGGGCAGCGGCTTTTCTCAAAGTACGCTCTTGCCGCGCTCGTGAGGCTGCTGTCTTACCAAACCCTAATCTTACTTAACCAAACTCAAATTGAGTATATTAATTTCAGTACAATATAAACATAACGTATTGATTGATGTACGAAAATTGCGACGTAATTTACAATAAAAGTATCAACTACAATTTTAAGAGGATATGCTAGGAAGCAATAAATTTATCTGCAGAAATTAAAAACGTTCTGATTATTATTCTATCAGCAGATAATCTAATTGAAGCAGTAGGAGGGCTTGTTAATCGTATATGTTCTGATGGCCTACATAAAGTGCATCATTCTGAAATATTGCGTAATTGAGTTCATAATTTTGAGCACAATTGAAACCTGGTTATGTGTACTTTAAAATTGAAGAGCTACCCAAAATATTACTGTATGAATATGACCCATATGATGCTTCTGCTTCTGAAATATTGCGGTAGTGAGTTCACAATTTTGAGTACACTTGAAAGTTGAAACCTGGTCATTTGCCCAAAATAACTGCTTTATAATTTATTGGATAAATAAGTTCCATATATTGGTTTTGCGGGTAGACCGTTCAGACATTATATCAATTGACGTAAGTCGAATCTACAATTAGCCCGTGTCTGCAATGATGACACATATAACAAGCAAACCAATCGTTTGGTGGAAAACGGAAAACAGCGGTCGATTTGTTTCAGTGGCAATTAAAAACAAGACCAGAGTTTTTGGCGGGATCTTGGTCTGTCATGTAGTGGATTTTATTTTTTATTCATAATCTTGTGTTACTTGACTCTATATTGTATATAATTGGTGGTGTTTTATGTAATATAGATTGTTTATTGTGCATAAGTGAAGTGAATGGAAAATAATACCACGGACCATGAATTCTGAGATGCCACAAAAATTCCATGAAAGGTTCTAACAAGATAGCCACCATCTTGTTAGTTCATTGAAATTATATCAAGAAACTTGTAATATTGATACTCACTTGACAATGGCAGTAAAAGTATACTAGAAGACTGGTTGCCAAAATGGAATAGAAGAAGAACTTGAAATACTATTAACTACTCGACAATAGCATTCATTGAAATTATATCAAGAAACTTGTTATATCGATACTCACTTGACAATGGCGGTAATGGTCTACTAGAAGACTGGTTGCCGAAAATGGAATAGAAGAAGAACTTGTAATACTATTAACTACTCGACAATGGCAGTAATAATTTAATAGATTGGTTGCCAAAAATAAAGTTAAAAAAAAAAAACAAGACCATTTCGAAGATTACAAGCTTAAGTTTTAATATATGATAGCATGATATTTTGTAATACTTGGCTTCTACTAAAATCTATCGGTAAACATGATAGTGTGTTCCGATTACACTTAGAAACCAGATCCTTTTCAAGGTTTACATTTTTACAAACTTCATGAAAATTATCGGTTAATTTACAAAAAAAAAACTTATTATAAATGAATAATCTATAAAATCAATACCTCCTATAGTCTCCTTTTTAAAATTAAAAGAATGATAAAACTTCATGAATGAAATAAGTAAAGCAAACGTTTTTTAGGAGTAAATGCGACTAAAAGTCGTCACTGCACAGTCGTGGCCACATTTATCGTGAGACTGCAAACATTTTTACAGCCTTTATCATTGCGCTTTCTGACTCCCGCCCATCAAACGCCCGGGACCTCTATAAATAAGCTACGGAGCCTCCAGATTGCCGGGTTATAAATGAAAGGGTGCAGGAAATTAGGGTTTTTTACTGCGGAACTCTAGACGCGAGCGTGTCGCCGCGCCCGTAAACAATTTTTCATACCGTGAAAACGCTATACTGCAATATACAGTAAATAGCCCTTATTTGACATGATGGAATATTTTTACGGTGGTCCATAATAACTGATTACGTCGTTGACATAAGGCCAGTAGGATTTTTGGGGTGAAATATTTCTTTTTTATGTGGCGACAGCTATGCGCCCCATCTGCCGTTTGATGGGGTTACTGATGCGTTTTCAGCCTTATAAATCCTTATTGTGTCGCGCGTAAACGCAATATGCAGTTTGTCGGCAACGCAAATCCTCAGTCAATGCTACCAACTTGACTCTTATAGATATTCCGGTAACGATTTTGATAGGTTTTCAAAATGAAAATCCTTCAGTTATTCTTATATTTAACACTAGCTAAAGCCCGTGACTCTATTCTCTGTTGTGTCATGAGAACGACATACTTATTTTTATACTAATATTGTCATTATTACTTTCCAGAACAAGAAATTGCAATGATAAGTATCCTGGATAATACTTAGAAAAATAAAATTCTCGTCCAAATCGGTTCAGTCATTTAGAAGACTGAGAGTATAATATTCATATAAGCAGAAATGAAAAGTGACACACTGGAAAAATTGCAAAACACAACTATTATTTCAATGATGTCACATTACTTTCAAAGAAAAATGAACATATACTATAGTATAGTATTCGTTTGTTAACATACGAACAACTTTACTATGAGAAATTAATATATACCTAATTTTATTAAAGCGAATTCAATATATATCCCAATCAGTAAATCTTACAGACTCGTCGTTTTTGCATAATTAAAGTGACCTACATTTTGGTGTAGATATATCAGAAATTTTATTGCAACAATTTCATTTCAACATTTCAATACCGTATACATGTTGATAAATAAAACATAATTGTCGAACGATTCAATCAAAGGTAAATTTACAAGATAATCAGTGACTTGTTCTATCCGGTGCTACATATGCCCCGTGATTTCAATTGCTTTTAATTCTTCAAATGGTGCATTACTGTGAACGTAATTGACGCATATTAATTGGTAGTGCCAGAGACTAGCATGCTCGAATAACCAATGAAAACGGAAAATTTCTTGAATTGAAGACGTAAGTATATTGCATTTCTATTTACCAGTGGACATTCAGTAGTCAAAATTCCACTATAATTAATTAATTACTTAAGTTTCAATATTATTGTATTTTTATTTTTGTCAAAGAGTAGTTAGTACCATGTGATAACTGCATATTTTTTAAGAATTATTGTTCTATTATATCAGCTGCGAGCGTGTACAAATAAATTATACATTAAGTTTCGATTTATTGAAATAAATATTATATAGCCGATGGTATGGAAAAAAGTAATAACTGATTCCAATTTTTTTATACGAAATAACATTAAAACTCGTCAGCTACGAAATAACAAAAGAATAAAGAAAAATGGTTGACAAATGGAGAAGAAGGTGCTGAATTTTGAACCTTTGCTAATTTATATACACACTAGCGGGCCCGACGGACGATGTCCCACCCTGCTACTAAATAGCTTAACCTTCCACATGAATAACTTTAGCTACTGGTGATGACCATATGGAAATCCATTCAGTTGTCTTTGAGTTTATCGCGAACAGACAGACAGACGTGGCAGATGTCTTTGTTTTACGATATGTAATGATAGTCTATCCATACAAATGACTGAACAAATGTCACCACGTTTCACCGAAATGTCGTAAATTACATCCGAAGTTAGACAACTTTAGAGAATATGGACTAAAAACGAAGTAATGTTTTCAGAAAGGTAAACACTGTAAGTCGTTAAACATTACTTAGTTTTACACACATAATCAGTGTACCTCTTTGCATAATAACAAACATCGCGGTATCTAGAGGGAGCTAAGTTCTGAGCTACGAGTACCCGCTGTCTAGGAACTTGGTTGAGCGGTGCATTAATTAATTATTTATTAATGGGGCGAGCTTGTCGGATCGATCCGCTGCGGTAAATAAAGTGGTTCAACCCACTATCGTACAGGTAAAGTTGGAAAACTCTGCCTTGAGGAGCAAACTAACCACATAAGTAACGTTGCTTCCTTTCTTTAAAGTTTTCTATCACTTCTTAGTAGTTGAATTCGTATTTATAAATAGCCATGCCTGAACCTCCAGACGTTTTATTATTAGTTGCAACTACAATCTTCTCGTATATCTTCTCAATAGAGTCGTATTATAAAGGGAAGATTTGATTCCATTTTGTTAGTTTGTACACTCGTTGGAAGTGGGGACGGACGACTAGTTTGTAATAAATTGTAGAGCTATAGTAAAATTGATATTGTCTAAATATCAAAGTTCCAAAATATCATCCCACGATAATTTTCATAACGATCGATTGAAAAGTACAGAAATGTATGTACTCAACCGCCACCTGGTCATTAGTTATATTAAAGAAAAAAATTAATTAATCTAACACATATACCCATGATAAACTTATTCGCATCTTTTTTTCTAAAGTGTATGGTTGCCATTTTGAAATTCGCCGTTTTGTTATTTTATTTTTTTCATTTTCGTGAATCAGAACTGAATAAACATGCAAAATTGCAAAGTCGTAAGTCTAAAGGAACCAGGTTCTAATTCATCTTGCATGATTTTACTAAAACTAACAAACACTGCAAACTATAAATATAAAAGATTGTAATAATAATAAAAAATAGCTAACATTTTATTTTTCACCTTTTAATCCGAAGATTAAAATTTCAAGCAGCATTTTTTTAATCAATTAGATATTTTTCAACAAGGACCAAGAACCCATGCAAAACTTGTTCTACTACATATTTTTCTAATTATACGACGCTGTTACACTCACAAGAATACCCATAAGTAGTTGTTGTTACATTATTTCTATATTGAGAATTTTTTTAAGTTGTATGGAAAAAATCTATTTAATTAGCAGAAAGGCTTATGAACCGCTACAACATCGACAACCGGCGATGCAATGCAGAAATTTCAGTGATCGCCGTATTTCTTAGATCACAGTCAATTTACCATAGCAACTACAACAAAAAAATTAAACATTACACCATAATATTTAAGTGTAGTGTAAACATTGGCAGAAGTACACAATTTACATTAACTTATTAAGCCCTAATAACACCAGAGTAAATACAGATCTAGGTTACGCAAACGGAAATCTAACCCAGTGCCTTTGAGATTTAATTACACAATTTGTTATGTAAACCAAAGCTATAGGATTATGAATGCGTATCGCAGTTACCACAACGTCATATATAAGTACTTTAGCTCCTAAATATCCAGTTACCGCCAAATGCACCAACCGACAGTATTTAAACATAGCTATGCATAAAGCTCATTAATCCCGAACATTCAACTTTGACGCCTGATAAACCATGATGACGAACATAAAACAAGCGTTTACATGCAACGTCCATTTCGCAAACTTATCCAAATTAGGTCGGACGATGCAATTACAAGTTTAAATCAGGCCTCTCTTGATTAGGGGCCTTTCTCGTGACGTGCCTTATTATAAGGGACGCCGTTCCATTTCGAGTTGAATCTTTGCCATTTTGATTAAAATATTAAATTAAACATCATTTAAATTATTACAAACTACCTGATGCTCTGTTCCCTATGTTGGTTCATTTTTCTGTATCTTTATAAAAAGTATTTCGTGTCCTTTTCCAGGTCGCAGACCATGGGGAAATCCATAATGGATATTTGGATACAACACTCTCCTGGGAGAGTGAGTGGGTTATGTCCAGCTCACACGGACTAAAGCCCCACGGGTGCCCACTATCGTCATAATGGGGGACAAGAGATGACGAGGCACTCCACATGTAGCCCGACGGCCGACCCAGAGTGATCCTGGGCCTCCCACTGAAGAGAGACGGCCTGGCTCACATAGACGTCTCCCAGACGGCCGGAAAAAAAGGTGACATACAGACAATCTGTATGCCAAATTCAACAACTATCGGCTAAAAGTTTAATCACATAAAGCTAAAAATTTATTGAACTCAATCTCAACAGGCTCAACATATTCGCATTTATAATATTATGAATGTGGATTTAAAATGATCAGGAACAATTTGATATCATTGATTGTATACATTTTTTTTTCAAGGCCTACATTAGTAAGATTGCTAATACTTAAAATACTTGTGGATCACAGAACTAAGTTAACCATATTTCTAGCCAAGAGAAATGATATTGTGTTCAATAGGAAGGAAAGAAGACTGTTCCGAAAACGATTTTATTTTTCAACGGACAGGCTTGTCTGTCTACTGACTATCATCACAATGGATTCGTATAACAAACGAGATTACAAAACATTTCTCTATTAACTATTCTCAATCAATACAGATACCCTACATTACGATTTATAAGATATCGTCACGGCATCAGCCGTGATAATTTTCTATTTTACACAAAGCTTTAATTTTCGAGAACGAGATTAGGTGAATCTAGTAATTATATAATAAGTTAGAGGCCATACTAAACTAAGGTAAAACCTTGAGAGTCTCGAAGTCGTTACGAGTTGGGCCAACTCATTTTCGTGCCAACTTTAAGGCGTAAAGGAAAACTAATTAGCATAAAGTGGCCCGCACTCGGCCGTCTAATAACGTCGTAGTTTTTCTGTTAGATAAAGATACAATTTCTTCACTCTATTAAACAAATCTAATATTTATTAATAAAGTTAATAATAGCGTAGCATAACACTAAGTCGACACTTTCATTATCGAAAACCGAAGCCTTTAAAATTGTCAAGTTCGATTCGAAGTCAGTTCAAGCAATTTCATTTGAGGACAATATGATATAATTAAACACGCTATAGAAGACGAAAATTAGTTATATTTCAACAATTTTCGTTTCTTCAATAGTCGATGGTTTACCAACAATTTAATCTTAAAATGATTACCATTTTCACACTATCAAATTAACCAAATTATCGGTACACGTCGAAGCCAGATGTCTTACGCCCAATTTAGCAAGAAACATATTACATTAGCTGTCAAAACGCGAGCAAACAGCGCTCGAGACGTTGGTATCGTATCGTAACTTCCTGGAAATTGAACGTGAATATGCCAGATACTGAGTGGAGAGGTGTTCCTATAGTTTTATTGAAATTCCTCTTCAGAGAACAAATAAACTGTGTACGAATTAAGCTGAAGATATATAGTGTTTGTATTAACAAGATGCGACGTACTCGTCTTGATTTAAACAAATGCGTGGCAACGCTATTTTTCTATTATTTTGGCTATCTGCTGCTGCTGTTAAATTACGAGTCATTCTAAGCACTGAATCACTAGAACAGAGTATAGAATCACAAATTCAAAACCATCACAATATACATACTTGGTTAAAATACAAAATGTAATATCAAATGAAAAACAGCTGTGTGCAGAGTAAACAATAACCGTAGCATCCCCGAATCATTTGAAAGCAAAACAGCCATCGAATTCAGTATTCCGTTCCAAATAAACACTATGTATTCGACCGAAAAGCAAAATAAACAGAAAGTAAAGAAGGGACTACATCAATAACCATCAATTTCCACAATGAAATACAAAGTACCAAGTTTCCATCATTCTCATGAACTCCGAGAAATAGGGACCGCGGGTCCATCCATTACGGACAGTCTGCTTGCACCCGAAGCCAATCGGAAATTCAATTTCCGATATGATACGATCTGCTAAGAGATTGCTAAAATACGATAGTGTTGCACAACGATACGGTATGCAACATAAACGATATCAGCTTAACCCAGCAACGTAGCTTGCCGTCGCAAGGAACTTTTATTAAAACAATATACAAAACAGATTATTCCAAAGTAAGTATTGGTATGCGAACTGGCTCTTTTAGAACTTACTTTTTGTATCTATCCCGTAAATTATAATAAAGACCTGCAGACAAACAACCGATATATACTGCTGTATTCAAAAAAAATAATAAAAGAAATTATAAAATAGTCTATACAAGCTCCAATTTGAGTTTAGGTCAACATTACAAAAATACGCTTTGAATAAACGTAATTCTAAGCACCTCCAAATATGATATAATTATTACGTTGATATTTGTCATACAAACATAATAAGATGCAAAAGAAAATAAGAAAAATATACATAATTCTTTATATTTAACTGCGTAATATTTGCATTACACAAATAAAAAATAATAGTATATAATATTGCAAAGAATCTAACCATGGTGTTAAAAATCGTACGGAGATAATTTAATAAAACAGACCAGACTCTGAATCTGAATCGCTCTGAGAAGTGTCATATCGTCTGTTGAAAGGTACAACGTTGGACAATTTTCCGATATAAAAGTTTGTAGTTCTTGTTTTTTTGGTGACCTTTGATGATCCAGCCTTGGGTGGCCGACCACGAGATTTTTTACCAGAACCATTTTGTCTACAGCTTTGATTCTTTCCATAATTCTTTCCATCACTAACATGTTTTTGGATATCACTTTTTGTTTGATTTTGCATGCATGAAACTACTTCTTGAGTGGTATTATTAAATTCATTTATAATCTCTGGTTCCGTCTCGACTCTTAAACCTTTATAATTTATTCTATCAGCAGGTATATATTGTGTTGATTTTCCTGCTAATACCACTTTCATAGTCTGTCTATAACAAAAAAAAAATTAAAACGGTCGGAATTACGTCATCTGATACTCCTCTTAATCTACAAGTTGCATATTTATCATCTGTTAAATCTTGTATAAATCTATATTATTAATTTTTATAGTTATAAATGGCAAAGTTTAATTTAAAACGACATATCTGCTGCTTAGCCCAACATATTGTCAAACTAACATGCGATACACCATTTTTACTCTCTTCTCTTTTTTAACGCAATTTATGCACTTGAACCCACAATTTTTCAAACTTTCTCTCATACTAACCTTGTTGACCATTAAAACACCAAAGAAACAGAATTAGCCAAATAGACGCAGAAGTGCTGAAGTAATGCGCTTATGTTTTATGTAAGTATATTATCCTTTCGGGATTATAATCAGTAACTTCTATTTACTATTTATTTCCAATGATTGATTTGTTATCACAATGCATGCTAAAAATACAACTAAAGAAAAGACAGACCAAAATATTTTAGTTTACCTAATATCATCAGCCGAGTGAAATTCCATAGCTTTCAAGCTATTTTTATTTACATTATAATGTTGATTTATATGATCTTCAGCTACTGTACCATTATCAATGTCTTCGTTGTCATCAACAGACCGAGTTCTTCTTGATTTTGTACTATTATTTTCTCCACTCTCATCACTTTTTTCATTTTTATTTATATCTTTATCAAATGAGTCCATAAAATATTGTAATAAACAATCTTCAATATATATACTTATAGTATTTTACATATGTCAAAGTCAAAATAGATATAGCATTTTAGAAAAAAATAATACATTGTGGTTGCCAAATGACAAAGACTGTTAGAAAAATATTCTCGGTGTAAGAACTAATAATAAGAAATACAAGAGAAAAAGTAGAATGGAATCTTTATAACTGTAATAGAATTTTTTATTATATTGCCAGAAGTGATGCTACGAATTACAAAGATTATGACGTCTAATGCCTACTACCTGTATACTAAAAAAGACATAGGTCGACTGATACGATCATACATTTTAAAAAAGGTTGTGGACACAGTGTAATTAATTTTATACCACCTTCGTTTTCTACTTATTTTCAAACAATCTTTACTAATATTATAAATGCTTTCGTAAATTTGTTACGCTTTCACGCCCTAACTACTCAACAGATCATCATGTAATTTTACGTAATGTCAGGAGTACAGAAAAGGATATAGAAGACCTTTCAACCAGAGAAATGTACTGGTACTGAACGATACATCAAGGCTACATTAACACGAGCAGAGCCGCGTGTTAAAAGTATTAATGTAAAGAATTTTTAAAATCAACAGACTTACTGTCTATATTTTTATGTCAGTATACATACTGTTATATTGTGGTATATATGCATATTATTCACGAACGGTACTTTTATTTCATTACTAGGTCTTGCCCACAGCTTCGCTCACATTAATGTAGGTTTGACCTATACTTCGAGAACAATAAAAAAAAATCTGGAAGAAAGGAACCCCAGATCCTTTCTGTATGCCTGACAAAATTTCTTGATGATCGGTTGAATAGTTAAGGCGTGCAAGCGTAACAAACAAACTCTATTTGTGTTTATATTATTAGATAGGATTAGGATTTTATACATATTTTTAAGCTCGGATTTATTAATCAATTTTTTTTTACAAAATAGAGCCCCAAGTAACATGCTTTACAGGAGTTCAATTCCAATAAGTATATAAAATGTACAAATGTAGATAAAATGTTGGACGGAGTACAATGCAAGTTCTTTATTTTCGTCTCGATACTGTTGTTGACCACAGAGCGGCATCTTTGTCCGATAAACAGACAATTCCATTATGGGGGCGGCTGGTGCGGACGCGAGACGTTACGGACGAGCTTCGCAGATACTACTTCATTGAACTACTGGCAAGAAGTTTTAACATACTATTTCTTCTTTCTTATTTCATCTTCAGGGGTTTATACTTATTGCGTCAATGGAGTTACTTGTACCACTATACCACTTTTATTTTGCTACCTTACAAACTTTATTCTCCTATAAAATATATGTCATAGTATTAAATCAGTAAATAGATATGGAGGCATAAAATTATAAACTGCTATGTAATATAAAATCAATAGCAAAAAAATCTTCTACATAGCAAAACGCGTAGGTTTGACAAATGTCATGGTAAGCAGTCCGATGATATTGAATTTATGACTCTCAGATATGCGTATCTTAATAATGTATAACCACATCTTTCGTTTAAAAAAAAACAGAGGCTCTCTCTAAAAGTCACATTAATTAATAACAATTTCCATTCGGAGTATTTTTTTTTATTCGGAAACAATCTTAAAAATATAAATGTCAAAGAAAAATACATCATTAAAAGTAATATTTCTCTCTGACACCATTGTACAAAAAATGGAACGCGTTAGCGACGAAACAAAAGACCCATTAAAATATAAATAGGTATTACAAACAACCGAAATGATACAAGTATAACACTTTCACATTAACTTGTACTCTGTACACGTCAGGCCAATTATAATAGGCCTGGCTATGATACTGTATTAAATAGAACACGATGAACTTGCTTATACGTTGGCGAATTGTTCATTTCATTTTAGTACTTAAACCCTTTTATTTCGACAGCGAAATTGCTAACTCCGCGTTCAATAGAAGATGTATTATCATTGCTCAAAGAAACTACACACTTCTAAAGCCTTTAGAGGTGGTAGGGACCTAGTAGATATACCTGATTGAAATACGTCCACTATAGATACCACGATAAATCATAGTAATTATCTCTTCATTTATCACGTTTCGGGATCAACCAGTCTATATTCAGAAGCTGAGAGGTTTCCAAGGCTACAGGACAACGGTGACTGGTGCTGGATTTTAGATATCTCTCAATGGACACCGCTGTTTTACGATAGCACTATGTGTATATTAGTTTACTAACTTTTGATCGCTTTTCACCTATTGTTTGGAAGCAATACTTTGTTTCTGGATGAAATGTATCCTATGTGCTTTCCTATGCCCCTGGTAACACGTATGCAAAATTTATCTTCTATACATATAATAAGAATGTAAATTTAACGTGTCTGTACATTTTCGATTTTAGTGAAAAAAATTGTTGTGGGTGTCTAAAAATAAGTAATAGAATACATTTCAATCACTTTTAGAAATGTCTGTCTGTATATCTGTCTGTTTGCCTGTTTGTATGAACACGCATCACTGCTAAAGTACTGGATTCACAATAAAGGCACACATACAAAAAAAAAACATACCTTGGAGTATAACTTAGTCTTTGTTTCATTAAAATCGGTCTACTCTATCAAAAGTTATTGTAATTTTAATGACGACGCGGAAGAAAGTAAATGGACTTAATACATTCAAATAACTTTATTAATCACTGTCTTTTATATAAGGTTTCCACGCGGACGAAGTTGCGGGCACAGCTAGTATATAAATAAAATTATAAAGGTCTGCCGTTGTGCACGGATCACGCAAAAACTACTGGATCTATTTCGATAATTTGATGTAGTTTTATTTAGACACTTAGTCTTTATATAAAAAAATATCTCATATATTATATAAATAATATCATAGTATCTTCATTTAATATAAATGTATAACATTTTTAAGAAACTACTATTCTTATAATCACTACGCGTTCAGCGATGTTTGTTTTCTTGCAACAGAAAAAATTGGCAAGTGGTGTGCTGCAGACGAAGTCGCGTATATAAACTAGTTTAGAATAATAATAAAACTGAATAAAGTTTACAAAGTGCACTTACTGAATAAATAAATAGTATTGAACGGATTCACCCAACACATTGGCCTAAAGTGTACTAGAGGCTTAATGAAACAGCGCCGGTCATTTACAACCCCTCTTGTCGTTAAATATATTCCAGTCTTTTTTTAAATACGCAGCACCAACGAAACGTCATATTTATACACATTTCTGTTATCCCCTGAATTTGTGATTCAAGTCATTAGCCGTCTCCGCGGAGACATTTAATTTTTTCGCTCCATTGCTCGACAACTTCGCCCGTGTTCTTTGTAATTAGGCTATACCATTTTGTAATCAAAAATGTAATTGCAAATGAGATGTAACGTCTGCTATGTAATGTATATAAACAGGTTAGATCCATCTGGGGTGAATATGGCGTTTAAAAGTATATATATTTTTTTATATATATCGTACGAGGCAAACGGACAGGCGGGTCACGCCTAATCTGAAGTGATCACCGCCGCCCATAGACACTAGCAATACCAGGGGAATCGCAATTGCGTTGCCAGCCTGTGTTTGGAGGGAGGGAGAGGGGAAGGGAGAGAGGTGTTAAGAAACTAATATAATCTATGTATAGTTTTATCTGTATCTATGCAAATGCTCTATGTTGTTTGTGATTCCTCCTTTCCTTTTAATTACAAGATGGCCCGAATGAAGAAGTGTTTTATTTATGCGTAAACTAATTCAACTTCAATAAGAGGGAGGGGCGGAGGGTAGGTGGGCCTTATTAACGTGGGGAAATCCTTTATGGATACGCCACCTTCTCGAAGGAGAGAGTGGCAGCCTGGCAAAGTGAAATTGCCAGGCTTCGTCCTACTATAGAGAGGCAATCTGGGTACACAACCAGTCGCCTCCAATCGTCAGCCTCGCCTGTGCAAAGGTTCGGCTACGGTAGTAGGAGGAGGCGAACGTATCACCTCCCCCTTCTGCCTGTTCTCCTTTGGCGGAGACGGTCACTCCGAGGGTCTTCCTCGCGGGCCCTCTTTGCCGCCATCTCGCAGAAGGAGGCCGCAGCAGTCGACACGTCCTCGCTGCCAAGAATGGCCGAAACCACACTCGGCAGCGAGAGATCGTGCCCTACTGCCGCAGTGTCCGGCTCAGCGCCATATTCGTGGCATGCGGCGGCGCGCTCCCTGCGCGCTATCTGGTGCAGGTACCAGCTGAAGCACCCGTGCCCGGTCAGCACCTGCACCAGACGGTACGTCAGGGAGCCCCAGCGTCTCCCTATCCACTCCGGTAACCCCGGGCGGACGGCGTCGGTGGTATATCTTCCGGCGCTCTTGACCGAACGAAATGCAACAATGCAAGGACTATTGCTTCACGTCGGTATTTCTGTGGGTCGTGTGATACTACCCCGGGCGAGCCGACCCATACATGCTGTAACCAGTAATAGCTTCAGCGTGGCTCTACCACCTAAAAGATGTTAACTATATATTTAGCAATACAAAACAATTAAGAACTAGTTCAGACAGTAATTGTGAATTAGATTACATAATGCACACAATTTTTATGTATAATAATGTATTTATCAAATTCAGTATTCATTGCACAAAGCCTAGAATGCCGCTTGGATCTTACAAATACAGCTGATGCAATATAAATGTAGATAGGCTATAATGTATTTAAAAAAAAGAGGATACACGAGGTAATTTCTCAGTCCTAGATAATTCTTTAGAATGTTCTGAATTTTAAACATTACAAAAAATGGAATTTAGACATTAATACAGATTAGATGTTTATCAATTACATTTGTATTTAGATGTATAACTGGTCTAGCGACAGTATTGAAACTCTTCAGTCGATATTCGAACGAAACAGTTTCTGACGAGACTCTCATTGATAAATAGAGAAGTTTTCAGAGTATTTATGGACTAAGTATGATTACGCTTATCCTTAGGAGTTGCGAGGTAATGGTAAAACTAAATTAAATGGTAAAACAGTGGTTATTTCAAATCTGTAAGAGTATAATTATAGGAGACTAGCGGACCCGGCAGACGTTGTCCTGCCCTGATTACAAAAATATCCTTGACAAATTATACAAACACGTTCCTCATGAATCACTGTATCCACTGATTAAAACGGCATGAAAATCCGTTCAGTAGTTTTTGAGTTTATCTCGAACAGACAGACAGACAGACCCGGTAGGTGACTTTATTTTATACTATGTAATGATGATAATGATAATGATAAATAGCAGCGACATAAGTTACTAATAAAAAAAAATTACTAAAAAAAATCAGTCTACAAATAGACCAGAATAAAATAGATGATTCCAAGAAGACATCAATAATCATTTCGAAGAATACGAAGTCTTATGGTTTTGAAAACATTTTAAATTTTCAAATAAAATTATGTTACAATTGCTTTTCAACATAAACCAAGTAAAAAAGGTTTACAAGGAATAAGTATACAAATATGATTATTATTTAACTACATTGCTTTGCTAATTCTAGAATAGATATGTATGCATTAAAGTGCAATTCGCGTGTTATAATTCCAAGGTTAAATAACCAGAACAAACGGATTGTTGTCTAACCTTGAAGCCGATTTCTCGCTTAGAATTTGTGATTGAAATTACAAGAATATAAACTAACGATAGATATATGTAATCCATTGGCTACTATACGTATAGACAATGAAGCGTAATTGACACGATGGTCGAACTGAATCGAAGACTTGTACTCAACGCGATGCTACCTTCAAAATGTTTACTGTTACTGTATGATTTTTTTTGCATAATTGTTACATCTATACTAATATTATAAGCTGAAGAGTATGTTTGCTTGAACGCGCTAAATTTAGGTACTACTAGCCCGATTTGAAATTTTTTTGTTGCAGATAATCGTGGCTGCAGGCAATCAGTTTCAAACATAAGTTGGAAAGAAATATAAAGTGAATTACTTAATATGGATTTTCGTTATTTAACGCACTCATAAATAAAATACATTATTAGAGCATAAAATAAAATACCATTAATATACTCTGAACTATTTTGGACGTAGCCTAGATACGTATTTAACGTCTTCATTCGATGTGCATTTCGTCTACGAGTTCATTTGTTGTTACAAATCACGTAAATATTTTTTGAATATAGCTAGTATATGTAATTTTATTATAAACTAGCTAGTACTCGCGGCTTAGTTTATCGTAAAACAGGCGTTGACCCAGAATAACATATGGAAATTAAAAATAACAAATCCGAGTTTTTGCATATATATATCTAACGGTTTCTTTGAAATCAATATAAACCAGTTATTTTATATCAAAGTTACCTTATTCACATATTTTTGCAGTGTCTTAGAAATCTTGTATCTAAAAATAATACGGAATGTAATATTAAACCAGATTTATCAATCTATTTATTTCAAATTAGCTTTCGCTCGCAATAATGAGGATTTAATCTATCCCACAGTACTTTTTTGACGAGATAACGTGTTATAAATCGATGAACGTCGGCTGCATGCACGAAAAAGTATGACGCATTGTCATGTTCCGCCTGAGCCCGGCATGCAAGCGAGAGCGCGGATCAAGCGATAGAGAGGTGCGATCGGCCTAAGCGTTCGGCTAGTGACGAATGTAATTAATCGTACAAATTAAGTAAAAAGAAATTGTAATTTTCAAATAACTCCCTCTTTGTATTATACAAAGTAATGTATGTATGTAAATATTATAAAAAATAATTCAGTGATAATAATTCAATTCATAAAAGTATGCAGTTTTTCATCAATGTTTTGGCAACGTGTATGTAAAATTTTATGATAATCGGTTGACTAGTTAAGACGTGAAAGTGTAAAAACAAACTCACTTTCATATTTATAACACTAGTTAAGATTTCAAAAATTAAAACTACATAATTTTTCACATCTCAAACAAACGCGAAACGATAAGATGTCGCAATATAAATGACATGGAAACTAATAAAGTCACTTCGAATTATCATCTAAATGCAAACCAGTAAAGTTTAGAATGGAATAAAAACTATGCCCGATAGCGGATATCTTGAGGAAAATCTCTTAGTAACGGCTCCATCCCCCATATTTACTTTGGGGACGATGATAAAAGCGTCAGACCGTAGATTTATACAATGGAACGAAGCCCACAAAGGATCGTGGAAATATTAAAATTTCAAGTGCTCCAGATTTCTTTGCCACGGATTTTTAAATGAGTATAATGCCTGTTTAAAATTTTCTATTGCTTTACTTCAAAAAACTTACGCAACTTTTAGCTAATTTCTCATTATTACAATTAAATGTCAAGTCTTATGACTACTGAAGTATGAATTAAAAAAAACACACTACAATATTGTAATTAAAATCTGTAATTAATTATTGTAGTGTGCTGTATCAGACTGGAAACTTATCTACACTTGTATAAGAATATATCAACTGTCTTTTGAAAATAAAATAGTATGAGCAATACAGAAAAGTTCAAAATATTATTTAATCACAAAAATTATTACAACAATTGGTGAAGTGCAGTTATAATCTTACAAAGTACGTAGTCTCAATAACAATATTTAATAGTATTACATCAAAATATATAAGAAAAATATTCCAGAAATGTGTTCGTAACAATAGAGTTTTTTTTATAACATCATCATTACATAGTATAAAACAAAGTTCCCTAGAGCGTCTGTCTGTCTGTCGGTTCACGATAAACTCAAAAACTACTGAAGGGATCTCCATGCGGTTTTCACCAGTGGATAAAGTGATTCATGAGGAACGTTTTAGTGTATAATTTGTCAAGGATTTTTTTATAATCAGGGCGGGACAACGTCTGCCGGGCCCGCTAGTTTGAATATAAATCCAACATATTTCCAGCTATCAATCTGTGGAGGATAAATGTACACAACTTTTTATTAATATTTGTCATCGATATTAGCAATTTCACTAATATTGCTTCCTTGCTTGACGATAGCGCTTATATTTGTGGGGATATCTCGTCAGGAGGTTTTTTTTCTCGAACTGACTACGCTATTGGTCTAACGAGGCCTTAACAGCTTCACCGGACTATAAGTCAGAAGATTACAATATAATTATAAACTAATATACCATGATTTCAACACCACGCACCTTTGGAATAAAAGTTCTGTTTTCTTATTGACTTCAAGTTAATTAAGTTATTATCATCTTAAAACTGTGTTTATATACGTTGTACTAATATCAGCACTAACTTAGACATTATTACTGTCTTGTAGTTTTACGTCTTTATTTTGGCAAACAATCTTCTTGATTGAAGACTGTAACCGTTATTATTAATCAATTAATTGTTACAAAAATATATTCCATTATGTCGTACTAGAAAATTAGCAGATGTAAGTCCATGGATTATCGATAAATCCAAAAAGGAATAGTATATACCTTAGTTTCATTTCACTACATTGGTACAATTTTCTTAACCAAACTATTTTGAGTTCAAATCCTCTCAAACCAACGAAATTCCCGTTCACAAGTTTTCAAACATTTAATACCCCATATAAAGTGCTTCACAATAAGTCAATATGCCGTCAATGCACGCCATATATCGCAGAAAGCCGACGACAAGCAAGCATCTCCCAGAGCATTTTAAATCACGTCACACAATAGATTTCAAAGGCGCACTCGGAATCCGAGCAAAGCTGGGAAGAAAGCTGAATTTGGAATAAATGGATTCGCATTTCCATATTTGATAACAGTGGGAGCGTGCTAGATGTTTAGTGACGTCATATACTTACAGGTTGTACACTTGGCACAGCTTCGTGATTTTCGTAGAGAGGTTTTGTATGTTAACCATCTTGCTGTAATTTGCACACTAGGTGGCGCTAGACTATTACTGTTATTGTGTTTATGTTGTAATTTATTGCGGACGAAGAAAATAGATGTTACTTAATCATATGACACTAGCTTTTGTCCGCGGCTTCGCTCGCTTTAAAGTAGATTTGACTTATCCCTCGAGAAAAACTATTTTTTTTCTTGATGAAAGGTTTTCCACGGCTAAACTACCAGACTGATTATCATAAAATTGTATATACCCATTGCCTTGATTACGGGAAAGCATATAGGGTACCTTACATCTAGAAATTGGTACTGTTTCCAAGAGGTAGTTGAAACCTTCATTAATGCCAGCGAAGCGGCGTGCAAAAACTACTTTTAATATAACTCACTATTGAATAGTACTATAGTGATTACCACAAATAATAACAAACGCGTGCGAAGACACGGGCACAGCTAGTACGTAGTAAATACGATAAGTTTATTGAATAAAAAATTTATTACGTGAATACGTCTTAGTTTATATACATACATACACGTCCGGTATAACATAAGGGGCGCGGATATGTGGCGCGGAGGGGCAACAAACGACTAGTTTCTATATTTTGTGCCTCATATGTGTACTATGGACTACATGGAAATCGATACTTGAACATTTATGGAGTAAATTCCAATAAATACAAATAAAATCATAATCATTACATAGTATTAAACAAAGTCCTCTACCGCGTCCGTCTGTCTGTATGTAAGCGATAAACTCAAAAACTACTGAAGGGATTTTCATGCGGTTTTCACCAGTGAATAAAATGAATGAAATGATGAAGGAAGGTTTTGGTATATAATTTTTCAAGGATTTTTTTATAATCAGGGCGGGACAACGTAAGCCGAGCCCGCTAGTCTCAATATAAAATGATATATCTGTGTCTGTACTGTTTAAACGACAACTAACACAGTATTGGTTGTGTGAATCTATTATCTAAGTTACAATATTAGAACCATTAAAAAAAATACTTTATTCAGTTTAGGCCCTGAGAAGGCGCTTATGAACATCATCCATTCAGTGTGACTCACGCAAGAAGAAAACGAAATAGACGCGCGTAGAATTTCCTACAAATAACATACGCTTTCGATTCCACGGTGCAGGTGAATAAGTTTGGGGAGGCTATGTTATGGATGATGTATTCATTGATACAGTGTGATTTATGGTGTCCCTTGCGTCACGTCGTCGGGTGAGATCCAAATGTTTTCGCCGAAGAGTGAGCCGGTCTTAGGAATATTGTAGAGATTTCGGCAAAAACGCAGGTGGAAATATTATATTTATTTGAAAATAATATTATTTTTTTTGGGTCTTTTATTCCTCCGAACATATCAGGCCCATTGTTCCAAAATCTTTCTAGCTCCATCATGAGAGACGCTGATGAGCATCATTATCACCCGAACAGGGTTCAACCGAGATGCTGTGACAAATACCAATGTTCTGACAACTACTTCTCATACTATTCATCAATCTCTTTCGATGTTGCTCTTGGCACACTCCATTATCAAGTGATGCACATTCTCAATTTTTCTGCTTACATCGCAGTTGGGACATTTCGCTTTCCTCATCAAGTATGCAAAACTTCTTGAGAATACTATTTGCACAATAGGTATTGTAGCAACACCTTTTTAATAATAAACCTGTAAAATAACACACCTCAAGATAAAATAATAGAGTTCTGTCAAAAACATTTTGTCGTGCTATAATGAGATATAAACGTGTGGCCAGTGCCTTCGTCCAGAATAAAGTTTCTTGAAGTAAAGTAAGAAAAACCAAAAAAAAACATTTTAGTGAATATACTCATTCATTAAACATATATCTAAATTAGAGAATAACAAATTACTTTAAAAAAATACTAAATAAATATAAGACTTAATAAAGTTTCCACGCATTCAGCACTGAAGTTATATAGCAGGTAAGCACGCACACACACACACTCGTATACGATAGAAAGAAACAGAGTAAAACAGCCGCATGGATGACATAACGCTTTTTACTTACGTGACGATTATTATCAATCAACTCCACCCGCAAACTGCATTATGTAACTGTTTCAAAAAAGTCTAAGTAAACATAATATATCTAAATATCAAATTATATTATCATGAAAACAAATGAACTAAGCCCACGAATAAAGTTTGCCCATTTAATTGAATACAACAACAGTAAAACGCTCAATCAATAAACAATAAGAACAGTTAATGCAGCCTTTAGGGAGTAACCGGGCGACGGGACTAAATGGTTTTCGAATGAAACAATTCAAGGAACACCTGGGACTCGCAGTGGACATCGACTTACCGGACTATCGCGCAAAAGGTACCCACATAATAGGGTAACGTTCTTGTTCTACACAAACTGAAAATATATTAACTGATTTTTATATTAATAGAATCGTAATTGTATGTGACCGAAAAATAACACATATGTTATATATGCTTGAGATACAAATAAATCGTATTTTGTTAGTCTGGGCTAATTGCTGAAATGTTTGAAACGATTTTCAAGAAACTTTTACAAGTTTATAATATTGTTTCAAATTATTATCTAGTTCAGGAGTGGCTAACCGGTCGATCGCGACTATTTGTCCAATCGATCGAAGTCAGAAAATGTATAGGTATAATGAACTTAATAAAATAGTTATACATCTAAAACTACGTAGCACAGAGGTGCAATTGTTGCCTGAAATTATTGCTAAGCGCTGTTATGTTTAAAAAATGAAAATGAACCTCAAGTCTGGAGTTCTGGTCATTTGATTCCAACCAGAAATATCCAATTTGAAGAAATGTATTGAACAACTGCATTTATTTTTTGTTTCAACATATTTATGTAAATCAGTATTTTCCTATTTAAAATAAACAACCTTCTCGGTTGACAGACGCTTATACATCGGGGTTTTTTGACAGTTTCCAAATACAAACCTGACTTTGCTAATTTAGCGGAAAATGCTCAGATGCAATACGCATACTAATATTTATACTAAGAACATTTTTCAATTTTCTAATTCCCCTCATAATTAAATATAAAAAAATACTGCATAATTGTATACTGAACTATACTGCTTCATTCAAAATTGCTAGAAGTATGTAACTGGTAGATAGCACACGTTTTCGTTCATAAACGGTAGATCTTTGGTCTAAGTAACTTGGCTACAGTAGATCTAGGTTTATTCTATAACTCTGCGGGTACGTCCGTCATCCTGGCAGTTAATGCCTGTGCATTAACCCTTCCCTTGATGTTGAGGCGCATTACATAAAAAATCACAAAGATTTCTCAGTAACGATTTAGATGCTAGTCAGAGAGTTATGGCAGTTTCAAAGTCCGTTAAATGCCTCGAGATTAATGATCACATGCTGGACAAAAATTAGCAAACGATTTGTGTTTATGATTGATGCGCCTCCCATCGGTTCCTCACAGGGTCACCATTATCGACCTCTCAGACGGTATGACAGAAGGCCCTCATGAGGGGTCGACACCTGCCAGGTCGAGTGGATCCAAGGCTCACATAGTTCCTGTTCCCCGGCCATGTGAGAAAAACATCATGGACTTTTAGTCCGTGCGAGACGGACGTGCCCATACATACGATGTAAACAGGGTATATATAGTAGCGTGTGGGTGCAACGCTCCTGCATTCCAGCCAAAAACTTTTATGAAGAAAATCATGGCGTTTTAACCGATAAAAGTCTGACATAGACACACCATCAGCTGCTTGACGGAGTGGGTATCCATTCAAGATTTCCCCGTGTAAAAAAGCTCTCATTACGCTTTCTATAGAGGCTAAGCAGTACTGGTACTTAAAATCAATTCACATAACAAAATTTATAAGTGGCATTACAAAACTACACAACAATGTCGAGAGGTTTTTTATGGAAATATTTATCCTTGGAGAGCCATAACGAATAAATTTACCGCTTTAGTTTAATGTCCACTTCAGTGTAGTGGAATACTAGCTTTAACAGTGTCGTTTATCTCACTGAATTGAAACTAGTTTAGTGAATAGGCCCCCGATGGATTTTACAACGACGTTGTACTTCACATTTTACTCGGGCTAAAACGAAATTGTAGCGGACAGATGGGATTTTATTATGACCCCAAATTTTTTTCAATATTTATCACAAGCGATGTACACGAACGCCAGACGAGATAACTCAAACTATGTACAGTTTTGCAAAAACATTTTAAAATAGTTTTTAAAAAAATAATGAGAAACTCAACATTAAGAGGTATTAGAAGCGTTAATTTTTAAAAACTATTAAAATAAAAACTTAACATCATAAATGCCGATTATAGAATAGAAAGAATGACAAATATACAAAGAACAATAATTACAACAGTAAGGAATGAGCAAACATAACAACTTAAGTCAAACGAAACGAAACTAACCAACGAAGCGCGAGTAAGTAACAGCAAACATTACTTCGAAGTTACAGTAACCAGTGGCTGGGATGAGACAGAACCAAACAATAATTCATAGCTGCCGCAACTACAAAGAGCTCACGACTGAATTAATCTCCCTGGGAAATCCCTCGGGCCAGACGTGCTGATTCAATTTGAATAGAAGGAAAAAAATCGAGAGAGCGCACCCAGAACGCTCCATTCTCATAATGGCGTGTAATTTAGCTGTAGTTTATTCTGGAAATATTTAATAAGGAAAACTTTATTTAGTTTAGTTTTAATTAATGTTTATTTTATAGTTATATTGTTTACGATATGTTTTTGTTTATCTGCTATGGAAATTGTGATTAAATTTTACAAAACATAAAAATCAAAGAGAGTTTTTGGCGGTATCTTGGAATGTCATGTAGCGGATTTTATATTTCATATATAATCTTGTATTATTTAGCTCTATATTTTGTAATATTGATGGTGTTTTACGTAATATAGTTTGTTTCTTATGCACAAGTGAAGTGGATAGTAAATAATACCACGGAGCATGGATTCTCACTTGCCACATAAACTACCTGGAAAATTCTAACAAGACGGCCACCAACTCTTTAGTTCACTGAAGTGATGGCAAGAAACTTGTAATATAATTACCTACTCGACAATAGCAGTAATAATCTATTAGAAGATTAGTTACAAAATAAATTCATAGGTAATATCGTTCATATGGGCCTTAAATGGCATATCTTACCTTCCAGACAAGCTTAAGAGCTTAGATATTTGAACTCTCTAACCTCTGGAAGTATGAGTGACAAATGATTCTTATGCATTTTACATCCTAATTATTATTATTAAAGAAGCTAAAGGCCATATAATATGAAACTAACACACTTAGAAACAGAATAATTCTACGAAGCAGAGCATACAAATCTAGATGAAAAAGTACGCTAAACGGAAATAATTTAAAGGCGAAAGGACACCGTGTGATGCTTGGCGTGGTATCAGGGACCCAGTTCGTACAGTAATTAGGAATTTGTTGTTCCTGACGTTCCCACGTTCCCTTTCAAGTGAAAGTGAAATCACCCGATGGTCATTGACACTGTGCTTTAACATAGACGCGTAAAGGATTGTGTATAATTTTTGTATTTTTCTAGATAATTAGGTCAAACATTGAGTAATTATTTTTATTGATTTATTTATTGATTAAGGATGACAATAGAATGCAGAGTGTTCTCCATAAATATTGCTACTGTCTAAACATTCAGCCTGTATAGATATTATTGTATGCATTTCTTTTTTACTTTTCAAGTGGCAAAATTTGTATTCGGTGTTGTACATATTTTGTAGATTATAAATGTAAGGAGTGTAACGTACGACGAATAGACATAAATTAAGGCTTTCACACGTCGTTGGTATGAAAAAAACACCAATTTAATTAATCGATAACACTAAAGCTCGTAAACAAAAATGTAAAGAAAATTAGCGGCTAGTCGGTTAACAAACAGAGGAGAAAGAGGTACCGAACTCTTTTATCTTGGCCTACCTATGTGTCGACTTTATTTATTATTATTATTTAATTTAGATATAGTACAAATATATAAAAGTATGTTCTCATAATCCACTGCGTCTTGCATTCGCACATTCGTTCGTAGTTAACAGACCTCTATATAAAACTCGTTTTAAAAACAATCTAACGCATTGATTACATTATCACATTAATAAAAAAAATGTACTGTAACATTGTATTCCGATAAATACATAGTAATTCGTAGTCATAAACGTAGCGTTATTAATTTATACAACCAAGTATTACGATAAATAACAATGATTATACTACAAGACATGCTACTACAAGATATGCAGAATGGGTGCAATTTAATTCATGAGTACTGAGTAAACGATGTAAGGGGTGATATTAAATTAAATTAGGTTTACGTACTAAGGAGATACGCTTTAACAATGATGTAAATTGTAGAAAGTAAGATTTTCAAGCACACGTTAAAGCGAATCGATATAAATGTGATCGAGTTATTTATTGAGTTTGCACAATAGGGTTAGTTATTTTTAAATACTTCATTTAATTTTGAAATCCAATTCATATTAAAAACAAGTTTGTGAGAACGTATGGATATTTGTTACTCTTTCATACAAAAATTACCGAACGAATTTGATCAAAAAAAATCTTTCATCTATAGATAGCTGCATTATTAGCGAGTTAAATGGGCTGTATTTTATTTCCAAAATCCACATTAATGTAAGCGAGATCGCGAGCAAAAGCTCGTTCTAACTAATATTATAAATGCGAAAGTGAATTTGTTTGTTATGCTTTCACTCCTTAACTACTCAACCTATCCTAACGCGAGCAAAACCGCGGGCGACCACTAGTATACAAATAGTATAATTTTATGTTCAGTGTTTTTGATGCTCTACTTTTTTTTCATTATTAAAAGCTGTATGTTAGCACATGACAAATGCATTCGACTATATAGCTACTACCAGACATCAGATGAAACTTCAACAAGAGTGGCACAAGTCGGACTATCGCGTTTCGAAATTAACCAGTGTTTAAAAACCTTATTTCCAAAAATGTTACACAACAACCACAAAACATAGTATTAGCAGCAATGAAATTAAAAACACTTCCTATACGGGGAGAGCGTAATAGTAAAACTTTCCAGGGACATTTTTACAAGGAAACTTGCGAGCGAACTTTATTAGACGCCAAACTGCAGGGATAATTGCAATATACCACACTCGAGGAAGGCTGCAGCGTTCCTACCGTGAACTCATATCATTGGATATACATACGTGGTGTTAATGCGCTGATAAATATGGTTTTATTAAAACCTTTATACGCTGAAACTTATTAAAATCTAAATAATACTTTACTTATTTAAATAATAAGTGAATGTAAATGTGAATGTAGTGATTTTTCATACTACTTCATGTATGAGAAATTTTTTAACATATTTAACCGAATAATATACAACACTTCATAGGTGTGAGCTGTCAAAAGTATCATACAAAATTTGACGAGGTATAAACATCTATTGATGCAGCAAATAAATTTAGGCTTATTGAACGAATTCATAAAAGCGTTTGGTCAAGATGTTAACCTTTTCTATATTTGATGAAGTTTCCACCGAAATTATACTAAGCAAAGTAGCAGCGGATATTTACGTCGAACCAAAGATTAAAAAAAATGATTAGTTTCGAATTTACACAATAATTATTTTAAAATAGATATTTCGATAACAACAGAGCTGTTTAAGATTGAAACTTTCGGGTCCGAGAATGTTCTTGTAAGTAGGCACGTTAAATATATAGTTTATATGAGCAAATTCAAGGATACGTGATCTTTTAGAAGAAGAAGAAATATTACAACCAGAAGTTGACGGGAGATTACATTTTGAATATGATTCGGGAAAGTCCATCCGATACAGGAGAAATACGAAAAATGTTTAATTTTAAATATAGTTTAACAACTTTCCCTTATTTTATAGTTTATTATTACTTACAATTTCTTGACAAGAATCACATAAATGTGAAACTGAAGTTTCACTCGAACACCATGGATAATATAATCATTAAACGAATATGTACATAGTATATATTATTTAAAAAATATAACGAGTAATCAAAACATAATTTTATGCAGTAGTTTTTGCACATTGCTCCTTTAGAGAGGAGGGTAGGAAAATAAAATCAGCACGTAACGCAGACTGGAGTTCCCGCGAGGACGTTTTTAATTAAATAAGACCACGATTGAAACCTAGCACTGCGCCCTCGGATACACAATATTTCAATGAGATTTTTTCCTTATTTACTCGTTAACGACTTTCTCTAATATTTAATACTTGTGGTTTTAAAATATAATGTAGAGTTAACGACGCACGACGGTCCATTCATTCTTAGCCGTCGTCAAACCTCGTCAATATGAATATTATCAATGAATATCAGTTACTGTAATTATGTTATTAATTCTTACGTACATAATAATATCTGCTCGGTTCGCATGTCGCATTACAGGAGCAAGCGCTGTAGCAAGAGATGTATAATCAAGCTGGGCAGTACGATGCCCGTACTCACCTGGACCGCTAACACCATTCACAGTGTCACTCAACTTTATTTTGTCATATATCGAAATGAGACAATGTATATCCAACTGATGAAAAGCTTGCAAGCCAGCATGACAACGACAACTGGTGATACATTCGAGATATTTACCGGTGATGTTTTTCGATTGCATAGTATCAACTAAGGACCGATACTATTCCTTGTTAGAAAAAAAACTAGCAACCTGTTAACTACACCTTGGCTTTGACATTGTGGTTGTTTTAAGGTGGGTTATACACAATCATAAACTGCAATGATCGCTTAACTTGAAATAGAATGAAGTCCTGGCCACTTCATCAACACCATAAACAAAAAATCTTTTTCTAGACACAGTTTGAGGGGTCTGTTGTGTGAAATATAAATAAACACTAAAGAGTATTCACAATTTAGAAAAAACTAATCCTAATGCAACTCCGTTAATCACGCGTGTTTATGATTTTCATAATATTTTTAAGAAGAGTTATATAAATGTACTAGCCGACCCGTGCCCACTTCGTTGGGCGGTAATAGGCATTATCAAGCTACAACTTTTCTCTAGAACTCAATCATATATATCTCATAATTAAGGCAGCGTTCGTAAGAAACATTTTCGTTCGACCATTTTTCTCCGACTCCCCAGATATTACCCCCTACAACCTCACAAACTTTACCTCTTTATAATATTAGTATAGATTATAGATAATATAATTAGTTAATAGCTTCTGCCCGCGACTTCGCACGTGTGGAATAGTTATTTTGGGCTAAGACGCAGCGAAAGCTCTCAAAAGGAAAAAATACCCCGATTTGAAAACATTTTTCATTGTTGCTCCTCTCCTATTGGTCTTAGCGTGATAATATGTAGCCTATGACACTCACAAATAACGTGGTTTTCTATTGGGAAAAGAATTTTCAAAATCGGTTTAGTAGTTCCTGAGATTACCCCCTACAACGTCACAAACTCACAAACTTTACCTCTTTATAATATTAGTATATAGATTATAGACCCTGCCCGCGACTTCGTCCGCGTAGTAATAGTTACTACTCTGGGCTAACGCTGACACACAGCAGAAGCTCTCAAAAAAAAACATCTCGATTTTGAAACATTTTTCGTCTGTGCTCCGCTCCTATTGGCTTTAGCGTGATGATATATAGCCTATAACCATTCTCGATGAATGAGCTATATAACACTGAAAGAATTATTCAAATCGGACCAGTAGTTTCTGAGATTACCCCTTACAACGCCACAACGTCACAAACTCATAAACTCACAAACTCACAACGTCACAAACTTTACGTCTTTATAATATTAGTATAGATTGGCAGTTACGTACTCGGTGAATGTAAGTCAGTAACTATTAAAAATAAAATGTGGTAATTTTTTTCTGTAATAAGTTAAATAAAAAGTCCATATAGCATGAAAACCACGTAGTCGAGAAAATCAGTGGGTGGCCTCCAAAATATATTTATCGTTCGGCTAATTAACCATTAGGAGTCCCTTTTTCCTGAGAACGCAATTAATTTACAATTATGTACGAAGGGCTACGGAAGGCCTTATTAAATGAAATGTTCTGACTACCTTCCACTTTCGTTTTGGGGCGGTTCCTTTTTTCATAATCCCCTAATTATTAAAGATTTATTTTCATATGAAATATTATATTATAATCTTTTGCATCAATGTTTTTTAAAGCCTTGTTCAGTGAGATTTTTTTTAACTTTGATTATTATGTATATCTCAATAGATTGTACAAAAACAATGCAAATTGAACAGCGATCGTCGTTGTCATGCTTCTATAGAAATTCCAACAAGACTCTTTACTTAATCAATACTAATACTAATATTATAAAGAGGTAAGGTTTGTGAGGTTGTAGGGGGTAAAATCTGAATCTATTAAACCGATTTTGAAAATTCTTTTACCAATAGAAAGCACCGTTATTTATGACTATCATGGGCTACATATTAACCCGAAAAATGAAAAGACTTTTTTGTGATAGTCGGATTTGCAAAGTAAGTCGGAGAAAATACGGTCGAAAGAAAACGTTTCTTAGGAACACTACCTTAACGATAAGAGATATATAATTGAGTTCTAGAGAAAAGTCGTAGAGCTTGATAATGCATACAAAAAAGTCAGCGACAGCATATGTCTTTTATATTTAAGTTACAAAGTGTAGTTTTATATATTAAAAAAAATAATATAAAATAAATCATAGCGCGCATTACTAACCGAATCACACTCATAATTCCATCACAAGTAAAAATGGTTACCGCCCAACGGAAAGGGCACTGGTCAGCTAGTCTTCCATGCTTGCCGAAGCTTTAAGTGTCATTAAATGAGACACCATTAACTCACATAACTTTAACAACTATACCGTTTTTTTGCATCATTTGCAGGTGTTACTCCCAAAATGACTATTTCGATTCTATGACCACGTAAAACGACAAATAAGTACACATGTTCCACAGAAACTCTCTGTGGAAAACTCAGGGTAAGAACATGAATCTTTATTAAAAATTTAGATACCGCAGATGAGGTACGTCGGCGCGAGACGCCCGAGTCATCTGCGAGATCATGATTGAACCTTTTTATATTCACTCCGGTGTTATATCGCCTATGTACACCGTAAATTAGATGAAACTTTTTCGACGATGAATGCGTTTTGTATCTTGAAGACGATAAAATTATCTCACGTGGATTTCATTAAGGTCTGAATAACTTGGTCTATAGTAATATTGTTCTTCTTTTCATAGCGGGATTTTCATTCAGAGTAATGTAAAGATCTCTGGTTAATTGGTCCAATCAATAAATTCGCACCATTCTCAAACCCGATATGCCTAGTTATGGTCTTATAATACCTATATAATATGCAGCAAAAAGGCTATGGCAGTATTTTAGTGTATTAACGGCACGCATACTTCTCTAAGATTCTTGCAGATAGCGTTGATGTTACCAGATACCATTATTATTTCTGCAAAATATATTATGTAAGAATTATTTTTCAGGAGACTTTTCAAACACGGACAAAATACTAAGATAAAAATAATATACTATATAGTACTATATATATACTATATGTATATATACATATGTATAAATGATTTATTTGACTTTCTTGAAAAGTAAAATTATAAAAATAGAATTTGATAAGTTTAATTGTTGGCATAAATCAAATATTGTAGATATTCAAGAGGTATTTATTTATTTACAAGATTACACACACATTACAGATAATAAGTAACTATGTTTACAATTACAATTTATAGTTTATTTTTGTTTATGTTACCTACATGTATTACATATATCAAGGTATTCTCTATATCTTCCTAAATCGTCTCTAATACACTCCATAGTGAATTGTAACATTATTAAATCTTTACATGCAAATAAAATTGAGGTGTTCGTTGTTTTTCCAAGCAGATTTTCGAAACGGCTGAACCGATTGTGATGAAACTATCACAAGCAGAAATATAAGTTTTTCGACTATTATCTAAATTACATATCATTACGCTTTCTCATGGAGATAATCAGTGTTGACAAAATCTAACAGGGGTAATATAAAATCTTTAAAAGGATTATAGGGGTTAATAGAAATTAAAAAAATACATTTACACATTCACATCTAATATTAAATGGTGTTATGGTCTAAATGGTAAATTCGCTAAACATAAACGGTACTGGCTCTCAAATGTAGGAGGCGGAACAGACCAAGAGGTGCATAGCGTCAAATTTTAAACTTCTTTACCGAAAGCTTTGACACAGTAGCAAGGATTCACACCTATGTCAGACGCGGTATCCGAACTGTTTATCAACTTAGCCATTATCGCATCGTAAATAAAAACCAACATTAAATCCAAATAGAACATGTAACTCAGATGAAACTGCAAAATCTAAACTACAAGAAAATGAAAGCGGGAGCTTGTCTAATATCTTATAAGAAAACAATAGCCACTCGGTTCCAATAAATACTTAATGTAAAGAACAATTACGAGATAACACGTTGGGCGCCAAGAGCAAAGCACTGCGATATATAGAATTCTACGAAAGTCCAGTGTAGAACTTTAATCACCGCTTAATTAAAGCGGAGTGGTTTGTACGTGACTACACTCGGGTCTCGTACCCCGTATGTCGCAGATAGTGTCCCGCTGAGCTGAAGATTACACTGAGAAAATAAAAAATCTTATTATGGTGCCTGTTTCATATAAATTTAAAACGAAATTACTCTGTCATCAAGTACTTTATTAAGGATACTTCTGATGTTATACACTAAAATAAAACAGCGATATATGGAGATAGCTTTTTATTAATCTTATTTTTGAACACCAATCTTCTAATAGATTATTACTGTTATTGTCGAGTAGGTAATGATTTTACAAGTTTCTTGCGATCATTTCAGTGAACTAACTAGATAGTGGCGGTCTTGTTAGAACTTTCCTGGGAGTTCTGTACTCCGTTAAGCTGTTAAGGCCTTGCTAGGTCAATAGCGTAGTCAGTTCGAAAAAAAAATCCTGGGAATGTTTGTGGCAAGTCAGAATCTATGCTCCGTGATATTATTTCCCATTCACTTCACTTGTGCACAATAATGTGTATGGGGCCAAATAACCCATGATTATGAATAAGATATAAAATCCACTACATGATATTCCAAGATCCCGCCACAAAATGGAGACAGCTGTTGGTTTAAACATTTCGCTGAAGCTACACCTTTGATAATCTATAATTTCTCTATATCTTCAAACAAATCCTACTCAAAGTAATAAATGCGAAAGTGAGAGTGAGTGTTGTTTCTTTGTTTGTTACGCTTGCATGACATGACTACCCAATCGACTAGCATGAAATGCATATACGTTGTTATGAGTATAGAAAAGGACATAGGGTTCTTTTCATCCGGACGAAATTTACTGGCCCCGAAGGATAGATTAAATCTACATTAACGCAAACAGAATCTAGTAATCAATAATGGCCTTTTTTCCAATTTTCTTAGTTTCAAACGAAGATATTTGGAATTAGCAATGTAAACGGTGAGAGTGATCTCAATTGAATACGAGTAACTTCTCTTTCCCTTGACGCGTTGCATGATCATTATATAAAAAGTGTCTTTGTAAGATTTGACAGTCATGGTTTAGATGCAAGACAGAGGAGTCGTGGTAATTTTAAAGTCCATTAAATGCCTTGAGATTAATGATCACATGTTTGACAAATCAACGAAATTATTACAATTATCAATTATTGTCATAATTGGTACTTATAGCAAACAAATTTCAGCCGTTTGTCGATCCTACACTGTAATTTATAAACTGTAGAATATTTCATGTTCGACGACAGGGGAAATTTGAATAGAATTTTTTTTTTTATAATAGCCAGCCTATAAAGCCACTAACAAGCTTGACACAGACAAACTAATCCAGAAACTCGAAATAGAGTCACTATGATGGAATTTATTATCATGAGACTATAGTCGAAGCAATCCAGTCAAGTACAGTTACAGTTATCTACTACCTTCTTTTATTTAACAATTGACAGCTCAGTAAAATTTGTGAGAAGGCATAATTATAAGAAATAAGCTTTAATACATTTAATACGAAAAATACTGAAGCAATAGATACCTCGTAGCAATGTACCCATTTAAATCTAAATCATTGTATCCAAAAATAAACGAACACAATGTCACATCAAAATAAACACATAACACGTCGCAATACGAAGGCGTTACATAAAACATATGGCAGATAGTTGAAGACAGTAATTTTCCGCATTATATAACCCGTCCTGGGGCAAAAATGTGGGCATTCGTCATCCAACATCCGCGGAAGGCGGACCTGCGCCGATGTGCCCTTATTTTGAAAGGACGGATAAACTTATATCCGCTTACAGATTTATTTTCCGCACATAAATTATACCGGGGACCTCGATTTATTTGTATGTCTCCAGTTATATATTGTATGTTGTACAATTTTCGTATGAATAAACAAGCCATTTGTTCAAGACGTATAACATCACTAGTCGTGCCCGCGGCTCCGCAGACAATGGTATTATTCAGTGCGAATATTTTTGTTTATTCAGTGCTCAAACACATACAGATTTTTATAGCGATCGTTGAAATGTTACAAAGGTCGATGTGGTGCAAAATAGATATCATAAAAATCTTCACTACGAGTGTCCTAACTTTCATGATGAGTGGAACAACAGTGTTGGAGTTATGGAAACGTTGAAAAATAAACAATAATGTACTTTCTATGAATACTGTTTACGAAATTACAGACAAAGGATGAACATATATCCTAACTAATACTGTAAATGTGAAAGCGACTTTGTTTGCTACTTTTTCACGCCTTCCTCGACCAATCATCATGAGATTTTCATACATGTTGTCAGAAGCACAGAAAAGGTCAGAATAACTTTCATCTAATAAAGATGTATTGTTTAAAAAAAAATGTCAAACCTACAATAACCTGAGCGAAGCCACAAGCAAAATCTAGTTTTGTATAAGGAAAACTATTCATTTGTAGGAACTACTCTACATGTTGAAGAATTCTTAAATAGTGGCTTGCGTAAACTTAACTGTTACTGTCATCGTCTACTGAACACGGCTCGATTATAAAAATTAAAACACTTGATAGAACGAGATACTACTTATAACGTGTTCAGAGAAAATAATTCGAAGTCAGTTTTAAAGATAAACTAGCCAAGTACGTGTTAACTGATAGTCTTCATTAGCAGTAATGTATGTGGATTTTTCTAAGCAGACTTTAGTTGAATAAGTTCACCAAAATAAAAAAAGGAAAAGCCCTTGTTAGTCAAAAAATCTACAAATTTCGATTAACTCGACTTACATGAGAGCAAACTACGTCTGCGTTTACTAAATCGGTGAACGGTAACGGTAAATATTCCAAGAATCAAGATTTCCTAAATTATGACAAAACTGTTTAGTCTAATCATTAGAATATTTAGAAGTTTAGAAGGTTTGCGTCTATAATAGTGCATTAGGAAACACTGAACGAGATAAGGTTAAATCAGCAACTAGGTTACCAACAACTGCTGGTGGTATTACACAGGAATAACATTTTCACAATACCCAATAACTGGCTGTATATATCGGAGTTGTGAGTTATGTAACATAAGAAAATTTACAACACTCCCGGAAAAAACAACGTGTTACGACTTCCCCGAATCAACATGTCATGCGAACGATCCTTTGAACACTCGGTTGATCCCTCCTTCCACGACTTGAGAAACTATTTGAATTTTCTCCCCAACAAAGAAATATAATCGAAACCGCACGAGCATGACACAGGGCAATAATACATATTTATCTTAAGATATTTATGGGACAAAAAAGTCTCGAGATATTCCCGTCTTTCATATTTAAAGTTCGGATACTTTATGAGGATTTCAAATGGGAAATCTATAACAAGATGAATGGGTCTGATTTAAAGGTATTTTTAAACTTATAGAACTCAGCATGCTCTTTTTACTGTTGTAATAAATAAACTACTGGATAGATTGTTTACTAGCTGGGCGCGCGACTCCGTACGCCTGGAATGTAATCTAAAAAAACAATGACTAATATAATCATCTGAAAATCATCTGTAGTATATATTTTGTGTTTAATTGCAAACAAACCTGATGTTAAAAATGACACATTATTATGCGTAGAAAAAGCAACACTTAGAAGAAAGGGACTAACTTTCAAGAGGGCAGCTGCTGGAGTACATCAATAAGTTGCCTTAACACATAACCATCATACTTCCGTCGACATGCTTCCTTCATAGATTTATTATTATAATTCATCCAAACTTAATACACATGATTTCTATGTAGCGTCTAATAATAATCAAGCAATGGGCATACACTTCAAACTGTAGGTTTGGGGCAGTGATTTAAAGTCACCTTGCTGGTAAAATAAGTAAAAATTGTACCTTATTGTATGTTCCAAATATGATTCTTCTCTGTTTGAGTGTACTTTGAGTAAGTTAATCGTATTTTTATAAAGTCTCCCCCCACAGGCATGATCAGCAGGGCAGTAGTTTTCTTTACAAAACATTAAGATACTTTGGACGAGACTTTCGTTTCGTGATTTATAACAAATAAATTAACGTGTCTCTCTTATATGTGAACATAAATTCGATTACATATTATCAACTGTATACAAGGAAATCATATTTATGATATCGCTTATTATAAATATATAAAAAATATTTACTAGTCAATATACATGTAAGCACACTTCAAAGCGAGGGTTCTCCTGAACCGGGGTTCAGTTAGGCCCACATCACATACAAATTTGTCCTGTGACGAGATATTATCAAAAAACTGGGGGCCGGACATCGGTTCGATCAAGCGGCTCGTTTATCAAACATGGAAGGGCTCTCTCCGGGTGAAATTGGCGAACCTCTTAAAGGCAAGCGCTTCTGTTTTTATCGTATCCAAGATATGTCACAAAACTTATTTGTTCTAACAACTATAGGTTGAGGGGACTAGTGTTAGGGTTATATTCACCGACGAGTATGGACATTGATTCATTGTTTACCTACATCCAATATTTTCAAGCAACTATTACTGCACTATATATAGTTATTACTACCTGACCTATTTATATTGAAAAAAGAATTTAAAACTAAAACGTGGCGCCATCTATAAGATATCTATAACAGTCTGCCCTACAGTTTTCTATCGACAAACTAATTTAAAGCTCCATCCATCTGTTTGAGACTGATGAAACTTACAAGTAATAACATAATCAATCATTTAACTTGTAATTAAAAAAATATTGAGGCCAGTAATCGAAATATAATTAATCTAGCTCTCAAGTTGGACTAAATTATCATAAATGCCAACATTCGTGAAGATCATTTGAGTAGTTTCGGAGTTCATCGTGGGCAAACATCATGACTAAGGATTTTTATATATTTAGACTAGCGGGCCCGGCGGACGTTGTCCTGCTTTGATAATAAAAAAAAATCCTAAAAGTCAACCGCAGCGCCACCTACCGGGTCCAATTGTGAATCTAAACCATTCTCGGATCCACTGGAACACGCACACAAAATTTCATCAAGATCGGGCCACCTGTTTAGGAGGAGTTCAGTCACATACACACGTACAGAAGAAATTTATATATAAAGATATGCATGTCAACTAAACGTCCACGTATACCCAACAATCACATGAACAGTCGAAACAAAATTAAATCATTCAGATTCAACTTGTAAGTTGGGTGCAATTTAAAATAATTATTGTAGTTTTCTCCTTAATACAGATAGGTGAGAGACAAGCTGACGAGCGGCAGGTGGACAGGTAAAAGGGTCGATGAATTACCCGAGGACAGATGCGGAGGGGCATTCGCCGGCTTTTTAATGGCAGGGACCGACTTTTATACTCGATACATGCGTAAATATAAAATATGTCTTGCGTAACACATATTGTCATTTGCATAACATATGAGTCTATATTGGAGTTCGAATAAATTATTCATAAATACACTCAGAACAAATTTCGACTTGAAAATATTAAATGGTGATTCGATAGATACCTGATTACATGCGTTTGCATACTAAATGCATAATAACAGACGCGTGGGGAGTCGGGAACATAACTAGTCCAAATCCTACCTATTGTCATAAATGAAAAAGTGAATTTGTTTGTTTTTAACGCTTTCACGCCTTGACTTCTCAACTGATCATCAAGAGATTGTGCATACTATTTGTCAGGAGCACAGAAAAGGACATAGGGAATCTTTCATTGAAAAAAATGTACTATTTCCGAGTTAAAGATCATTCATATCTACATTAAAACGTGCGAGACGAGGAGCAAAGGCTAGTTTATTATAAACTAAGAACAACTGAAATAAATGGTAAAATAATTTCCTCGTTATAACCATAAATCTGCAAATGTATTTTTTATAAATCAAGTGAATAATCAGGGCACACATTTATCATGCTCATTACCAGCTTACTACCTGAATAATGACAAGTCATGTAATTAATACTTATTTCAAGTTAATTTTAAGGTTTATTTTATCAATTTTCTGGTTATACCCATTGATAATAGAGATATCAATTTCTAGTTATTGTATTTTTTACGATTAATTTGTTAATCACAGTTCCAACCTAACCTATCCAGTACACAACACGGTTTCAACCTAACATATCCAGCGAACAACACAGTTCTAACCTAATCCATCCAGCGCTCAATACAATTCTAACCTAACCTATCCAGTACATAACACGTTTTGAACCTAATCCATCCAGCGCACTATACATATCAAACTAACAAGTAGATAATTAAATGTGGTAAGTAATGAAGTCCATACAAGTATTAATTGTGTAGTTCAATGTCACTTGTCAAGGTTTATATTAGCCCTGCAATATAAATAGTGCCCTGGTCAATTACTTATTCCATAGACCAAGCCTTCTAAAATTATGAATAGTACCACTTTTACAATAGATTGTCAAAAAAGACGTTTGTTCCACGACAGTGGTATTCGTTTATAATTATTCAAACACACGAGCCCGTAGCTCTCCACTCTCCATGCAATAACCATTACCGTTGAATTAATATGAACATTAAACGGAGAGTATCACGCCGGTATTATTTTTAATGCATTTGTTTATGTACGCGTCGTTACACATCAAATGATTGCTTTGGAAGTTCGTTAAGGGAATTGAATTTTAAAAGTTTAAGTAAGACAAGGCAGACGACATCGCTCGCAATCACCTCCGTAGCCATGGAATAAATCTATATATTTCGTTTCTATGAGACTCAATTACGTCAAAACTATTGGACGGATTGGCAAAGGGGTTTGACCATTCGATGCACAATTTATCGTAGATCGTTCTAAATTACTTATTTTTGGATTCGATTGACTCTTTGCCATTTTTTAAAATCCTAAACGAGGCAGGCGGAAATGTTACATGTAGTCAACTCCTACCACAAGCCGCGCTCAGGAACTTCGTTCCAGAAAAATGCAGAAATGAGGTAAAAGAACACTAACAGACACACTAACAGACACGGACGGGCATTGACTTTTATATGTGATAAAAAAAACTTACATGTTGTGAGTACGCAACTCACTAGTGATAAAATACTGAAATTAAAATTGGCAGTAGGGAAACGGTTAAGAACAACTTCCTCCTCTGTTTCTCAGCCCATTTTTTTCATTCTTTGTTTATTCTGTTGCTACTGACGAGCTTTAGTTTTACCAAATAAAAAAGTTGGAAAAGTTTTTTTTTCTCTGTGACCGAAGTTCGACTACTGGACGAGCACACGTAATTATAAATCTAAGCATGTCACCATATTTTCGCAGTAAAAAAATTTAAACCATATCTTATTTCGTTTTATTGTAGAAAATAATTTAAGATGTCGCATATAAATCAAACGCGCCCACGGGATGACATTTCAAATCACCATTCTGAAGACGTCTATTATTGCGCACAAGCCCTAAATCTAAAGATAACGCGCCCGCCGACGTGGGAGGGCCATCAGAATCCCTTTCTATGTTTAAAATAAAAATTTAACCCTAAAAGCAGTTCCATTTTATGAACGCATTTTATACCCGGCGGTATCGTGGATGCATTTATTTGTTCTTATAAAATTGTTATTACCTCGTTACACAATTTCCTGCTTATTTTTTTACATCTGCAACAATGGGAGTTCAGGACGCTTAAAGTTTGCCGCGTTCCCTTTAATGAACTTGAATTTTTTTAAAGATTTTGTGGGTGCATTTGTGGTTTGCTGTGTTTTGTTGAATGTCGAAATGAATTGGCAATTTATGTTGTTCATATTCCTTTCTCTTTTGAAGTAGTCCACGTTTAATAAAATATAGAAAAATCAACGGAGCTATATGTTCTTAATATGAGGTATGTTTATTATTGATTCATAAGTAGTTTGAGTATTCATATACTGTACAAAGTCCCGTCGCGGCAACATATAATTGCAATGTATGTTTGTAATATAGTATCATAAATGTCTAAATGATTTAGGTCATTTTGTGGCACTATGATATTTGCAGTTCAGTAAAGTCAAAGGAACTTTGTATCGTAACATAAACTTTTTTTATTCATCGTTATTCTAAATCTAAGGTGCGATACCATCTTAAAATGACATGCTCTAAAAGATAAATTTAATTTATTTACATCAAATGTCCCCTGTAAATAAAACTTTTTCTTGGAGAGAAATTAATGCTGTTTATTATTCTTAACATTATTGTTATTGATAGTTAGACCTTGGGCTTCAATATTATCCCAAGTTATTAGCAGAAATGATATTTTAAGTTATTATAACATATATTATGTTGTTCTAAATAAATTTCATACTGACCAAGAAACTTGATACCCATTTAGATTTCACTTCTTTTGTCGTTGAAGTCAACAACCAAGGCATATATTATAATATTAAACTTGGCTCTCATTTCACATTTATGTTTTAGATGGGATATACATAACTAGCGGGCCCGGCGGACGTTGTCCCGCCCCGATAATAAAAAAACCTTGACCAATTATATACTTATACCTTCCTCATGAATTAATTTATCTACTGGTGAAAACCGCATGAAAATCCGTTCAGTAGTTTTTGAGTTTATCACGAACAGACAGACAGATAGACAGACGTGGCATAGGACTTTGTTTTATAATATGTAGTGATAGTGATTTAATCTCGCTCAGAAATAAAACTGGCAAATATGTTTATCACACAAAAGCCAGCCTTGTGCCGACATTGAACCTGCGATCTTTCAGCTCAATAAGCTTACTACTACTGTACCTCGATGCCTGTTATTTTTAGAAGCGTTGTTTTAACATGTAAAGAGTCCACTTTAAAAATATACTTTTCAGAAAACCAGATTTGCAATTTTTTTAACTATAGATACTTTGTCCGTATCCAATATTATTGCTGGCACCATGCTTACCGTGGTGATATTATTATAGTGAAAATAAAGAAAAAAAAACTGTAAATAGAACATTGTTACTCTGAATGTAAACGGACTCCGTTTACGCACCAACGCTTAATTCGACACCTGAGACCAAGGACCAATTCTACGACCAACTCGAAGAAACAGTGCGCGCAGTACCTTCAACTGACAGACTGCATATCTTGGGTGATTTTAATGCTCATGTCGGTCAGGATGTAACAGCTTGGCCAGAATGTCTCGGTGTACACGGCATAGGCAAACTAAACTCTAGTGGGCAAAGACTATTAGTTTTGTTCTAGACACCAGCTGTGTGTAACCAACACCTTCTTCAAAGGCAAATTGATGCAAAAAGTCACTTGGATGCATCCGCGATCTAAACAATGGCACCAATTAGATCTTGCTATTATTAGAAGGAGAGACTTGCGAGAAACACTCCATACCCGTACGTTTCACAGCGCTGACTGTGACAGTGACCACAGCCTTGTTGTCTCCAAAGTCCGACTCGTCCCAAAGAGAATCCATTCGTCCAATTCAATTCAATGGAAAAGAATTAACCTTTGCACGATCCGGAATGTGAAGGCAGTGGAATCATTTGAGGCCTTGGTTCGGGCGGAAGTTGTAACCTGGGACAACTCGGCATCGGTAGAAGTCGAGTGGGAAAAAATTAAATCTCTTTTGACCGACACTGCAGGCAAAGCTTTTGGATATCAAAAAGCAAACACTCAAGACTGGTTTCTCGAAAATCAAGAGCACCTACTTCCCTTGATTAACACCAAACGCCAAGCCGCTTTAAATTTCCGCCTTAACCCTCTTGATAAGGAGCGTAAGGAACTCGTGCAGGCAAAAGCCGAGCTTCAGTGTAGCACTCGTTTTTTTGCAAACGCATATTGGTACGAGCTATGCCACAGCATTCAGGCGTGTGCTGATGCGGGGGATATTGGTGGAGTTTACGCAGGCATCAAAAAAGCTCTTGGACCTACTCCAAAGAAGACGGCACCTCTCAAGGAAGTTGATGGCTCCGTTATAAGAAACAGTAGTCGTCAGATGGCTAGATGAGTGGAGCATTACACTGGGATTTATTCGGAACGTGTAGACCTTCAGCCAGAAATAATGGTACTCACCGCGAACCTGCCGACCTGGTACGAGTTAGATGCCGCACCCACGGTAGAAGAGCTTCATCTAGCTGTGAAGCAGCTCAAATGTGGACGGAGTCCAGGTAAAGACAATATTACCACCGAAATTGTCAAACTTGAGTGCCTCCTTCCCACCCTTCACAACCACCTGGCTAAATGTTGGGATGAAGGCTATGTGCCACAGGATATGCGCGATGCTAACATCGTCACTCTCTACAAAGGCAAAGGCGACCGCGGTGACTGCAACTGTTACCGTGGAATATCCCTTCTTAGCATTGTCGGTAAAGCTTTCGCCAGGGCCGTTTTGGTCAAACTGCAAAGGCTTGCTGATCGCATATACCCTGAGGCACAGTGCGGTTTTAGGTCCCAACGGTCAGCTGTCGATATGATATTCTCTCTTCGACAACTACAAGAAAAGTGTAGAGAGCAACAATCCCCCCTTATTGTCGCGTTTGTAGACCTGAACAAGGCATTTGATACCGTGAGCAGAGAAGGGCTGTACTCTATCCTTGCTAGAATTGGATGCCCACCGAAACTCCTAGAGATAGTGCGGTCATTCCACGACGGCATGGAAGCCTCAATACTTCATAATGGTGACGCTTCAGCATCTTTTGAAGTGCGTCGTGGCGTTCGTCAAGGTTGTGTTTTGGCTCCTACCTTGTTTGGGATATTTTTTTCAGTACTCTTAAAGGTTGCTTTCGGGGTAGAACAGCAAGGCATCCACCTACATACGCGTTCTGATGGTAGGCTATACAACATCTCGCTACTCAAGTCTAAGCGTTTTAGGGAGGATCTATCTGTACATAATCTTCTTTTCGCTGACGACGCTGCCTTCGTTGCCCACGGTCAAAACCAGCTTCAGAGCCTGATGGACAAATTCGCTAAAGCGTGCGACCTATTCTCAATGTCCATCAATGTCAAGAAGACCGTTATTCTTGCGCAGGGGTGTTCAGAACAACCTATGGTTTTACTTAACGGCACGCCTTTAGAGGTAGTCAACAAGTTTTGCTACCTAGGCTCGCAAGTATCGAGCAATCTGTCGCTTGACGCTGAGATCGATTCCCGCATCGGTAAAGCAGCCTCTATGTTCGGTAAACTTCGTACAAGGGCTTGGGATAATAGGCACCTTACTGTAAGTACAAAAATGCATATCTACCTATCATGTATCCTAAGTATGCTTTTGTACGGAACGGAATCCTGGACAACATACGCAAAAGAAGAACGCCGACTGAACACAGACCACTTGCGATGTCTTCGAAACATACTGGGCATAAGGTGGAAAGATCGCGTGACAAACGAGTCCGTCCTGAGTAAGGCACAGCTTCCTAGTATTACCGCTATTCTCAAAAAGAGACGACTGCGTTGGTTAGGGCATGTGCATCGAATGGAACGAACTCGTTTGCCAAGACAAATTCTGCTTGGAGAGGTTGCACATGCAAAGAGGTCTGTTGGCCGTTCTATGCTTTGTTTTAAGGATTGCACTAAACGTGACATGGCTACATTCAATATCCCAAGCAGCCAATGGGAGGAGCTAGCCGTGGACCGGGCTAAATGGTGTCGCCTAATTCACGAAGGCCAATCAAAGCACGACAAGGCCTGGTTTCGGCAATTGGAAGAAAAACGCATGAGGCGTCACGAGCAGGCCTCCTACCCCCGTCCACCTGGGGGTACAGATGTACATACTTGCCGAATTTGCGGCCGAGCGATTCGCTCCCGGATCGGTCTTGTCAGCCACTTACGAAAGTGCCGCCAGAATGCTACTTAAATCATCTGTTACAGATGAAAAGGCCTAAGATGATGACTCTGAATGTAGAAACGGGTTGATAAAACTATAGCACTACTAATCACAATTTGTAACTACAATAACGTATGTGACCTCCTTGTGTTTTGGAATATAATGATCAGTGGTGAAATATTAAAACACTTCAAGAAATCATTTACTTTTTTACTTTTTATTTTTAGCAATCTTCTAGATTATTACTGCCCTTGTCGAATAGGTAATAATATTGTGAGTGTGTTGTGATAATCTCGAAGTTCTAACAAGTTAGTGACTCCCTTGTTAGAACTTTCTATGGAGTTTTCGTGGCATCTCTGAATTCATGCTCCGTGCTATTATTTCCCATCCACTTCACTTGTGAACAATAGCCGAACTATATTGAGTAAAACACCACCAATATTACAAAATATTGAGACAAACAACACAAGATTATGAACAAAATATAAAATCCAGTACATGACAGATTAAGACCCCGCTAAAAACTCCAAATCAGCTTTTAATTGTATGGAAAAATGTAATAAAAACTTTTCAATATCGACTTGCCTATTACTCTAACAATACTAGCTTGCACAATATAATGTTTGCTCTGTTGACGAACTACAAAATGTTAGTATTTACCCTTCGCAGGAAACAACCCTAACATTTTAAAGCTTCGAGTTGGTAAATACACGAATAATGGTGACTGTTGATGCATATCTTTGCTTACCAACGTTGTAATTATACCTAACAAGACTTTGTTAACAGAATTCAAATAAAACTGGGAATTAACATACAACTGGTCATTGTTTTTTTTTATTTCAGAACAGCATGTTTCTTGATACTTAATGGGAATTAAGAAATAGTAAAGTACCCAGTACTTGATTTGGCGCATCGGGCAGAAGAGTGAGACGTCCAGCTAAGATCGGTTTACTTCGGTTTTGTAAAGTGTTTTTTCTATCAAACAGCGTAATGGCTGCGATAGACAACAAAGACAACGCTATACGACACCGAACTTAGCCGACTATCTCAGTTTTCTTTCCGACATATCACATCAGGACCCGGGAAGTGAAAGTAATTATTAGAACAATTATTGTACTACTAGCTGTGCCCCTGACTCCGTCTGCGTGGAAGTTTATGTAAAAAACAGTGATTAATAAAGTAATCTGAATGTATTAAGTCCATTTACTTGTCTACTTTTCTCTCGTACTTACGCTGCGTCGTCATTGAAACTAGAATAACTTTTGATAGAGTGGACCGATTTTCATGAAACAAACACCAAGTTACTCCTGAGGATATGCTTTACGATTTTCGCTATATTTATGATTTACGATAGCTATATGTCATAATCTCTTACTGAGTTGTATAGGGTATCTGTTCTCAAATGAATCGCTATGGACATAAAGACAAACCCGCCACAGTGACCTTTCATTGAGCTTGTCTCTTTTCGGAATCAATCAGTATATCTATATATCTTCTATACATATAATAAGAATGTAAATCTAACGTGTCTGTATTTTTTCGACTTTCGTGAAAAAAATTGTTGCAGGTGTCTAGGAATAAATAATAAAATACATTTTAATCATTTTTAGAAATGTCTGTCTAAGTGTTTATATAAACACGTATCACCGCTAAAGTACTGGGTTCACAATAAAGCCACACCAAGAAGATCATAAACCATATCTTCGACAATAACTTAGTCATTGTTTCTTTAAAATCGGTCCACTCTATCAAAAGTTATTGTAATTTTAATGACGACGCGAAAAAAAAGACGCGGGAAAAAAGTAGAGAAGTAAATGGATGTTATATGTTCAAATGATTTTATTAGTCACTGTTTTTTTACATTAGGTACCACACAGACGGAGTCGCGGGCACAGTCAGTCTATACTAATCATTACATAGTATAAAACAAAGTCCCCTACCGCGTCCGTCTGTCTGTCTGTTCGCCATAAACTCAAAAACTACTGAACGGATTTTTATGCGGTTTTCACCAGTGGATACAGTGATTCATGAGGAACGTTTTGGTATATAATTTGTCAAGGATTTTTTTATAATCAGGGCGGGACAACGTCTGCCGGGCCCGCTAGTATTATAAAGAGGTAAAGTTTGTGATTTTGTGACGTTATAGGGGGTAATCTCAGGAACTACTAAACCGATTTTGAAAGTTCTTTTACCAATAGAAAGCCACGTTATTTGTGAATGTCATAGGCTATATATCATCACGGTAAGACCAATAGGAGTGGAGCAACAATGAAAAATGTTTTATAATCGGTTTTTTTTTCCTTTTGAGAGCTTCCGCTACGTGTTAGCCCAAAATAACTATTCCACGCGTACGAAGTCGTGGGCAGAAGCTATTAATTAATTATATTATCTATACTAATATTATAAAGAGGTAAAGTTTGTGAGGTTGTAGGGGTAATATCTGGGGAGTCGGAGAAAATATGGTCGAACGAAATCGTTTCTTACGAACGCTGCCTTAACGATGAGAGATATATGATTGAGTTCTAGCAAAAAGTTGTAGCTTGATAATGCCTATTACCGCCCAACGAAGTGGGCACGGGTCAGCTAGTATACAATAAACGTAAGGCTTACAGGCCGGCATGATAGCGACAACTCTCGATGGATTTTGATCTTACAGTGTTCGCGATTGTGTCTGAATTATAGTAGTTCGTCGTTCTTTTTGTAGTAAATAATTAATATTTATTTTATACTAAATACTATTAATAAAATTACAACTATATTTTTGGAAATTTCAATTAATCAACAAGCATTCATATAAAAATTTCCGCGTAATACCAACACGAAGAAATAATATAATAGGAATAAAAAATCTTCATCGTGAGTTATTTGCTTAGGAATTCTTTTGTTTTCATACATAAGCACCAAAGAGGTAATAAATCACATAACTATTACGCCAATTACGCAAGGGTCCAGCACGCCCATAATCCGGAAGGACCCAAGTTAGAAAAGGGATCAGGAGAGACCGGACTTACAACCTACACCTTGAGCTCATGATTCAAATTGATTTACGCCCACAAATAAGCAGATCAAAAAGTTTCAACGGTCATTTTATATACCTCCATAGGCTGAACGATTTGTTGTTTAAAAAACTTAGAAGACAAGTGTCAATTTTATATTTATCGGTATATTGTTTCGGTTTACCGCTTTTGTTAGTCCCGCTAGTTTTAACAATAAAGAATACTCTATTAGGTTCATTAATATTAATTATCGTTGTTTAAATTATAATAGAGAAGCCGTTAAGTGCAATACCTTATGTAAAATTTTAATATGGAAAAAACATTTTCAATCGCTTATAATTATGTACCCACTTCCTGAAGAAATATATTTATCACATACACGTCATGAATAACTTCTTTTGTAGTGATATTATGTCGCCACCGAGCACGACTTACAATTATATCAAAGGAAAATAAGGAGAAAGGAATTATTAAAATCTTTTTAAATTTAGCATTAACTGCTACAATTACTGCAGTGCAGTAACTTACACTGCGTTTGGTCTTACTCTGGTTATATTACTTAGAACTTTAGTGACTGATTTGCAAAAAAAACAATGAGTAATTGCAGAGCCAAACATTGATTCTAATGTTTATGTTTTTCTTTTCTATGATATTCTAAATTTGTTAGGATCTATGTGTATATTTTGTTGACTATAAAATTAAATCTCTTGCAATTTTCCAATTACATGGAACCAGTTTTTTTTTCGTAAAAACAATTTAAATAAACAGAAAACTTATATTAAATAGCTCAAGTACTTTAACTGCATTCCACAAATAGAGAATAAAATATAATAGAAGTCATTAGTCTGTGTAGCAGTCATTTTACCGCAAATACGTTTCATCCATCATAGGTAATCGGAAACGATCATTGCGAAAATGAGCATAATTTACTATGAGCTTCACATTTTACAGTCCAAGCAAATTGCCACTATTACATGCTACATGACACTGCGGTGGATCGTAACGATTGCCCATTTCGTTCCAAAACATTTTGTGTACTCAATGATCCTGACCGTCCGAATACCCATTTAAAAATGTAACATCTTTTATTTGCTTTACAGGAATCGTGTGTTTCACAGACTTGTCAAAAACGATGTCATCTATAATACAATAATGGTTATAAGCTAATAATCAATTATTACATACTACATGACACTGCGGGGGATCGGATGGTTTCGCATTTTATGTGATAACAATAGTCCTCAATATTCTCACAAGTTCTGTCGAAACTCACTACGTAAACAACTTTTTTGCTTTTTTTACAGGTGGTCCGTTGAAAAGTCGATCTTCTTTCATTTTCTTAACAGGCATCACACATTTCATTGAGCTACTGACGACGATTCTCTCCATCACACGATACTGTTTCTCAGCGAACGGTCTGAGTACAGCAAAACTAATTCCCAATGCTTTGCCTTTTAACAAATCTTCTTTCAACATAGCATTTTCAAAAAGGCGAGTCTTAACATACTTCAAAAGTAGATCTATCTCAGAACTGCTCAATTTCATTATTGCTGCAACAGCTACTTTATCATAGTCATCGGATTCTTTGAATTCCACCTCAAGTTTTATATCGTCATCACCTGTCGGATAAATGAGCTCTTGAATCTGGAATCTGTTAGGTCCAGCTCCGGCCATTAGAGCACATTTAAAGTTAGTCTGTTTGCCCACAACAGTATTTAACCAGTTAGAATTTCCTTCCAATGACTCGAGTAAGAAACTAATGAAGTCGTTCACGTCTTTCTGTTTCTTATAAGAAGTTATAGCCGCCAATGCTACTTCCTGCAAATCTGTCGTTCTTTCGCTTTGTTCCCTGCTTCGTTTAACTGGACATTTCTTGGTAGTCATCGTCGACGGACGTTTTAACATACTAAAGATATTCCTAATTACTCTTTGCACAAGATTGTTCCGGTGACGTAGAATTTTGTTAATTATACCGTTAATATTAAAAAAAAACTGCTTTTTCTAACAATTTTGTTACATTTTATCTAATTTTGACGTTACTAATTATTTACTGCTAATAGTAATTGTGTTTATGGTAACTCCAAAAAGTTTTTTACAGTTTTGTATGAGTTCGCGTGACTACTTCAAATGAAATAAGAACATTAATGACTTAAAGTTTTTTATGTGCGTGTTTAGGGTTTCTATTTCCCGTAATAAAAGTCTGGAAATACTAAGGTAGTAAATTAAAACAACCACAAAAATAAATCCTATGAAATTATTTTTCTAACCACCTATACGATTGTCAATATTAATCATAACGTATTTTGCGTAGGATGGTAGGTATTACAGGTGTTGTTCATTTGAAATTCAATTTATAATATTAGTAATCTTGATTGTCCCACACATATATCTTATTTGGTACCTAATGTAACTTAATCTCCAAGTAAAATAGATAAATTCATTTTAATGTTGTTATGGTATTTTAAACATTCGTTGTCTGAATAGATAAACTTGAATAGAATTATGTTTCCAAAAGAGAAATGTGTTCTCTGATGAAATATTATTAATTCACACGATTGTCAAGTCTTAACATGCTTTTTTCAAGAAAATTAGATAAATATATTTATTAAAAACTAGATTTTCGTCAGCATCTTCATTCCCATAGACTATAATATTGATATAGATCTGTATCTTCTTCTTCTATATACATATAATAAGAATGTAAATCTAACGTGTCTGTACTTTTTCGATTATAGAGAAAAAAATTGTTGCAGGTGTCTAGGAATAAGTAATAGGATACATTTCAGTCATTTTTAGAAATGTCTGTCTGTCTGTCTGTTTGTATGAACACTCATCACTGCGAAAGTACTGGGTTTATATAATATCGTAAAGCATATCCTCGGGAGTAACTTCCTCTTTGTTTCATTAAAATCGGTCCACTCTATCAAAAGTTATTGTAGTTTTAATGACGACGCGGCGTAAGTACGAGAGCAAAGTAGGCAAGTAAATGGACTTAATACATTCAGATGACTTTATTAATCACTGTTTTTTACATAAGCTTCCATGTAGACGAAGTCGCGGGTACAGCTAGTTTATAATATAAATGCATGTTATATATTATGTCACCATGTCACCAACTAAAACTTCCAACCACTTTCCCATCCTTAGGGACTGCATTTTGTAAAGCCCCGACGAAATACGTATTTTATCAATCGTGTAAAAAAGTATTAATACCAAGTCTCAAATACATCTAGCCAGAGAATATTATTATATTTCATACAAAAAATGTCTCTTTAATCCCCTTAAGAGTTGAATATCAAGAAATCCCTTTTTATACAATGCCAACAAAATCAATTCAACATTCTTTCCAAATTTTAAACTGCCCTGTAAAGAAAAAATACTAATAGTTTATATAACTACTAGGATTTACTCGCGACCTCGCTCGTGTTAACGTATATTTTCAAGATCAAATAAAGCCCATGTTTCTGCCAGATAATGTAGCTTTCTATAGTTTTTAAAATCGGTTAAGCATTTTTTGATTTCATCCATTACAAGTCAATAATCCAATATTTTCTCTTTAGTCTTTGTGATATTAGTTTAGATAAGTACAGTGTCTTATAAAATGTTGATTTAATGTATCCTTTCGGAAAGCGGAGTAACTCCCAACTCCCTTCTAACCCTGAATAAACAGTCTCGATGTGGTTTAATAGTAAGAACAGACTTTTGGACGTTATGCGGTAAATACAACATGGTTCACGATATATAATTTTATATTCATTAAAATAGAAACATACTAACGAACGAAAGGCTGTATTATTCTAGCATAAACTTAAGTTCAAATGAATCATGATTATAATATTTTATTTGCCAAAGAATTTTATTTGTCCATATTTGTAAAATATAATCTATATAAACATAAATACATAGATCTGCCGTTGTACGCACATCACTTAAAAACTACTGGATAGATTAACCTAAAGTGAATAATTTTTCAGTTTTGCTTCTTAGACCTCTGGTCCTTATCTATTAAAAACAATTTTCGGCAGTTATAAGGACTGCTGGCAGATGTGAAAACTTAAAACAATGGAATAACTGTGTTTTTTTTAAATTTTTAAATGAATTATAATTTGAATTATCTAGATTACGTAATCTGTAAATTGAAATTATTAACATTAGTCAGGTTTTCACATCTATTAATATTCCGGGCAATAGTTATATACATTTTTATATAGTTTATTAGTTGATCAAAAATATGATACGCTGCAGAAGCTCAATACAAAATATCAGTATTACAAGTACACAGGCCGCTATACTACGCGTCGCTAGTCTGGCACAAGCGCAATACGTCACGAGCATGTCGAGCTCATCGGTGACGCCAACCCATAAGTTTTCCTTGTACCCGAAAATCGCTCAACGCGGATACAGTTCTTTTCACTTCAATTATCACGATAGCTTCATTTAAAGTAAACTTATTACAGTTTTATGAAACTACGCTTCTCATGAGTATGAATTTGCTTACCGTGTGATGCTTACATTTTTTACAAGTCAGCGATGTCGTGTTTGTTTTTCCCTTTGTAAAAAAGATATATTGTTAAGATAAGATAACACAGACGAAGCCGCGGGTATCAGGTAGTTTATAATAGCATCGTTTAAATGACTTCAGATCAATAAATTGAATCGTCTATTTTATCTGATGATTATTATGTCACATTCCCCGCTAGCAGATGTGTAGCCCACTTTGGTCACTTAGCTAAGAGCTCAATTATATACAAAATTTGTTATTTATGAACAACAATAAATCTTAATAGATTAATAATACGGTACACCCAATTGAGTGAACGGTTCTTAAGCCGTTAGTGATGTGTCATGCGGAAAAAGTGGATCGAATGTAGGTGTTGATTTATTTTACCATAAAAAACTAATAACTGATTGTATATACTCGCGTCGCCTACATTTAAGCTTTATATTTGTAATAGGCGTGTAAGCAGCTATGTTTATTTCAAATGCTAGACACGTATCGATGTTAGTGGTGACATCGTAAGCTACGCCTGCAATACAAAATATGTAACTTAGATGTTCGAAGAATACGATTCTAGGAGTTGAATAAATTTATGTTACATAATACTAGGTGTGCCTAAGATTCCGAATATGTTTCTATGTTGATTAATAGGAGAGCAGAATGATTTGTTGTGATAGGTATGAGTTATAGAAAAGAGGATAATTTTGTAATATTTACTGTGTTCTAATGTCTAAACACCAATTTTCGTGATACTCTGAATAGTACCGAAACTGATACGAAGCAGCGCCACCTAGTCACGAGTTATAATAAAACGTATAATATAGAGACCTTTACAGAAACCTTAGATGGTGCTTTCTCTTATATTAAATATAGATAGATCTTCATACAACAACAGCACTTATTAGTATTGCAATCATTGTTATTTATGAGAGCAACCTAACTATTATTATAAAAGTGAAAGTGTTTGTTTGTTACGCTTTGACTCTTTTAACTATTATACCAATGATCATAAAACTTTGCATACACGTTGTATGAAGTAGAGAAAAGAACATAGGGTACCTTTCAACTTGAAAAACTGTATTGTTTCCCGAGAAAATTGTATTATTGTCAAATCTGCGTTTGCGCGAACGCTGCTGCCAACAAAAGTTAGTTCAATATAAACATGCAAAAACGAAAGCAATTTTTGTAAATTGTTTAAAATGTACCAACAATTGTATTGTAAAATTACTTTTACAATGAATTATATTATCTCAATACGCTGACGTCCAAGATAATCTTGACCTCTGACACTGCGAACTAATGCCGTTTATTGTATACGTGAAGTTTTGATACAATGTCATTATTCAATTGCGAGGAATTGAAGAAATTACTTCGACTATTTGTAACATTTTAGTCGCATGCACGCGTGAAGATGTTAGTCTCACGCTAAGAACAAATAATAGTTGAAACATTTTAGTGGCGTGCACGTGAAGAGAGAGTTTTTTTAATTGCCGCTGCATCATGCACACTCGTTGCATGTTGGCGATCTACTTTTATGTATTTATGTTTAGTAAACACGTAGCCCTCAGAAGACTGCATTGTCTGCTAATTCTAATATAAAATGCGATAATGTGTTGGTCGGTTGGGTTGGTTGGTTATCATAGTGATATTTTGCTAAAGAATATGTACTATTTCCAAAATGTAAATCAAATCAATTAATGTGAGCAAAGCCATGAGAAAAGGCTAATAATCAATATTTTCAAAAAGAACAATATATATAATGGTCTTGTACCGCATTGTAAAATTTAAATAAAATGTATGGGTTTTGTTTTATTAATCTAATTTTTATGCTCTTTAAAACTACTCCAGTTCAGGAATACACAGTCAAGATAAATCATGTTAAAAAAATACCTGTGATCAACATGTGTACAACCTAACAATATTCTATGCAGGTTTTTATGCTATAGATTGTACTATAAGTCACCAAAAGGTGGTTCTCTGTGACGCGGCGCTATGTTAAATTGTATTGTTTTAAGTTTTACATGGTAATTTACTGCACAAGAAATCGCGGACGGCTGTTAAAGAACTCTGTACATTTTTTTATTTTCTAAAATTCACTTATAAATGAGGAGACTATTTTAGTCTAAACGTACAGAGTACGTCACAGATTTAGGAAAAAAGAAAACGTAAAACGATTTGGAAAAATATATTTAAATTAAAGAATGTGTCTATTTTTTTAACACATAACTCTTAACAAAAACCTCACCGATTTTCAAGAAACCGGAACTGGAATTGAGTAATATTACCATATTATTATTTTAATAGTTCTGGACTAATAAGCTTTTGTTTTTGGGTGATTAAACGACAATGATACAATTAGAGAATATTAGAAGAAAATATTACTACTTCGAGTTTCAATATTACCAATTTTTAATTGAATTCTTTCGCAACGCAAAAACCATACAAAATGGATAAGAGGCGAATGTTAGTAAAATTATTTAGCTTGTTCGATAGCCGACTTGTTCGTCAAATTATTCATTAGAAACCTGTTTTAGTTTAAAACATAGAATATGTATTACAACATCGATATTCTTAGTAGCTGTCTGACAATGAAGAGATGTGATGTCATCTACATGAATCTACTATATCTATGCATGGAAGATACGTCATTTTCCTTCCAATTTAACAATATATTTGTATATTGTTCATATGAAATTATCGAAATCGCAAAACCAATCACCGAAGTCGTCATGTTTGCTTAAACATCCTTGTAGGTTTTGTTTGATAAGCCCAATAACTGGTAAGCGCCAACGTTTAACCAGCTGGATCAACTGTGGCTTATTTATTCAATCGAAAAAACAATAAACAGACCTGGTAATAAGTATCCAAGAATAGCAACAATCATATCATAACTTTAATTCCTCGGGTGACATTTTAAAACTCAAATCTCAAAATGGCGGTTCATTTTTATAAATATCTAGCTAATTAAAAAAAAATACATTAGGTAATCTGTTGCGTATTGATCAAGTTTTTCAAATTCTGTAATAAACACGGTATTTCTTTAAAATTTATAGTGTCAACAGTTAATTAACCTGTGCCTTATGATGTCAAAATTCGTTTGTATGGAACTATAAAGTCTTATGGTTTTTGACAGTCCAGGGGTTAAGTTAATTTAAACATGCAAGTATTAAAAATATAATAATATAGAACTAATGTATTACGTAGAAAATTTACATATATAGATAGGTACGTATAATCTAATGTACAATAACATAGGGCTCACATAAAACCATACTATATTCACTCCTTTTAAGTAATTTTAAAATTTACATCAATATAAACCCAGATAAAGAATTTTGAGTGATTGTCTATTTCTAAGGGTAGAAATGCAATACTCTTACAACTTTATCACTCCGATGAATTAAGTAAACAGTATTATAAAAACTGACAGGTAACCCCTGGTAATTATTCTCTTTACGGTCACAATCACTTCCCATAGTATTGTATCGACCTGTATCTGTTACGTTTGAAACACACGTAATTGTATTATAGGTACCTAAATATAACTTTCTTTACAATGTACCTTCTCTGGCAACCGTGACATGCACTATAAAATCGGTTAATTAGAACATTGTAGAGAATAATTAAACTTTAATACCTATGTAATAAAAATACAATTTTTTTGTGCAAAATAATTGACCTACATAAATGTTTCGTTACGTAAAGTCGCAGCTAGAATTTTCTGCAATAAATTATCTACCATATACTTATTATACCCTCCAGTATAAACAAGATATTGAACACAGTAACTTATTTCAACAATAACCTCTATTACAATATTCATGTAAGATTTTTCTAAAAACAATTAATGTTTACATAGAATTATCTGTTACTACCTATTGTTCGCTAACATTCAAGCATTATCGATTGTAATCAAACATTACAAACGTGCGGAAATAGCAATTTGAACTTTTCTAATAGTAAAAAAAACAACCGCGAGACAGTGCCTTTCAAACTGAACAAGTGAATAAATCGTGTGTATCAAGGTCAATTTTATAAATTTTAATTACATGGAACATGACATTTGAAACGTGAATAACGTAGTAACATAAGTTCCATCGTACATCAAAACAAACTTACCGAAACATTCACATCCAATAGGTATCTATTCCGTTAAGATTCGCTTCAACGGCCGTCGGCAATTCTGTTGTTCACGCACACACGCACAACACCGTAGTAAACGTCATAACCAAAGTTTACATCGTTAATTACACTATTTAACTGAATTTTTCAGCACAGCGAACAATATATCACATGTAGAACGACTTTATCTGTCACTCATATCATGCACAAATTATAAGATGTACGTGAACCATAGAAAAACGTAAAAATTTAAGCGAAGACAGACCTAATCACCACTCCTTTTCTCTCACAGAATTCTGTGATAGCGAACAGCTGCGGCACGTTGTTTTACCAAAACAAATACTAGCAACGCCATCTGTTGTCACACTTTGAGAAATTACTTGATATGGAACACGCGGAATGTCTAGTTCATACCACAACGCACAATAATAAATTCGTTTAATTATTAATTGTTGTTAAATTCAAGGTAGATGGAGCTACTTGCATTTAATACGTATTCAACATTATAAAATTATATGCCCTATGTACTACTTTGTCTATATTTAAAATGTACTTCTTGTAATAAATTGTATCTCAAATACTTTTAACCGTATTTGTGTCTTCATAACACAAGGGCGTAAAATGAAAGAAGCTTGCTACTTCGAGATGAAGATTTGATATATGACTTTTAATAAAAGATAAAATACACTATAAATAGTTTAATATCGGCTGAACATATTAGTAGTTCTACTAGTACAGTTTACAGTAGTATAGTAAAAACGTCAATGTAAACTGTAAAAAAAGTTCCTATATTAGGTTGCAGTTAAGTCTATATTACATTTTTTGACTTCTTACGTGAATATTTGCAATAATTAAAAGCAAAAAGGGACAACTCCGCCGCAACAGTGTTCTTACACTGCCGTGACCAGGATTCGAACCTGGGTTACTACGGCCACAACGTAGGGTCCTAACCACTAGACGATCACGGCTATCGGAGCACATACGCCGTCTGTTGAATATTTTGAGATAGAGGTAGGTAATTGATATTTTGAAAAAACTTTATTAAAAGAATGAAAGAACACGAAATTAATCTTTACCTACTCACAAGATACTATTTTATATAACCACACAGAAACTTGTACAGCGAAAGCGTAATGAGAATTGCTTACTATAATATAAAAAAGGTACCTACTCAGACAGATACGGTAATAACCAAATATTATCGCCGTTTGTAACATTTAAGGGAAGACTTGGTGAGAAATAAATCCTATACGTACAACATGTCACTTTTGTTGTTTAGTAGAATATAAACGCTATAGTATGATAATTAATTAACGTACACTTAATAAAAATGAGTTGAGCATCAAATATCGGGCGACAAAATTGATTTTTTTTTTTTTTATGTTATAGGAGGCAAACGAACATGTGGGTCACCTGATGATAAGTGATCACCACCGTCCATAGACACTTGCAACACCAAGGGAGTCGCAAGTGCGTTGCCAACCTGTGTTTGGGGGAGGGGGGAGTGGGGAAGTGAGGGATGGGGAGGGGAAGAACGGGGAAGGGGAGAGGAGGTGGGTATCCGGCGCTCTCACTGACCAAACGAAACGCAACAATGCAAGCACTGTTACTTCACGTCGGTTTTCTGTGAGAGGGTGGTACAACCCCGGACGAGCCGACCCATTCATGCTGAAACCAGTAATAGCTTCAACGTGGCTCTACCACCTACTAACGTGGCTCTACCACCTACACGTGGCTCTACCACCTACACGTGGCTCTACCACCTACAATAATAAAATAAAAATACGAAAGAAGTTGGACATATTAAGGTTTAAACAAATTTAGTATGTCGTTGTATATATATGTGTAAATAGTTTTCTATCAGGAATATCTTATTTCTTAACTGGTTATCATAACGTTTTTGAATTGACTATGGCGCAGTGGTGAGAACGCTGCTTCAAACAGTGAAAATTCTAATCCTGTGTTTGGATTTCCACTAAAGAAAACATGAATATCACAATGCGTAGTAACAGTAACAATAAAAAATCTGTCAACTATTCAATTTACTTACGTTTTATTATCGAAATAAATTAAGTTAAAGCTAATTCCTAGCAAAACCATGAATTCGATTCCTTGACAGGTGTAAGATATATGAATTGCATAAATGTATACTCTGTTTCTCGATTAGTTACTTTACTGTTAAATTTTACTGTTCTTACTGTTTGAATTTAAATATCTACCATACGTGAGATTATATTCGTTTATTTTTATTATGTAATGACATCACAACTTTTACCTCATTTATAATTCTAATAAAATGCTGAAATATCTAAAACAAACACATCTGCACTGCAGAAAAATAAATCATTTCCAATACAAAATATAAGTTGAAAGGAAACTTCAGATATATCAGTATATGTTTTATTAATATGTATATTTTTAATATATTCTATTATGATTTTGCTGCTTTTAACATGTTAAATCAATCTCAACTAAAGAACTTGTTCATCCATTGCCATTTGAATTACTCTCCAGGTATTTCTGTATACTAGGTGCCAATGTCTCTAATACACTGACCATTCTACCCAAAATGGATAGTATCTTTTCATTTTGTTTCATCTGTGCCATTTGTTGTTCATGTGCCATTCTGTCTTTCTCTCTCTCATACTGGAAGAATCTATCTGTAATGTCTTTTAGGCCGTCTGAGGTGACATCTGATTTTCTTCTTCTCTTTGTAGGTCGTCCTGATGATTGGCTGGATCTCGAGGATGATAATGATTTACTATGAAGAATCGTCTCTGGGTCATTGACAGATGCAAAATAGCGTTCTGGTGGAGATGAGGAACTTGTACAAGAATTTGAATCGATTTCTACCTGAAATATAGTATAAACAAAATTAAATATTATAACACATATATTGTCCTTTAGGAAAAAATATGGCTTAAGTCGAAAATTGGCGGTTTTGATTTTTAAATTTCACTGGTTAAATAATTTCATGACTCATCAAACTCGATATCACATTTTGAATGTTTCAACCAATAAGAGAGCAGTTTTCAAATCACTAATTACTGCAAGAAGATAAATGCAACATAATGCAACAACAAAAAACACAGACTTTTCTTTCTGAATACAATAAAATATTTATAAATAGTTCAATAGACCAAGGGGTGCAATGATGATGTTTGCTTGTTGTGCTTTTCTCATACATGTTGTCAGGGATACACAAAACGATAACAGTATTATACTGTCATCCAAAAAAACAATGTTCCCAAATCATAGGTCAAATATACATTAACTCGGCAAAGCTGCGGGAAAAAGACAGTAACTAAGATAGACTTGAGATTAAGATAGATATTACCTTGTGTAAGAACCGATTTTTTTAAAGGCAATTTAATTTATTAGAGAACTGTTACATTTTTAATAGAGATTCTTGTATAGTATAATTTTTACATTTCTTACATATATAACAATCAGACGATTACAATAGAACACAAAATTTTGGTTATCTGGCACCTTATTATATAGTGCCATACCAATAATTACCAAATACCTTTACATTCATATAATATTTGTATCATTATATACCAGACAGTGTGAAATTATAAGTACCTATTCCTATGAATATGTATTACCAATAAACAATACCGGCATTTCGAAAAAAATTTATAGGACTAAACTCCACTTAAATTCGATTCTTTTTTTTTTAAACTTATTTACAATAACATAATATAACTATATTTATTATTAAATTTGGTATATGTATAGTGTTTGATTATTTCCTTTAGCAAAACATTTAAGAGTATATTTAAAATGTTCCCTTCCATAACCCACTTCCAAATTACTCCATAACTTCCTGATTAGGCCAAGTATCTCCTAATATCCTTTTGACCCCATCATTTCCTCGACCCTCCAGATGATTAAAGAGTCCTTATTTTTTATGTAATATGGTTCTGCTTCATTTCTCACTACCTCTTATCGATTGCCTGAGGTATACATGCTCGGTACACATATATATTTCTCTAAGTCATATATGTATGAATATGTAGCTTAGCTTAAGGTTTACTCAATTAGATTAACATTGTCAGGTAACCTGGGCAACAGCCAAGCCGAGATGTACTGTACACCTTTGAGCTAGTTTTCAAAATAAAATCAATTGAGTGCCTTAAGCATTCTCCTTAGTAGACAAGTGAAGTTGTTAAGGCCTTGCTAGGCCAATATAGTCAGTTCGAAAAAAAAACATCTTATTGATTGCCCTGTTCAAGTTCACTTACATCTCTGTTCTTAATAGTAATTGTTGTTGTTCTGGTGTCTTTTTCCTGGCAAGTTCCATTCGGCCTTAATATTTTCACGACTTTATTTAGAAACCAGAGTTCGCATCGCAAGCAATATGGAAAGCAGATGTTGAAATAAAATAAAGTATCTTACTTTAAAATGTCCATTGTTGACATCATCTAAAGCAGTCACCTCTCTATTTTTTGTTTTGTATCCAATTAAATTTAGAACTCTCTTCTCTAAAGGGGTAATTCTTGAACGTTCACTGCCACTTCTTTTAAGCCGCTGCACTTTCTTTTTTGTATTGTTTTTAAAATCGCTCCAAACCTGTTATAGATTAAATAAATATACATAGAATTCTGCATACACTGTGATATGTAAGACTTAGATTATCTGGCTAAATTTTACTAATAAAAATATCACATTAATTAATAAAAATGTACCTTACGCCATTTGTCACATGATTTCGCTTCTCCTTGTGCACAATCGTTTAAAAGACCTACTAACTCATGCCATTTTTTAAGATTTTCCAACTTATCCTGAGGAGCAACAATTTGTAAATCCCCGTGCCTGAAATTAAAAAAAAACGACATCCTAAACAACTAAAATAGTCTAGAGCCAGAGTATAATTTTTTCTCATATACCTACTTCCCAAAAAAGACAAAAAAAAACGACAATCGCCATTAGAATAAAGTATTTGAAGAGGAGAGAGTAAAAAATATAGGTAGAGGATACAGTGAGGTGTGATATCAATAAATTTATCATTGATAAAAACATTATTTTACGTACCGTTCCATGAATTCTATTAATATTTCAAATTGACGCGCTTGAGTTTTTCCCATTATTGCAAACAGCATAAGCACACTATTTATAATAATACCTAATTTGATCAGAAATCGTTTACACAAAATGTTTTTCTTTATTTACTTACAATTACTATCGAGTTTATATACATATAACAATAAACATACAGTATTGACAACATAGAGTATACAGTAATAACCAAAGACTACAAATCACAGAATACTAATACTCGTACGTATTATTATGCTACTACGCAGTATTACTACCGTAGAGAGAGAAAGTCATATTACTTACTTGTGACTATGAAATAGAAACATAGAAAAATATAATGAGCGATAGAGAAATAATTATGTTTTTTTGTTTGTATCGTTGTAATTGTTGTGCACCAACTCCTAAACACCTCATTGTCAAAAATCGTGATTGAATGAAATTGTTTTATTAAGTTTATTCAAGGAATTGTGATATGTTATTATAGTACGTAATATTAATTCTAATATAGAACAGAGTTTTGTCCGTGTTCACAATGGTACAGGGCTCTATTTATTCTGAGCTTTTAAACTGAACAAAATGTGTTGATTTTAGTTTGCTTAATTTATTGTTTTATCTGTATAATTTAAGAATTTTGAGAAATAAATGAAACATTAAAAATTACATTGCATAGTTTCGATTGACTAGAGCGGGAGCGCAGATTGACCACTCCGCACCCCAGGCGCAGAATAAGCTTAAGACGGTCCTGGTAACTATGTAGGGTATTTGGACAATATACATTCTCGGACTTTCGGTATCACCGCTCATGCCAAGATGTAATCATGCTCAAACCTGTTTTTTGGAATATAGCAAGTTAGATCTATTTTCACATATTTTTTTTTACGTACAAAAAAGAAATTGAAGTGCCTCATAAAGCCGTGTACTTAATCCAACTCTGCTGTTTTGTTCTTTTGCTCAAAGTTCTTTTTATTGTTAAGTTCAGCATATCTATAAACAAATTTTCGCAAATCTGCCCTACTTAGTTCATAGTGTAACGAACCTAGGAGTTTCACTTGTTCAGAAATTTCATTTTCTAGCATCGCAATGAAAATGGGCCTACGACCCAGTATTGGTTTGCATTTATTTTCATTTTAATCTCATTTCTCAAAGTAGTGAATGAGCTGATATATTGTTTTGTGGTTTGTCTTTAGGATATCCCGTCTTCAATCGTAGTTTTAGCAGATTAACCGCTAAGAATATTTTTAAAGATATTCTTTGCTCCAAGCCATCTTAGCGGTTGTCCTTTGATGATTTCTTGGTATTTATATAAGAAAAAGTCGCTAAGGGTTAATGGCACTCAGGTGAGCGGTATAACCTCAAACAGTGCTTTGAATTTAATTTGAAATTTAAATAAAAACAATTCATAAACAATTGTTAAAAATTCATTACGTTATCATAAAACAAAGTGGTGTCGTGAGTACGACAAAAACGGTAAATTATTGACATTAGTGTGGTTCTCATATCTATGATATTTTATAGACTATGCCCGTGCCTCATTCAAATTCTAAGAACTTGCAACAAAAAGGCTTTCAGATACATACTAGTGATAGAGATTACTATCAACACTAACACTAATTTGCGAATTAAGGTTGAAAAACATTCAGAAAATGTACCTATGCATATTTTCGTAGCTAGTTTGCCTAGAATATTATACCCGTTTTGGAACCGTAGTTAGCTGCGCCAATTTAAAAATAAAAATTATTTTAAAAAAAAATATTATTAAAAAAAAAAATTTTTTTTTTTAATAAAATAAAATAAATTTTTATTTTTTTTTTTTATAATTTTTTTTTTTAATAATTTATATATTATTTTTTTTTTTTTTTTATTTATATTTTTTTTTTTTTTTTTCCATTTTTATTTTTTTTATTTCTTATTTTTTTTTTTTTTTTTTTTTTTTTTTTTTATTTTATTTTTTTTTTTTTTTTTTTTTTTTTTTTTTTTTTTTTTTTTTTAATTTGTTTTTTTTTTTTTTTTTATTTTTTTTTTTTTTTTTTTTTTATTTTTTTTTATTTTTCCCTCCTTTTTTATTTTTTTTTTTTTTTTTTTTTTTTTTTCTCCCCCCCCTTTTTTTTCCTTTTTTTTTTTTTTTTTCTTCCCCCCCCCCCCGAGCCTCCCCCTTTTTTTTTCCCCCCCCCCCCCTTTTTTTTCCCCCCCCCCCCTTTATTAATAATAATATGCCTTATTAAGCCCAAATCTTCGAAAGCATTTCTTAAACAAGACAAGTATAGATGATAATTGTTCTCATTCGCTTTTGTCCCGAGTTTCAACTTTTTTATAATTGGCGTTTGCCGTTACGTGGTTCATATTACCCAGAATCCTTCCTTAAAACTTATTCTTTCATATTTTATGATAAAAAATATGTCATACATGTATACAGTAAGACGACCATATGCATTTCTACTCTTCAGTTTTACGAACGTCGTATGAATTGTGTTAATAGAAGCGACAAACTTTTTATATGTGACTACAAGTGGTACCAGGTGGTAGAGCCACGCTGAAGCTCTATTACTGGTTTCAGCATGAATGGGTCGGCTCGCCCGGGGTAGTATCACCCTCTCGAAGAAAGTTGACGTGAAGTAAAAGTGCTTGTATTGTTGCGTTTCGTTCGGTTAGTGAGAGCACCCGATAATCCCCCTCGCCTCCCCCTAAACCAAACACAGGGTGGCAACGCACTTGCGACTCTTCTGGTGTTGCAAGTGTCTATGGACGGTGGTGATCACTTAAAATCAGGTGACCCACCTGTTCGTTTGCTTCCTATGATACAAAAAAAAGTACAACATTCGTTGCTCACATTGTCTATGTTCGACAAGGATGATCGTCGCATATTTTTTAAGGTATATTGCTTTTTTACAGTTTGGTTCATTAATTTTAATTTCCATATTTGGTGTTTATTTATTGTAGTGCAACACTTACTGAGTTTCAGTGAAAGAATCACATAGCGTATATATTTTCACACTTTAATACTTTATATAAGCTGTACACTTAGATGGAAATATCTGGTATTTTTTAAACTTTGGAGCTAAGACTTTGTACAAATATCTTATATGGTGTTCCTTAAAACCTTTTTTGACTTCATTTTGTTACTTACATATATAATACAACAAAAATAAACAAACTCGAAAGGTTGTATTATTAACTAGATGTACACGTAACTCCGCACGCGTTTTTATTAAATTGTATTAAAGGAATATAAAATTGTGAGACCATGTACAATTATAGAAATACTCTCTAAAAACAATTGTAAATACGACACGCACGCTACTCACAGCAACATGTAACGTATACATTATATATATAAATACTAATAGTGTATCAAATGAGGTTTACCATCAGCAACATATTTAGAACCTTAACCCACCATATAACTACACCATGCAACTTACGCTGTATAAGGAAGTAATGAAACAATGACTTAAAGATTGATAATGATATAATATGCCCACATTGTCAATAAGTAACACGTTTATGGTCTTGTTATCTTATCTTTTTAGAAAGACCCCTTCTATCATCAAAATTACTGTTAATAATTATAATGTTGAATTGTATACAATGAATGAGCTGACGTCTTGAAATCTTGCATAAATATAAATCAAGATATAAGACTTTATATTTGTCTAAGCAGTTTTTAATATTCGACAATTTAAATAGTGCTTATTGAACTTGATACAATATTCTTATATGTTACTATGGTTCCTGAGTTATGTAGGCGAAAGCGCGGTCAATAAAACGAAATGGCCGCCAAAATGACCGAAAAGACAATATAATTAAAATTACATACATAGATACAGATATATGAATTACAATTATATTTATTCTTGGAGTCCAGTACAACGCATGTCTTACGCACGTGTTTACAATTAACAACATATTTTTGCTAAATTTCATGCGAACGAAGTCGCGGGTAACAGCTAGTTTAAAATAGAATAACCTAAATTACTTCCTATAAGGTCAGCTATCTGCCAGTGAAAGTTTCGTGAAGATCAGACTAACCGTTTTGTACATAGCACTGTGGGTGAAGCTACGGTTAACACTTCGTACAAATTAAAATTGTCTAAATTACTTTTGATAAAAGTTTCGTGAAGATCAGACTAACCGTTTTGTACATAGCACTGTGGGTGAAGCTACGGTTAACACTTCGTACAAATTAAAATTGTCTAAATTACTTTTGATAAAAGTTTCGTGAAGATCAGACTAACCGTTTTGTACATAGCACTGTGGGTGAAGCTACGGTTAACACTTCGTACAAATTAAAATTGGCTAAATTACTTTTGATAAGGTCAGTTATCTGACAGTGAAAGTTCCGTGGAAATCGGTTTTACCGTTTTGGAGATAGCACTGCAAACGATGCCGCGGTTAATATCTAATCGAAATTAGAGTAGCCTAAGTAACCCGCTGTAATTTTAGCTGCCTCCCAGTGAAATTCCCGTTAAAATCGGTCCAGCCGTTTCGGAGACTACCCGGAACAAACAGACAGACAGACAGACCGACAAAAATTTCAAAAATTGCATTTTTGTTATCAGTCACGTGTATACTTTCATATTCTATCAGTAAAAATAATATTTTGATATTACATACAGACCCTTCATTTTTATTATATGTATAGACTAGCGGGCCCGGCAGACGTTGTCCCGCCCTGATTATGAAAAAATCCTTGACAAATTAAACACTAAAACGTTCCTCATTAATCACTCTATCCACTGCTGAAAACCGCATGAAAATCGGTTCTGTAGTTTTTGAGTTTATCGCGAACAGACGGATAGACGCGGTAGGGGACTTTGTTTTATACTATGCAATGATTAACAACGACCCGCACCGCGCTGGTTTCGCTTGGGTGTAATGTACTAACGTTCAGTTATAAGCATTGATATTATAACTAAAAATCTGTACATACGTTACCTAGTACATGAAATTTCGACAAAACAAAGGGCACGATAACGCAACGTACGTAAAGTTATATAGTTAATATTGCAACGCCACACTACCTTAAATAAAATGTGGAAGTAAGAGGGCATATTCTCAATATCGGTGGAGAAAATAAACAGTTATCTGTTGCTTAGATACGGGTGGATTGACGGGGCAGCCGTCGAAAATAAGCTAGTTAGCCAAATTTTAACAAGGCGCTATTGAAGCGCTTAGGCGTATCTACAACTTTTTAGTTATATCATTGATCATAAGTGTCACAATTATTTAGATCCATAATTTCTCACTATGATATTTATTCACAGTATGCCAAAGTCATGAAACTACTTAAGAATCTTACAATATCTTTTTTGTTACTTTTAATTTTGAATTTGAAACTCCTAAATTATTTATTGAGAAATGTTATGTTGTAAAAGGCAATTTTTATCTGTACTAAATGCGCGACGTAACATTTCATAGGATAAGGGTTAATAATATAATGATCAAAATCACTTTTAATAATATGTAAAGGATAAAAAATTATTACTGTGCGTTAGTTATTCTTAGGAAATTGACAACATAGTACATTCTGTTTTATACCAAGAGTTTAAGAGCCAGCATTACCAATGTAAGGCGCTTGACAATTCCTTCTTACGCCTTCATTAAAAAACATTAACCCTCTTCTACTATATAATATTAATACAATTTTCAAGTATTATATACGCAATCCCTCCAAAATAAATTCTCTAAATGTCTGTGAAAACCGTATCAAAATCCGTTGCGTAGTTTAGAAGAATAAGGTTAACGCACAGACACAAGAAACAATTACGTTTTATAACACCAGACAATACTGAATGGTTTCAAAAAACTAGTAGGTCAGGTGATTACAATTAAAATAAAGAAAATAAAAATACATAGTCATTGCTATCGTTTATTGATTTAAAATACAAAACTTAGTGACATAAAGCTCTATCCTTTTATTGTTACAGTGCCCGCGAACTGACAATCCGATAGGAAATAAACATTTTAGCTCATCGCGCACCACCGCACCTGCTCTCTCGATTATCTTTCCCATTTTCACTCTCTCTCTCTTTCTCTCTCTCGCACACACAATCCAAAGTCACAGAACAAATAAATAATATAGTACATTACATACCCAAGCGCAAACATCTAGGGCCATCCTCGAGTAATGGATTTAGAGCTATATTCAAATAGGTTGGTGTTTTGCGTGTTCTTTATTATCACTTAACCTCGCGACTAGCCTGTTATATCATTATAAAATACAATATAGTCGTTGCGGCAGATCCCCTAAAGTCAACGTTAAAACTGTACTAAAATACGATACTAGGTAATTTAAATATCTTACCATAAATTTTGGTAAAAAAAAATCTACATATAACAAGGTATTTCAAAAAGAAAAATTGTAACTAAAAGCACAAAAATACATGCTCACTATATACAATAACATAATTGTTTATATTTCAATATAACAAGGGACGATAACGGGAAACCTGCCTCTTGATTCAAGACATTATCAATGCTTCTCTATATCGTTATGAAATCAAATATGTATCCCATACCTAAGCCTTATTACTCATCCTAAGAACCCTATACCTCATGAAGCATAAAAGTATTGCTATAAATTCATATTATTTACGACATATAAAAATGTATATTACAGAAAAGCGACATTAGGAGGTAACCTATACAAGTCTAAAAATGAAATTTTATAGCGTTACAACTCATAGCGAGGTCGAGGTTAAATAATAAAAAATATATAAAAATACTTTTAATGCTTCATGCACAATAAACAATGAGCTTGTATATAAACGGTTATTCGAAAATAAAATCCATTAATCAGAGTTATCTATTCTTATTATTTTTTTTTACATATAAAAAACTGCAATAACACTTTTTTTTTTTAATTATTTGCATAATGAAATTATTCGCTATCAGTTTGAAAAATCGTCCTGTTTTCAGCAACTCTATCCTGAGAATAATCTCTCTCAGTCAATTCAATTAACTTATATATTATCATAATATTTCACTAAACACAGAATTATGATCAGGATAAAGTTGCTCCGAGCCCGCCACTAACGTTATTTCACAATCCATTACACAATTATTATTACAAATTCATCTCAGATCAGCCTGAGTCATGTCATAAATGAAACATATTAAATTAAAAACACATCTGCATTTTATTACATGCTTTTATTATACATTTTTTTTTAATTTGTTTTAAGTCACAAATCCTTGTAAAATAATATGCCAGTGGCATAATTATCTTTAGATTTAAGTTTAAACAATATATATAATAACTTATAGAAATTATCATGATAAATGTATCACATAAGCATTCTGTACTTGTTTTATATATTTATACAAGTAGCGAACTTTATAAACCATTTTATTCTGTTTTTCATACGTATTTGAATTTAATCAATATTATAAGATATCTATCACGGCGTCATTGCTATTTCATTATCAAAATAGAAACATTTACATAGTTAGATAATGGTTAAAGTGAATTAAAAAAAATCACAAATGTCAACCAAGCCAAATGTAATTTTTATCATTTTTCTTTATAGAGCAGATAAAGAATATAACAGAACTGTTAAAAATGATTAAAAATTCAAAAATCAACCTTACGTATACACCTAAAGTTGCTTTTTTTAAAGTACTCACTCCTCGTTATAGAAGTAATGACGTCATAATATATACATACAGTGGCATAAAACTATGCCATTCGAAGTTCTCTACAAAACACTAGTGTGAGCGTAACATAAGAATACATCATTTTATTATATACATTTAGTAACATGAATACATGTGTCGATACATTTCAAAATGGGCTAGATCCAATTTTAATAGTTCATATAACTTTTTTTTAAACTCCTGTTTCTATACATCTTGAACGAAGTTCAAATTTTGCCGTTCATAAGGTTTTTACTTGTATATTTTTATGATCTACATATTTCAAATGTACAAAATTTGAAGATCTTGACAAATACCGTAAAATATTAGGAACGACTAAAATTAGATTTGGCTTATTTTGAAATGTAACGACTCATATTTCCCCCGTCTATGTTTTAAGTTACTTACATTGTTTATTACTTGCGACAAAAATGTCGGATGACTTGTCGAACAATACGAATAGTAATAAAGTAAGCTTTGCTTAAAATATATCGATATTTTTTAAGGGGCTCGATTTAAGCATGAAATTTGTTTTTTTTTTTTACGCGTCTTTATAAAAAGAACTTGTCTATGGTCTGTATATTTTTTTTCTATATACGCTATAACAACACACAAAATAAATAATTCTTCTGATGTCTATATTAAACAAAAATCGGGTTAATTATTGAAATATGTTGACACGTCTGTATTACTCTCTATATAATTACTCGCTTCCGGTAAATCGATTGATCGATATTTGAAACTCGATTAATATCGATAGCGATTGTAAATATCAATACGATATTAATCGATATATTTTATGTCATCTACCATCTCTAAAATAAACCATCAGTGGCGGGCGTCGTTCATATAAAGTTCCGGCACAATAAGGCAGTGTTTAGTGTACGCTATATAAAATATCTCCATTACAATGTATCGAGCAGTCTGTTGCAATGAGGTTATAGTATATTGTAGTAGATTCAAATCCAAAACGGTTCAACGAGTCGTTTATCACTCGTTCTTTTCCAATAACTCCTATATTGAAATACCAAAAATTTTTATATATGATTTTCAACATTCTCGTAACCTACAAAAGTACATCGTGTTTTTTTTTTAATTTTTTTTTAATTATAGAATTACCTATACACTATTCTCGTCTGTTTTACATATCGTCTGAATATTTCAACCGGTCAAAAATGACCGCGGCTACGTTACGAGACGTGCGACGCCTCAGTTATCAATACATATACAATATTATATTACATTTTTTACATAATAGAACAACTGTGAAATGCGAGGGCAAAGTTTTTATTTTAAACAATTAATACACGTCGAGTGCGTCAAGTCGAATCGTTTTGTGCATATACATAATAAAATACTTAAATATCCCTATTACGAGTACAATATTGTTTGTGTGTATAAAACAAATTCTCATTGGCCCTTTGAATTTCAGTCATCAGTTGCTGACATGTTTAAACGTATATATATAAAGCTTGCGATAATAAAACCTCGAATGAAAAGCCTAACTAGCCGTAGATCATTAACTAAACTATAGATTATATTATCGAGTTTACGTTGCAGTCTGTACTTATTAGTCTGTTTCCTAAACATTTTTTTTTTATATACAATATTTATTTTCTACCATATTGCGTCCTTGATATGCATTGCGTAACAATAAAAAAACCTAGCTTTCATGCCCCCGATGCGTTCAGATGTGGTGTAAAGGATCGTTATGAAACAATTTTCTAAGTACTGTCGAGTGAAGCAATCGAAATTATAATAATAATACAATTAACATACACGTTACAACGTAACAAAATCCTCACCATAATATTTTCTTTACAGTCAGACTTATCGCATTAAATAAAAAATATAGAATTATAAATATCGCGTTCAGTCCAGAGGGGAGGGGGGGAGGAGTAGGAAGTGGGGAGTAGGAGATGAGGAGTAGGGAGAGGGGAGTAGGAGATGAGCGCACCACTAGTTACCCGGTTTGGCACCGCACTGTCCACACTGTCGGCACTAGAGGGGTACTAGGGGGGGCGCTAGAGTGTCGCGGCCAGTGTATGGCGACGGGGCTGTGCCGCAGCGTGCAGACCGGCTGCGGGAGTGGGGAGTGGGGAGGGGGGAGTAGGAGGTGAGCGCACCACTAGTTACCCGGATCGGCACCGCACTGTCTGTCCGCACTGTCGGCACTAGTAGAGGCACTAGGGGGTCGCTAGAGGACGCCGGGCGAGTGTCGGCACACTAGCACAGTAGCGGCTAGTGTATCGCGACGGGGCTGTGCTGCAGCGTGCAGACCGGCTGCAGCAGGTCGTCGCGCTCGTCGCGCCGCACCGTCTCGACCTCCATGCGCTCCGGCCCGGCCCACAGCCGCGCGCCGCCCATCCCGCCCACTGCACGCGCACATACCCGCAAACAAACAGACAGACATTACAACCGCCGTCACTCACTCGTCGCACACCCTACCCTAGGAACACTACTACTGCAATCGTTAGGGATGTCGAACGTACATATATGTTGTTATATTTCAAAATAAGCTAAATCCAATTTTGGCCGTTCCTGGTATTTAACGTCATTTTAGAAGATTTAAAATTTTTGTACGTGAAAAATATGAAGATCCACAAAAAAAAACTTATACACGGCAAAACTTGAACATAGTTTTCGGTATATAAAACAGGAAATCTTAAAAAAAAATAAAGAGAAAATTTTGATTTAGCTCATTTTGAAATGTAGCGGTCATATATCGATAATATATTACGGGAGGGATTACAGATTACTTGCGTCCATACTATCAAATACTATTGACTCGTACTAATGACTGGTGATTATTGACCCATTCAAAAATACTATTTACTATTAAACTGAAGGTATCAGCTAATCACAAGCATATTGATATACAGGTCTACAAAAAAAAATTTTGTTTGGTGCCGCTAATTTTATGTTATAATTGGGTTAATTAGTCCGCAAGACGTCGTGGGAAGCTGTCAAATTCGCGAAGCTACGTAAATAAAATTACAAAGAATTAGTTCAAAAGCTCTTAGTTAGCTTTAAAAATCTTGGATGTAATATGAGCATAAAAGTACACTATCTGGATAATCCTATTGTCCTGAAGACAACCATCGGAGAAAATGTAAAAAGAGGAGCTTCTAACCTGTAAAATATCGAGTAATTAAATGTATTTAAATGTTTTCAATTAAATGTTCTTCTCTTTTTTAATAAATGTATTAAATTCTTTTTAATTTATTTACCCTTGCGAAATCTCGAAAACTACACGTAGCATTAAAAAAGTACGTATCAATTTTTTATTAGAGTACCGAACGTATTTGAAATCAGTTTTACTTTTAGCGGCACCAAAATCATTGTAGGCCTGTGTTATCATTGTATGTCTGCTTTGGCTGGATATTTTAATAACTTTTATGATATATTCAGTAAGGATGTTAATCCTTGATCGATTAAATCATATAAGTGGCATCATACTTTTATAGAGTATTAATGACCCATTCTGAAATACTATTGGCTCGAGGATTTAGTCAACCATAAGCATCTTAATTATTATTGGCTGTCAGCTTTGGCTGAATATTTTTATAACTCTTATGATGTATTCACTAGATCCCTGTGTGTCGATCTATTAAATCATAAAAGTGACATTATCATGAAGAACGTCATACTTTTATACCGGTCTCCCCTAGTCTTTGCCCCGAAATATATTATAGCATTAGGATAATATGTGCTTTTGATTATTTCTATTACATGAAATTACAAGTATATGTAAATTAGTTATATTTTTATATTTCGACATCCCCAATTTGACTATTATCACGGAGGTACAATACAATCTAAAGTGCGGGTAAAAATTTACTATGTATTCTAATATTATTATAAACTATCTATAAGTAAGTAATGGACAATCAGCTAGTGTTTTGTATACGTCATCCGACGATAGCGATCTGACGTAGCTGTTGCAGGCACGGTCGCAAATTGCAATAGACTACGTATATCGCATCGTACCGCAAAACTGTGTACACATATATAAAACACATATCGTCATGATCTATTGCGTATCAAATAATGATAAAAAATAAACAATATGTGATGGGTTATAAATATAGAAAGATACGTGTATACAGAGGTTAATAATAAATTTGCAACGATATAATGGAAAATTAACAGAAAATAATATTTGCTCAAATATCGGTGCAAACTTTTTGATATAAACGAAATGACATGCCGTGAACAGTAACAACCATGCGTTTAAGGTTTCGAGAAATACAGGAAGGACGGTGTGTGGGGGGGGGATAATAAACATTCGGCGAGTAGTAATGGGGACAGACCTGCGGGGACAGCGCTAGGGTCGAGCCGGCGGCGCTAGTGGCGCGGGGCCGCGCCGCCGGACCGCTCTAGTCATCGCGGGTCCGACGGACCATCTGTCACGTTCACATCACAATGTTAGAGCACATACTGTAGTGCTCGAAACTATCGATATTATCAACGACAGCTGACATTATGATCGACTGTTAACATTATGAACGACTATCGACATTATGAACGACTATCGACATTATGAACAACTATCGACATTATGAACGACTGTTGACATTATGAACGACTGTCGACATTATGAACGACTATCGATATTAAAACCGACTATCATTATCGAATTTCATCGAGTACGTTACGGGTTTTAAGTCTTTCTAATTTTAACATATTTAGGCATATTTGAATAAAAAGAAAAAACAATTAATGCCTTTTAAAATTATAAAAAAATAGATAGGACTCAGATTTTTATATTATACAATGTCCGAGCAAACTTCACACAGCTTAAGGACTTGTTACAACAGCTCAGGTCCAAAAGAGACTTTTAAATAGTTTTGTCCATGTTGGAATTTATTGCTGATTTACAATGTAAATCATGTTTGACATTTCTTATTAGGTTGCCATATAACATTAGTTGGCAAACTAGTCTGTCCTAATACAAATTGTTGTAAGGAATCAAAATGAATAAAAACGGAGACAGATTTTAAGTTACATTAAATCGTTTAAAAGTTTTTTATAGAAAAATGGTGTATACATTTGTACATATATTCCATAATAATATTTATATCATAACAATGAAATGATAGAAGCGTTATGTGTTAGCGAAAAACACGATATGAAGCTCGAAATGATCATGAGTAAATAATTATATGGTAATATATAGTAAATAACGCAATGTACATGTCCCTACCGATGAATTATAATCCACTTTAAATAATATTTAATATCCTCAAATAATTAAACCGACATTAGGCATTTAGAAATAGATCTTTATTATATTAATTATACTTTCGATTTCTGTCGCTTTTCATATATATTAGTCGTACCGGAACAATGGACAAACTTAAATAAAAGCCTCACTCACAACAACGTCCCTGTTAAAGATTGATTATAGGGTAAGCTATGAGCAGTAATTATTAATCCCTCTTCAGTAATAAAAATACGTGTTTATTTTGTATAGTAGATAAATCGATAGTTATCGTTCTGATGCATTCCGAAAAACTAATTATGTGTAACCGAAACAAAGAGACAGAAGATAACGGAAAAGCGACAAAAACCGAATTATTTTATTGAGAAATGAATGAATGAGGAAGATAGAGAAGTTAGAAACATTTAATAAAAACGTTTAGTATGTTTCACTGAGTGATTTATGGTATGACAGTGTATAACTGACCGTGTTGGTGATGAGACTGCGCTTGCTGCGTGTTGGTCGCCTCATCGGCGGTACGCTTAAAAAAGTTGTGCTGTAGCGCGTAGTACGGCGTCACGCGCTGCTTCGGGTCGTACTCTAACATACGCAGTATCAGGTCCTGTAACAATATTACAGTTTAATACTAGAGTCAAATATAAAACTGTGGCCTGTTTCATATACCAGGCGAATGTTTAGATAGTAGCGATATTTATGCAAGACACTCTGCATTCGATTTTCGTTCTAAATTAATTTAAAGAATAGGTGCTTAATATGTAATAAAACATACAAAAATTATACTCAATCCTCTAAACGTCTATGTTAAAGCACAATGTCAATGGCCGTCGGGTGAAGTGATAGTGAACCCAACCAAGTAACAAAGGATAATTTTTCGAAGTTTGAACAAAGAAAAGGATTTTTATTGTCTGTTTTATTATTGAAAATTATTAACTCCGGGTCGCCGCTCCCATGTTTTATCACCGGTCATTCAACCTAGGCTTATTTAAGTTATTATCCATACTTTTGATATTCTTAGAACAAACTTTACCTAAGGTTCTCTTTGTTGTCTATTAATATTTGTTTTGATATTATTATTTTGAGTTAAATGTGACCATGAAGTGTCATATCCTAGAATACTGTTGAGTGTCTAACCTTTCACTTGGTATAACAATAAAAAAACAGTACAGTATTTTAAGGCTATATAGGTTTTATATAGAGCTACTAGCTGATCCGGTCACACGTTGCACTAGCTCGGTTATTGAAAAAGAAATTGAAAATTAAAACGTTGCACTATCTATGAGATATCTATATAAGTCGGTCCTACATTTTTCTGTTAACAAATTAATTTAAAACGCCATCTATTCGAGACTGATGAAACTTAAAATTAATAACAATAATCAACAGGGACAATAACGTAATTTGTTATTAAAAAATATTGAGACCATTAATTGAAATATACATTATCCTATCTCTCTCAAGTTGGGCTAAATCACTACATAGTATAAAACAAAGTCGCTTTCTCTGTCCCTATATCCCTATGTATGCTTAAATCTTTAAAACTACGCAACGGATTTTGATGCGGTTTTTTTTAATAGATAGAGTGATTGAAGATGAAGGTTTATATCTATAATAACATCCGTTAAATAGTGGAGAAATACTGTTATTTTTGAGGTTTCTAATGTGATGTTGTAAATAATTACATTTTTCCCGCTTACATTGCAACAAACGCAGGCGGGCCACGGGCAGTAATGAATAAATCTAAACTACTGGATCGATTTTAATCATTTTTTCAGTGAATGACATAAGCTATATATATTATACCCGTGCGAAGCCGGAGCGGACCGCTAGTTATACATAAATGCCAACTTTCATGAAGATCGGTTGAGTAGCTTCGGAGTTCATCGTGGACAAACATCATGGCACTGGATATTTATACATTTAGATGTAAGAGTACAGAAATGAATATCAGAAGACATGAAAGTTTTTCATGGCTTAATTGATAGCATGTTCGGACACAGCATCGATGGACGTTGGTTCGAATCCTTGCAACCGAGTCTGACCGTCCGGTGAAGGAAATCTTTGTTATGAAACCATAGCTTGATGGTAGGGTTTTTTCCACGTCCACCTGAATAGCTACCACCCTCAAGTCTAAAATCTGTCACCAAACACCTGCTGGCGTGTACCGGCAGCTGCACTCGAGAACCAGTCTTCTCTGGGTTTAGCGTGTTTACTATCTAAGACCACCACTTCGTCATTTAACATCAGGTGATATTGTGGTCAAACGCTATGAAAGCTTATAGCTGTATATAGTTTAAAAAAAGTTTATATACTCCTATATATATCGCGAGTGTAATCTATACTAATATTATAAAGAGGTAAAGTTTGTGAGGTTGTAGGGAGTAATTTCAGGAACTACTGGTCTGATTTCAAAAAATCTTTTAGTACTCATTTATCGAGGAAGGTTATAGGCTATATATCATCACGCTAAGACCAACAGGAGCGGAGCACTAATGAAGAATGTTTCAAAATCGGGGTTTTTCCTCTTGTGAGCTTCCGCTGCATGTCAGCGTTAGCCCAATGTAACTATTCCATGCGGACAAAGTCACGGGCAGAGGCTAGTAAATATTAGAGGTTCACATACGAAATATTTAAATAATTTCATGTTTTTTTTGTATCAAACACAGAAAAATGTCATCGTTACGACTTCAAACCTGCCTAGGGAAATAAAATTCATTTCTATTATATTGTTCATGGAATCGAAAATATTTAACTTCATGGAAATGTAAAGATTTGCACATAAGGGATTTTGCAAGCACAACAATACACCCCTCTGTATACATCCGCTAAAAATTATCGTGACTGTATTTGTGAAGCCAGAATAACAAGTATACTCGTATATATACATATAATAAAAAAATAAACCAAACCGGGTTTCTTGCCGGTGACATCTTGATAACTGTGTTGTTTTCCGAACAGGTGGTAGTTTTGACGTTTATACACGCCTTGTTATGGCCTAAAGTGAATAAAATATTGTTTGATTGATTGATTATATACTGCCAATCACTGGCCTGACGTATGCTATTATGAATATTATTGATTGTAGTAAATATATAAAACATTTATTTCTGGTTTGGCTCAATAAAATTACTGCACTACACATTTTCATCATTCATTACTGTAATAGATTTTTAATTTTGAGTTTTTTTGCCTCATATGGTTGTTTTATTTTAAAAGTTATATTTCTATGAGTACGTTACAAAAAAATGTTGAGAGTGAATGATAACAGACCATAAATTTAGTTGACAAGGAGTTTCTTTTGAATTATTATATGAATAATCAATCTCCTTTAGCAATAAATATTATTTTATATAGTTTATGCATGCTATCTATCCAAACTTTTATTCATGTTATGTTGATTTCGTCGTTTCAACTTTTGTCCCGGTTCAAAACTGTTAAAATGTGTTAAAAGACATTTTTATATACACACCAAATAATGTAATATAAGTACACATAGTTCTGGTTTATCTATACTGCATTATTTGTCTCTGTACTTGTAAAGTATTAAATGTCGTTTTGAATAACGCAATTTGGTTATTTTGTAGAATCAAACTAAATTAAAAATAATAGTATGGAACACAAATTCTGATATGTCAAAAAAACTCCCTAGATAGCTCTAATGAGATGAACGCCATTTTGTTTGAAGAGTTTTAGAACATTTTTTTACGAAAGCCGTCATTTTGTTAGGATACTACATGGATTTAAAAAAATAATTTGTAAGTACGAAAACATATGAAACCTAAAGGTAGCAATAATTCTCAATAACGAAAATTGTTTAGTAAAATAAAGAAAAGAAGACATGTTTGTCACGACCGAGTCGATGGCCGATGTTATACCAACACAATCGTAACAAAAAAAGTGTCACTATGTCAAGTGTGAAACTAACCTTGAATTTGAGATAATCTGACACCGAGTGTCCTGGTTCTCCTCGACGCCTCGCGGCAGGTCCTCCGCCCTCGACGCCGAGTATATCGTGTAACCGCCGCGAACCCGCCGTACGGTACTTTCTGTAACCACTGCGCACAAATATATTTATTTATTTAGAAAACTATATTATAATATACAATTATTAATGATCACAATCAATGATATTATAAGTAAAAAGGTGTAAATACGTTTCCTACATGATATTTTGACAAAACAAATGGCACGATAACGCACACATACGTAAAGTAATATTGTAACGCCACACTGTCTTGGATAAAATACGAAAGTAAGATGGCATAGTCTCAATCTCGATGGTGAAAAAGAAATAGTTATATGTTGCTTAGATACATTGGATTGACGGGGCAGCCGTCCAAAATAAGCTAATTTTCTGATTTGTCTATGTTGATTTATTGATATTCTAGATTATTCCACGTTGTTACACTGAATATTTGACATTAAGTTTATAACGTGTATCTATCACATTTGATATTGGCGAAATCGCCTACATAGGCCATACCGAAAGAAATAATAATAGCCAAGTTTTAAATAGACGCTGCCGAGGCGCTTATGACGTATCTACAGTTTATTAGTTGCAATATCATTGATTACAATAGTTACATCAGGCCATTTACTAGTCTTCGCCGATAAAATCAAAGTACAATGACTTGCATTACTGAGTACTAAATGAGCATAATAACAATATCATAAAATAACTTGCTATTTAAAAACGCTGTCACCTTACTTATGCTAGTGTTAAAGAGGTAAAAATCACCAACCTCGCTCATACTGTTGAAAGAGTTTAATACTTCTCTCACTCTATATACTTCGTACTCAAATACTCTCCTTTCACAATGACTCGCAACACAGTGTGTATTTTCTTACACAAGGTAAAATTCGATTGATCACTATGATAAGTGTAAGGGGATTACAGACCTCTGTAGAAATTTTGCTTACATGTATTTCTCACTTATATATTATACCTATGCCTGCGCGTTGGTCTGTGAGACCGACGACATACGTTTGACTCGTATTTTTATGGCAATTTAGGCTTCTCCGTACTTCAAGGCTTATTTCAAATGTGTATAACGTGAACGTTCGTGCATACATTATATGTAGTCGTACACGATGCAGATCGGTCCGTCAGACCAACGTGCAGTTATAGGAAGGTTAATAGAGCGATGTTCGTTTTGTTATGTTAAGAACTCGTCAACATAGCAACACACATTGACATAGGTGTAGATTAAATTAACATCAAATTGATTGCTTAGGCATTTGCGACAAATGACGTGTGTAAACAAGGAATTTAAAAAATTATATATATTATAAAAAAATAATATAATAATTGGTTATGTAGAGTTTACTTCTAAGGTGATAAAGGTATGAAATATTAAAACTAGAGGGATGTAATGAAGAATTTTATAAAATTAACAACCCAGTAGGAAAAGTTAAAGTAAGGAAGTGAAACTCTTTGAAAACAATTATGTGATTGAAACTCATTATTGATCATTCATTACCTGCCATCCTTTCCGTTGACTTTCTTCAACACATATCCGCCGCCTTCTGACGCCGGTAGTTTGTCGAAGAACTTTCTGGTTTTGTGAGCCTATAGAACATGTATATTTTAATATAATCGTTTTAAAATATATGGTTATAACCAAATAAGATTTTTTTCAAATTTTAGTATGTTTGTCGTCTACTCCGATTAATTTCCGAAACGGTTGGACCGATTTTGACAAGACCTTTATCGGCACATAGCCGAAGTTATAAGGAGTATGGTAAGTGTACTTTTATTTTAGAAAATAATAGGGTTCTACGCAAATGCAATACACTGAAGTATTAGTGATCAGAACTGCGTACAGCTTTACATAACTTTCACACATACTTTTACATTGAACAAAAATATATTTTGCTAAATTTCATACGGTCCAAGTCGCAGGTAACAATCGCTTGTAACAATCTGGTATCGCTTGTAAATCAAATCAATGTTGGTTTTTCACTATAAAAAGAGATATATATGTATTATTATTCCCGTCATGAGTTATGAGCACAGTGAGAAAGAGGCCAGGCAAGCCCTATGAACGATTAGTCGAAGTTTTTTTTTATATCATAGGAGGCAAACGAACAGGTTGGTCACCTGATGTTACGTGATCACCACCGTCCATAGACACTAGCTATACCAGGGGAGTCGCAAGAGCGTTGTCGGCCTGGGTTTGGGGGAGAAAGGGGAGGGGAAGTTAGCCTCCGGCGCTCCCACTGACCGAACGGAACGCAACAATGCCACTATTGGTAACTCTTTCACATGAATAGTAATACCACATGGCAATTATACTCAACACCACTACTTCCCTGTAAAGAAGAGCAATAAATAAGGGTTACCTGATCGAGCAGATGGTCGGGCGGCATGCCCAGCACCTCGACGATTTTGTTCATCTGGTCGACCTCGTTGGCGCCGCTGAACAGCGGTTCCCCCGTATGCATCTCGACTAGTATACAACCGAGCGACCACATGTCTATTGCGAGGTCGTAGGGGATGCCGAGCAAGACCTCCGGCGACCGATAGAACCTCGACTGAATATATTGGTATATCTGGAAACATAAAACGATTAATGAATTCTATAGAAGACTAGCATTTGTTCCCGGCTTCACTTGCGTTAATCTAGATTTGGCCTATCCCTCGAAAACAGTATATTTTTGAACTGAAAACTTCTTTAAGCGCGTTGAGAGGTATTTTTGGCATCAGATAAATTTATGATTTCGCGTCTTGACACGCTACTTAAACATGACCGGCCGTACTGAGCTTGCGCAGCTTGCTTCAGACTAATGACGCGTAGTGTATAGGCCTATGTAGATGTAATATTAATATTTTGCAGCTCATCATATGTTTGATGGAATAATAGACTTTAGAAAAATGTATATAACACTGGTCTGCAACAAAATCCTCCTTCAAAAAATTATGTCATAAATATGAACATTTTGATTTTGTTCCCGATAGCCAATTTTTTCTATCACGTCTAGATTTTTCGATATGGTTTTTTTGTCAAAATATCATAAATTGAGTTTTTTCTTATTCGTTTTATGCATTCACATCGTATATATACATACGAAATAGGTTTTTGTCGTAAGAGAAGGAAGGAAAGTACGGAAAGTGATTTCTATGGAAGTACATATGAGCCTGCACAGTATTTACTGTGACTTTACAACAGTTAGTTGAAAACATAATTTTTGTTTGGCTAAGAATTCTAATTTCAAATTAATTTTATTTTAAAAACATGGAATTCTTTTTCCAAAAGTAGTCATTTGTTTATTGATTAGTGTTACATTTTCATCGCATTTCAATCTTTTTTGTCATCATAGATACGTTAAAAATTCGAGTAATTATGGATTATGAGTACCATCGTGGCAGCAACGCGGCACAAGCGACACGCAACATCAACGACGTTTACGGAGCTAACACTACAAACCAACGCACCGCCTGTTATTGGTTTGCTCGCTTCCGTTCTGGAAATTTCGTCCTGAAAAATGAACCTCGCGGTCGTCTGAAGAGTTTGGTCGACAATGACGAATTAAAGGCGATTGTGGAAGCTGATGATACACAATCTACGGCTGAATTAGCAGCAGCTTTCGACGTTAGCGTCAAAACAATATTGGTTCATTTGCCTCAAATTGGCAAGGTAAAAAAGCTTGACAAATGGGTGCCCTACGAACTTAATGATCGCCAGTGCGAAGTACGCGTCGAGACGTGCCTTGCACTGCTCAACAGACACACAAATGAAGGAATTTTGAAACGCATTGTTACCTGCGATGAAAAATGGATTCTGTTTGATAACCGCAAGCGCTCAGCAAGTAGGTTGGATCCTGGTTCAGCACCTAAACAATGCCCTAAACGAAAACTTACCCCTAGAAAAGTGACGGTCACTGTTTGGTGGTCTAGCGCCGGTGTGATTCATCACAGCTTCTTATCAAACGGGGTGAGCATTACTGCAGATGTGTACTGTGAATAACTGAACACAATGATGGAGAAGCTGGCACATCTCCAACCAGCATTAGTCAATCGCTCGTCTCCGCTGCTCCTGCACGACAACGCACAACCTCATACTGCACAGCAGACGGTCTCCAAGTTGCAAGAACTGGGGTTGGAAGTTCTCCGTCATCCGCCCTACTCACCAGACCTTACGCCTATAGACTACTACTTTTTCCAGAATTTGGATAACTCCTTGGCGGGAAAAAAATTCAATATCCGAGAGGCAGTACAAAATGCCTTTGAAGAATTTGTTGCCTCCCGTCCAGCTGATTTCTTTAAGAAGGGCATCAATAAACTGCCACTGCGTTGGCAAAGATGCATTGATTGCATGGGTGATTACTTCGATTAATACAAATAAAAAATACATGAAAAAAATTCGTTTAATTTTTTTCGTACAAAACGGCAATTTCATAGGTAAAGACCTAATAGTCAGCAGCAATGCTTGCTGACTTCTGTTGGTCTATTCGCCGAGAAACTTCCATGGAAACTATGAAAAGAAAATAACTACAAAATAACTTGAATTATATTACCCTAATGAGTTAAATATACTGGTATTTCTATAACTTGTGACTGTAAAATTAACATTTTTCGCTGTAGAACTTACACCGTAGACTTTCTTCACTTTCTTGTAATTGTTGCTACTACGTACTACTACGTTTGATAATACTTTTTTTAATGAAATGGACATTGTATTTAAAATCTATGTGCTGTATTTATATGCATGTTAAATTCCGTGTTTTGAGCACCAACTATAATGTTATCATGCGTGAAAACAATCAGAAGGTAAAAAAAAATTTTTTTGCAGACCAGTGTAATTATTGTTCCTAGTGTCAATAGATATGAAAACCACACTAATGTTAATAATTTCAATAAACAAATTCTGAAATGAAAATATTGTCATTTACGCTATAATTAATATGAATATTGAAAAGAGAACATATTTATTTCATTGTTTTGAGTTTTTCCTTCTTTCGGCAGTCGTTATGAGTGCCACGACTTTTTTTGTATACCTGACAACGCAAAATTTCGTAATGATCGGTTGAGTAATTAAGGAATGAAAGCGCAATAAATATGCGGACAAACTCACTTTCGGATTAATAATATTAGTTAGAATTTTCCTTGAACCCTTTGATGAATCCGATGATGCTGATTTATTTATTTCAATGAATACATTAGTCTATTATGTCAAACATAGATACTTGTTATGTATTTATTAGAGTACTATACTCGTTGGATTTGTAACGACACACAGCTGACAGACATCGTTACTGTGTGCACCACAACCCTTAACGTGAAAAACCTAAAGCGGCACTTTGAAAGATTCGAGTTTTCAAGGAATAGACCATTGCGGATTATTTTAATCAAGTGCGCACCTGCGACGCGCAAAGGACAATGCACAACAAAACAATTACTGCCCATTACTGATGGTTATTCTTTCCACGTTTATTTTATTATTCGTTTCTATTGTACGCTGTTTATTGATTTAATTCTATTATTACTCAAATTTTGTGGTCACTACTCTCATTATGCTACTATTTTTACCGCCTGTAATTCTTTGCTCGTATTTCGTTTTTAAATATTACTAGCGGGCCGGGAAGACGTTGTCCCGTCTTGATAACAAATTAAAAAAAATCAACCGCAGCAAATTCAACCGCAATCTAAACCAGTCTCTGATCGCCTGGAACACTTACACAAAATTTCATCAAAATCGGTCCAGCCGTTTAGGAGGAGTTCAGTGACATACACACGTACAAAAGAAATTTATATATAAAGATAAATATTGTCGTTCAGCTGAATAAAGAGAATTAATGACCTAGTTACCAAAGCGTTTACAAGTCAACATAAACGGAGCCAGATATTTATCTCTTTCAACCTTCTGAAAGTAGCAATGTGGTAAATACGCTGCCACGTTTCGTTGAAGATTCCATCTATTTCGATCATATTTTTAATCAAACCTACTTCTAAAACATACTGCAATTTAGTACATCTGGTAAATTAAAACTGCAAATAATCTAAAGTAATTCCGTCTTTCTTTTTTATACAATATTAAGACAATTAACTTACAAGTCTTAGTATGTTTAAAGTATTAATAAACAAATGATAATCTATATCTATACTAATATTACAAAGCTGGAGGATTTGTTTGTTTGGTTGAACGCGCTAATCTGAGGAACTACCAGTACGATTTGAAAAACCCTTTCAGTGTTAGATAGCTAATATATCATCAGGCTCAGAAGAATTAAGAATGTTTCAAAATATTTTTTCCCCTTGCGAGCTTCCGCTGCGTGTTAGCGTTAGTCCAAAGTAACTATTTCACGCGGACGAAGTTGCGGATAGAAGCTAGTGTCATAATAAATACTAAAGGATACGTATTGCTCAAGGATGAACGAACAGTATAGTCTACATTACATAGAGAATAACCATCATTCTCACCCTATGAAATGGCTAATTAATTACAATTGTGACGCAATTATTGATAACCCGTGTCAATTCCGATATGGAATCACACGTCCCGAGTGTGATATATATTCGCAATTATGATAAAACTGAATGGCATGGTACCATTGCGGTAAAATGTAAATCAACTAACTATATGATACAACGACCTTCTCATTTGAAATATCATACACATTTGCAGGGCGTAAACTTCAAGAATCATCGAAGCATGATTATTGTTTACATATCAATTTATAACGCCCTTTAGATTTTATAACCCGTTTGGTATGGTCCATGAAATGCAGTTAACGAATGACTCTACCTTTAGATTTTTGTGTTGAAACTAACATTAACTGATGGTCTTGTCGTTCGTTTATCAGCGTCAGGGTTTCATTAGCGGAATGATAAAATATACCATAAGATCAAAAAGTTTAAACACAAAAAAATGTATTATTGCGTGCGTACTCTCATATCTCTATGTAAATAACAATCAAATGCCGAATGAATGCAAGTGTATTATTACATCAAAATAGTTGCACCTGTTTGGGTAATTATTTTTTGGATGTGTGTGTGTGTAATTGTTAGGACAAGGTTTGTATAAAAGAAACGATATGAAAAATCGTACGGAGAAATGAAAATTTTGAGTTAAAGAAATCTCCATATAAAGAAAGTGAGCGAGTGAGAGAGAATAAACTATTGACAACCGTTTAAAAATATTGACAGACTAATGTTCAGTTGTTGATCACTCTTCATTTAATTAGCTATACATATAATTACTTAAATCGTTGCCCTCATTTGACAAATCCAAGACTCATGTGCTAATGACATGTTTTGTCGTTTTAATTTAGCTGTTTCTGAATTGAATAAATTGTTGTAAGTATTTCTCTGTACCAGCACTGACAGGACGACTTTGTAATTAACGTTGATGATAATATTTTAAAGTGTAACACTTTGTTACACTTTATCACTTTTGAAGCTATCAAAGATACAAAAAAGCACCAATATGTTTGTCTTGATGACAATTAGAAATATCATTTATTACTTAGTTTATTCCTCCTATGAAACACATTCAGTTTGTTCACATGGAACCCTAAATTGAACACACGCAGAAAGGTTTGTACCCCTAACGTAGGTAACATTATCCTCACTCCTACACTTCTTAATAAAAATCTACCGTTCGTTTTTTTTATTTTTTATTATAAGATCAAATTACCTATCAAGTTAAATGCACCCACGCTGTTCATAGTATTTGTCAGACAAAAGAAGTATTCATAATAAATACATAATAAGGAAAACATTTCTATCGACTAATGGTGAACTTGTTAGGCATCCAACTGTTCAGAGTATAGAGTGGGACGAGGCCAGGTGACAGAGAGAGATGAAGCTAGGTAAACGAAAGAGATGTGACGAGGGGCCAGAGGACAGGAAAGAGAGACGTACTTTAGTTTCGGCGTGGGCTCGAAGGTGATGCATTATCGAAATATAAATCAAGTGATTATAACTTAATTTTATTATATTACTAGCAGTCCACCTCGGCTTCGCGCGGGTGTATTAATATATAGCGAGAGACCAAATCTTCGCTTAACAGCATGACCAGTGACAATTGATGAAAAAAATGGTAACTGAACGTTAATTTTGTCAATATTTTTGATGATCTCCATACGGTCTTCTAATAATTATAAATAATTAACCTAAAATTTTCAATCTTTGCTAGGAATTTTCGTTCATACAAACATCGTTCTGATAGTTATAAAGACACGCTCTTAATATCTAGGCGCTTAAAAATATCTAGCAAATTTTATTGTAATATTTGAGTCGTTACATTTCAAAATGAGATAAATCCAATTTTAGCCTTTCCTAATATTTGACGTTGTTTTTCAAGATCTTCAAATTTGTACATGTAAAATATAAAGAACATAATAAGAAAAAAAAAATTGAAAAAATAAAAAAAATGAACGGCAGAATGTGAACTACGTTCTAGGTATATAAAAATAGGAAACCTGAAAGAAATAAACATGCTATATGAATGATTAAAATTGGATTAACTCATTTTGAAATGTAACGACACATTTGATAGAATGTCATATCTATACTAACATTATAAAGCTAAACCGTGTTATTACAAAAAAGTTAAATACGTACTTAAATACTTGGTTTAAAAAAGTTTCCTAATAAATGCACCGCGCTCGCCCGAGGCAAGTTCGTGTTATCCTTTTTCACAAGTCTAAACTAACGTAACGAAAGCGAGACAAAAGAACAAGATGGCGACCGCGGTGCATTTAATATGAGACCTTTTTAAAGCCAGGGTTCAATACGTATTTAACTTTTTTGTAATAACATCGAAAGAGTTTATTTGCATGAAGGCGCTAATGTGAGGTTATGCCATATTATTCGATAATACATTGTCTAAAAATTGTTTTCTTCATTCAAAACTCAGAATCATCTCTATACTATCTATACTGATATTATAAAGGGGTAAAGTTTGTGAGTTTGAGACGTTGTAAAGGATAATCTCAGGAACTACTGGTCCTATTTGAAAAATACTTTCAGTATCAGATAGCTCATTTGTCGAGGAAGGCTATAGGCTATATCATCAAGTTAAAACGAATAGGAGCAGAGCACCAATAAAGAATGTTTCAAAAACTTTTTTCTATAGAGACTAACCGAACTAATGATTCGCTCGTTCCTAGCATTTATAGTGAAAGATAGTAACAACTGTACGGTAACGACAGTAGTAGTTCTTAGACTGGCATACATATACCGAATGTGGCATATTCATGCCATCCCTAATGAAAGGTGCGCGATACACTACTCCGGTAAATTATTCTGTAAATCCCTCACATCAATTGCACAACGAATTCCAATATTAGAACGAAACGGCCACGTCTGTAGCAATTATATATTATCTGGTTCATTCATAAACGTTTAATGACAAAAGCAGACGACTCACCCTTTGACCTAGTTGACACGAACTGCCAAAGTCCACTATCTTAATGGCGGACCTTTTCGGGTTGCATAGTAGTATATTTTCAGGTTTAAGATCACAGTGAATTATATTTAGTTCTGAAATTTAAAAAAATAACACATTAATAACAATTATGACGTAAACGTTAGAATACAGTTTTATTGGCGTTTTATATTTGATGATTTTTAACTCTCTACGATATTAAATATTTTTTCTAATAGGTTCTGCAAAAAAATGTAGTATAATAAGCAGAGTTACTCGCAGGTAAATTACCAGTTGAAATTAATTAAGCATAGTCGCCTTAGATCTCTTAGTCTCGAATCGGTGTGAATATAAGCCACGAACGTTTAAGTTCAATACATAATATTATAATAATATAACTTATTATTTTGATTAATATAAAGAGAACTTTATCACCGCTGTTAATTTAAAAACCATGTGTGTTTGACCGCTTTTTGGTCTTTTATACCGGACAACACTTATAGTATTTCCAAATTCATTGAGGATTTGTGATAAATTCCATAAAATACATTTATTTTAATGCGACGATTTGACAGAATCTACGCACCGGATTAGCAACGCGCATAATAGCACATAAAACACTGAGTATTTTCTCATTATATTCTTCCCAAAACAACGAAAAATCTTATCAAGAAGTTCTGGTGTTTTTAGGATGTTTTTTTTTTTGAAAATTTTATCAATTGAATTCAGTTAACAAAAGGTACGCGAGTTCCGACATGTTCTTTAGTATACGAAAACTGTGAGCATCGTACTGATATTCCATTAGTCTTGAGCAATCACGTCTTGCCAAAAAGTTTTATAAAGTCTATGCGCACCGAGCATTTAACAGAAAGCGACCTACATTATAGTAAGAAAATTTTTAATATACATGCAGTTGAATGTATTTTAAATTAGTTATATTTTTTTTTTATTTTTATTGTAGCTCAGCAAAGTGACTGTACTGTGCCTGATGGTAAGCACAGTACAATCCAAAAACAATGGCGACAGCCGAAAGACATACTATCCATCGCCGGTCGCCGCTGTCATGCCGGCCTGAAAGCGTCCCAGTTAGGGACAGCCCCCCCCCCCTGGTTGCTGGATATATGTGCGTGTTACCTTTGATTTATATAATATAGGTTGTTAATAAAGTGTATCTAAGGCAGGAAATAAATGACGATTATTTAGACTCACCAGGTTGACTAAGGAACAGTAACGCTGTGCATAGTTGTTGCGCAAACTTCCGCGTGAGATTTAGCGACACTCCGCGGAAGTTCGTGTTGCGCAGCAAGTCGTACAGGTTGTACGACAGCAATTCGAACACTAGGCACAGGTGGTTTCGCCACATAAAGTGACGTTTCAATTTCACTGCAACAACGATTCACAATTAATTTATACTAATATTATAAAGCTGAAGGGTTTGTTTGTTTGTTTAATTGAACGCGCTAATCCCAGGAACTACTGGTCCGATTTGAAAAATTATTTCAGTGTTAGATAGCTCATTTATCGAGGAAGGCTATATATATATCTCTATATCTCTCTGTATCTATCTATATATATATATCAGCTATATATCATCTCGCTAAGACCAATAGGAGCGGAGCACCAATGAAGAAAGGTTAAACTGTTTTTTTCTTTTGAAAGCTTCCGCTGCGTATTAGTGTTAGCCCAAAGTAACTATTCCAACGCGGACAAAGTCGCGGCCGAAGCTAGATTAGAAATAGAACTACCAGTACTTAACCGCTCGACTGATTTTTTAAGACCAAAATCTCAAAATGGCGGATCATGTTTTTAATTAATTTAACATTATTATTTGACATCATAAACATAGTTTAGTAAAAAAGAGGTTAGTACAAATGAAAAATAATTTAAAAATACATTTTACATAAAACTTTTTTTCAAGTTTTGTAATAAATCAGGTACTTATTAAGCTTATGCTGCCAACAGTCAGTTGACCTGTGCCTCACGAGGTCTACATTCGTTTGTACGGAGCTTCTATATCTATCTTTATGGTTTTGGACAGTTCAGGGGTTAAATACCATTTTCTCATTATTCAGACACGATCCTTTGAAGTTAATACATTTGTTTTCTAATGTATAAAGTCGACCAGCACCCGACACTGTTTTGAAACCATTTAATTTTAAACTATAAATAGTAATATTAATCTATATTAAAAATACAGAAAGAGAAAACACTTTAGATTTTTAGATTGGGTTTTGTTACCTTAACAATTATTTTTGTTCATATTATTTCAAATTATGTAGTTGTGGCAAACACAAAATATGTCTAACAATATAAGTCTGGTGATCATGAATCCAGTAATAGCTTACCTATATAATACTTATTTTCAGCATCTGCTCTATTCATCATTTCTAGTAACTTGACTTCTATTTGTGCCTGATTTAGGAAAGGTTTCTTATTCTTAATTATTTTTATAGCTACTTGACACTGCTCCTCGTGATCATACGCTTTCACAACCTGAAACATTCAAGATTTGACACATAAATCCTCCATAATTGAAATCTCAAAACAAAAAAAAAACGCATTAATGCAAAATAAACCATATTACAGTCCGCACCAAACTTTTTGACAGCTCTGAATATAGGCGTGTAGAACACAAATTGAGGTATAAATACCATTATGTGTATAACAATGAGACAACTTAATAATAAATAAATGTCAATTTTAGATTTATAAAATAATATTTTAACTTTGTTTTATATTAAACGACTTATCTAGAGCGACCAAAGAGGGAGACTAGAATTATATTTCATTAATTATTAAAAAAAATCATCTACATAATCGATTGATGTCTCAAATATATAAAGATCCAATCTCATGATGTTTGTCTACGATGAGCTCTGAAACTACTCAACCGATCTTCATAAAAATTGTCATTTTTGTAAATTTGGTCCCACTTGAGAGATGCATAATTTATATTTCGATCAATATTTTTTAATTACAAATTGAATATTTGTCAATGTTGATTATTAATTGTAAGTTTCATCAATCTTAAACAGATGGCGCTTTAAATTAGTTTGTTGATAGAAACCGTAGGACCGAATGTATTAGTTATCTCATAGATGGCGCCAAGTTTAAATGTTGAATTTCTTTTTCAACGCCAGTTTATTTTATGGTGCACGTGTTTTATTCAATTCAGCATGTAATAACTGAGCCATAGCAACACATGGTCGGTTCAACTAGTAGAATATATAATTTTAACGAAATGAATACGACATAGAATGGACTAGAAACACCGATATTGAGTGAACACTAAACTTTTTGGTTATTGATTATTACAGGCAATGTCTCACCTGTCCAAAAGATCCCTTTCCAATAGGCGAGGAGATCTCGTACCGGTCGAGAAATTTCTCGCCCTGTTTGATGATATAATCATGGTTATCATCGTCGTAACCATCATTATACAGCTTCTTTTCTTTTTTGTGCGAGCCGTCCTCGCCCAGGTACTGTTGTGCTCTCCGCTTCTTCTTCGCGTAGTATACCTGGAGACAAAACAATAACTGTTAATTTATCTTCATTCATTCCTTATGTGTTATTAAGTTGAACTACTTCAAAATATTATGTTTTAACCGACTTCAAAAAGAAGGTGTTCTCAATACGATTGTTTTTTATTATTTTTGTTACCTCGGACCCGTATCTTTAAATAGCGAATTGGAAAATCTGATTTTATTGTGAGGGGATATTTTAGATGGTTCTCATTTTAACTTCATTAGCGTTGGACTTTAGATTTCGAATACGCTAAGGCACTCCTAAAATCGAATAAGACATACAGTGTAAACTTTTCATAACGTTGTTCGTTATAACGAAAAACTTTCTTAGACATAGAAATTAGTTCAATTTGGTAGGTATACCACAAAACCATTTATTTGTTCTCTTCCCTCCGAATAACGAAACAAATGGTCGGTCCCTTGAAATTCGTTATAAAGAGTTTACACTGTATACAGTGATTGAGTTATTGGTAGTTTTAAAACTTTTTTATTGAACTGTCTACGCTATTGGCCTAGTAAGGCCTTAAGAGCTTTACCGGACTACTCACTAGATAAGTACCTAACTATAGTCAAAAATGTTCTGATGCATTTTTTAGTCTTTTTTTCAGTCATATTTACTTTTTGTTAAAATTTTCATGTTTACATTATATACTGTAAAATAAGTTATAAACTATTAGTTATACTCTATTTATTCCCTGTACTGAGAGATCGTTGCATTTTAGAGTTATCGCATTACAAACCATATTATATATATGATTTATAAGATAGCCGTGAAATTATTTGATATAATTATTATTGAAAATATCACCTCAATTTTTTCAAATCCTGATTTGTTATTTCCCAGCTTTTATTAAATATTTGTTTATTAAAAAATGACACCAAGGTCCAGCAAACTAATCTGTAAGTTTTATATTTCTTTTGGTGTCAAACCACTGTAAAAAATGTGTTAATATATACGCCTACCTAGCACTATTACAAATTTTATATATCACACTTTGACTGCGTTATTCATGTCAAAAAAAAATAGTCTATTGTATCTAAAAAATAAGTTTTTATTAGAAGTGGTAATCTGGAATAATAGTCAAAAATATCTGTACTTAAAAACGAGATATAGTATAAGAAAAATAATGTTTAATTTAGGTTAAACAATACCTATAAGCACATAAATACACGGTATAAATAAAAGGTCGTGTGCGTTTACAGGAAATGAATAGTAGACGAGCGCGGGAATTTGCCTGATGGACGTTGACCCAAATATGCGGTTGACATTGATCGACGAGTCGCGATACACTTATATATAAAAAAAAACATCGTGTACCGATTTTCGACGCGAGTACTAAACACGGATTTGGGGCTTAAAAGTTCATTGCTACCGATTTTCTCGGTATCGCCAGAACTACCTCATAATATTATGAGTCATTATTTTTTAACCACATGTAATAATATTTTACATTCAAACTAGCTTTTGTCTGCGACTTCGTTCGAGTGGAATAGTTACTTTGGGCTACTTTGGGCTAACGCTAACTTTAACTCTCGACTTCGTTTACGTAGAATGTGAAAATATGTTTAAATACTTGGTCTTATCGTGATATCGTCTTTGCGTATATAGCCTACAGCATTCGTCTTTGAGACTAAGAACCCTAAGGCGTACTATACCAAATTAATTTCCACTGGTATTTACCTGCCATTAACTCTCCTTATTACACTACATTTTTTTCCAGGACTTATAGGAAAAATTATTTAATACTAGCTTCTGTCCGCGACTTCGTCCTCGTGGAATAGTTACTTTGGGCTAACACTAACACGCAACGGAAACTCTCACAAGGAAAAAAAACCATTTTGACACAATCTTCATTGGTGCTCCGCTCCTATTGATCTTAGCGTGATGATTTTTTTCGAACTGACTACGCTATTGACCTAGCATGGTCTTAACAGCTTCACCGGACTACTAGCGTGATGATATATAACCTATAGCCTTACTCGATAAATGAGCTACCTAAAACATTGAAAGTATTTATCAAATCGGACTAGTAGTTCCTGAGATTAGCGCGTTGAAGCAAACAAACTCTTCAGCATTATAATATTAGTATAGATAAGCCTCCGTGAATGCACGCATATTCTGTGTATTATTCATATATATACACTAAGAAGCATTGAAGAAGAGCGCATAAATCGTCCTGTGACCTATAACATGCATTTGCCATTCGGAAGTTATTACGTAACTCGAGCATGACATAGCAACAATATTGCGACTGCACGGTATTCACATCGTGGCGTTGCGGAAGTGTCGCATATCGACGCGGCAGAACGATAACCCAAATTTCTGCTAGCGACCTACATATTAACGTTATATATTTCATAGGCCACCGAGCGCGGCCCGACACCCAACAACCGTCTACCGGTATAGATTCATGTTACCCGGTGTACGGTCAACTAGCTGTTTAGTTCTTGGATGTTTTCTGAGCTGATAGGAATTGTAGATGTCGCAATATAGGAGTAATGAGTCATACGAACGGTTATTATGGCGGTGAGTTAGTACATGGAGATATGGTCTTGGTTACGGGTAAGGATGGTGTGCGGGCCAGTGACCGCCGCACGTGGCCGCGAGATGAGCGCGTCGGGCCGGGGAGAGACGGCGCGCGGCGGCTGTCATTGATTTTCCTCGTTTCCCCGGCCCCTCGCTAGCTCCCTCCTCGCCGCGTCTCACCCACTTCCAGCGCCCGATAACGAGGTTAACGGGCGACGTGAGCGTCTCCTAAACTTTAATTATACCCGTACACCCGTCGTGCATGTTTAACCCGACCCCTATTCAGCGTTTTGTTTGCAGCGCACCTGATAGCGGGCGTGATCCAATGTTAGGTCGACGGTTAACTATATAATGAATGATATCGCAGATTGAAACGCGAAGAGAGCAACTTACTCAGCGCCGGTTGCAAGTTGGTGTTAACTACGTTGCAACTAATAAGCTCGGGGTGCAACAAACTTTGCTGCATAAACAATATTGAAATTCATCCATGTTATATCCTACTCCGCGGTGACTAAAACGTGTTAGTAACACCCGGAAATAGGTAACGTCATGTGCAAGTAGTGAGTAATATGCAATCGTTTGGTGACCACTCACCTTGTTGAATAATATTTATCATATGTATGAAACATACCAGTCCAATGAAGGTATAGTCACATAACTTAAGATAAGTAACGTATAAAAAAATATGAAGTCACATATTCATGACATGACATCACATAACTGGGATAGTTTTATAGATCTAAACATTATTAATATCACCTAAATATAATAGATTTAACAACTACTGACATGGATAAACCAACCAAAGGCATCTTATACATGTAAACGCATCATTGAATTAGCGATGGAGAGAAGTTGCCTTCGTGAGACAGCACGCGACAATATACATAAATTTCTAGAAAAGACATCGAGTGTAGTTCTCCAACTTTAAATAATATGAATTATTATTATATTACTAGATAAATGTTATTAGCTATTAATGCAATAAAAACATATTTTATTCGATTTTTAGGCACGACAACTAACATTAATTCAGGATCTGAGGGGGGGCTTTAATTTGTAAACATATTTCCGATACTGAAGAATATTTAAGCCCTAAATAAATGTACATCTTGGCGAAATTTTATTGTAAATTTTATGTTTATAAGCATCCAACATTTCACATACCTATGTGCAAACGAAATTACGTTTCCTCTGAAGTTAAAGTAATATAATATTCAATTTAAAATAAAAATGTTAATGAGAACAACGTTGTATCTAGTAGCATTAATTTATTAATAAACCTTTTCAGTAGTTTGTTATTTAATTATATCATTAAATGAAAAGATATCTTGTAGTGCGGATGTCTATTTTAATTATGAGCATTTGTACACGTTTCCTGGAAAAGCTTTTGTATTTTCCACCTGGACCGTGAAGGTTACGACGATAGAGTCATAAAGTATTGCTTTTTATTATTTATTGAATTAAAATTTATAGCATAATAAGATTAAATTATATGAACATACATTCCCAATTGACTAATAATTTCGTATATTTAGCTAAAATCTAAAAACAATATTGTATATTTGTATTCAATTATTACAGTTATACACGTAAAGTATAACATATTGTAGCGGTTATATTTATTCTTGAGATATTCCAATAGAAAACTGGTTATTTACAAATGATAAAATATTTATGTGTGTAACCGTAAACTAACATGTTGCCTAAGGCGGCATTCTAGAGTTGTAGTACTTGTGCAAACGCTAAACCAAACCACATCATTTGTTTCCAACTAAAACTTCTACTAAAACTAAACTACTACTTAAACTAAAACTAAATCAATTGTTGATGTTATTTTATTAATGAATTTAAAATTATTATGTTCCCTTAATTTAATATATCTGGTATATGTAGATATAGGTATAATATAGAGACGAAGCCTACAGAAACAAAAAAGAAAATACCGTAAAAATAAGATGGATGTTGTAATAAATGTCATAGATTCATAGATTACATTAGCATATTGCGTTAGAAATTAGCGAAAAATTAACCCATAAAAGCCAAAAAAACTAAAACATATGTGGGAAATAGCAACTAGTGCCAACCGAAACTAACTTAACGCGGATTAAATTGAAAAAGTACGAATCGTAAAGATTATATGGATGCATGAAATCGCGAAATGAATCTGATGGCAACTAAAGAGGTTTAACATAATAAGTTATCCTTGTTATAGCCCTAAAAGTATTACAGAAAAAAACAAAAAGAAAAATGTTCGAAGCAACTAAAAGAAATGTTTTCAGAGTCAACCGAGTTGATTTGGCGGTTATAATAGTGCGCGCCACACTTCTCTGTTAAGTTCCTCTGATTATGTAAGTCGAGAAAGCCTTCATTGTACTCCACAAGTGATTCGGTCGGTCGAGTTTTATCTGGAAGTAAGATAAACTACGAAAAGGTGGTATTCAGACCTTCGGTTATTATCATATAGGTATAATAGATATCAACTGACTATTTCATATACCAATAAAACATATTTATTTAAATCACTACATATTATAAAACAAAGTCCTCTGCCACATCTGTCCGTCTGTCTGTTCGCGATAAACTCAAAAACTACTGAACAGTAGATAAAGCGATTCACGAGGAACGTTTAGGTACATAATTTGTCAAGGTTTTTTTTTTATTATCAGGGCGGGACAACGTCCGCCGGACCCGCTTGTAATAGTATATAAGTACGTTTTATTACATACTACCGGATTCCCACTTGTTTTGTAGGGCATTTAAAAAATTTTAGAATGTCAATTGAATCCTGAAAACTTGAATTACCGTTGAAAAATTGCGCATCGAATGATCAGTCCTGAGCCGATCTGTATATCAGTTTTGACGGGATTGAACTTGAAAGAAATTATATACTCATTATAGTTATATATATATATACATGTTCATGTTATATATATACTCATATATTATATTATAGGAGGCAAACGAACCGGTGGGTCACCTGATGTTAAGTGATCACCACCGTCCATAGACAGTTGCAACGCCAAGAGAGTCGCAAGTGCGTTGCCAGCCTGTGTTTGGGGGAGAGGGGATATAGATTACGATAATGTGATGCTGTGATGACTTAGTGGTAGTGCGTTAGAATGCGACATCGATCGATGTGGGTTCGAAGCCTGCAATAGTTCTGAGCTCTAGTTTAAGAAAGATATCAAGATGAAACCATAGCACAGTGTTTTTTTTTATGTGCGCTTGGCTAGCTACAAGTCGTCAAATTGAAACTCAATCGCCAAGCACATACAATACAAGTGAGTTTCGTTAGCTACACTTGCAAGCTACGAAGTCATATGGTTATTTAACATCGAGTGAGATTGTAGTCACCTTAAAAAGAATTAAAAAATAACATTAACACGAGCTAAATATTTAACATTCCGGGACATACAAGTAACTGTTACTTGCATTATCTGAGTGCATCCGTTACACAAGGCTCGTCGTAAACTCGACGATCGCACAATGTGAAGTAATCATGCCAAAACGGGCTGCAGTTGTGATGGCATAGCGATTCTATGTGATCTTTATAGCGTGTGTATATGGAGCGATGTTGGCATCACGCGGAATGGTATGCAGATATGCAATGGGCAACAATCTTGAGGGCCCAAATATAAATACAACATAGGAGTGTAAATAATAAACCCACGTATTTGCCTTAATATGAAAAAAAATAATAATTAAATGAGTAGTTATCTATACTAATATTATAAAGAGGTAAAATTTGTGACGTTGTAAGGGGTAATCTCAGGAACTTCTGGTTCGATTTGAAAAATTCTTTCAGTGTTATATAGCACATTTATCGAGGAATGTTATAGGCTATATATCATCACGCTAAGACTAATACGAGTGGAGCACCAATGAATTATGTTTCAAAATCGGTGTTTTTTCCTTTTGAAAAGATAAACCAGATCGAGTTTCTTGCCGGTTCTTCTTGATGAATGGATTGTTTTCCGAACCGGTGGTAGTTTTGACGTTAATAAGTGCCTTCTCAGGGCCTAAATTGAATAAAGAGTATTTTGATTTTGATTTTTGACAGCTTCCGCTGCGTGTTAGCGTTAGCCCACAGTAACTATTCCACCCGGATGAAGTCGCGGGCAGAAGCTAGTCTTTTATAAAAATAAAATGACAGAGATCTGCCATTGTGAACGTATAGCACAAGAAGTATTAGACATGTTTCGATCAATTTTTTTTTTTAATTTTTTCCTTGGAGACTCGGAATGTTTTCAGAAACTATGATTTTTAATAAGCACTACGTGTTAAGCGACGTGTTTTTTTGCCGTAGTGAAGTGGGGCAAGCGATGTGATGCGCATTCATAGGATAGGGGAAGTAAATGGATAACATTGTTTGCAAATAAAATTTATAAACAATTATATATAAAATATATTTGCTTTCAATGTTTACTGTGTTCGTTTCCTCTGTACGTAAAATGTACTGTTAAGATATACCATAATGAGAGACTCTTGATAATCATTCTAAATATCTATTCAGCACATCATTTACCTAAGTCTTAATTGTAGATCCGGTTATAATATTTTTATGATTTAAAAATTACAATATAAAAGTAATCTCCAGAATGGTTGAACCGATTGCCACAAAAGTTATAGGCAACGCTAATGCTAATAAATGCCACACTAACAAATCCTTTATCCTTGCAAAGCTAAAAAGAATCATTAAAATATGATTAACATTCACGTACTGTAATCATGCTTACGAAGTCGCAAGCTGTTGCTAGTGTTCTATAAGTTGCTAACTTGATATGGAAAAGTTTGGTCTGCGATGGCTTCACCGGAGCGAGGGAGTGTTGTTTCACTTGTGTTGCAGTGTTGTGTTGTGTTGTCTCTCACTTTTATTTATAATTTTAATATATATATTAGAATAAAGACTTGTAGGTACAGAGACTTTTAAATTCACCAATAGTGTCGTTACATTACAAAATAAGCTAAATCCAATTTTAGCCGTTGTTAATATTTTACGTTATTTTTCAATATATTCGAATTTTGTACACGTAAAATATGACAATATTTTATGTACGTCAAAATTTGAGTTTCGTCCTCGGTGTATAAAAACTGGAAGTCCTAAAAAAATTAAACATGTTATATGAACGTTTACAATTGAATTTAGCTCATTTAAAAATGTAACGACCCAATTATTTACTAATTTTAAAACTATCGATGTAAAAGTGTTATGAAACTTTAAGTATTTTATTTATGTCATTCTAATACAAAAAAGTGTAAAATTGAGGAAGAATGTTTTTTCTTCTTATTAATACAGTATTGTTAAGTTTTTGTCGTTGGTCTGGGTTTTAATCATAGCACTTTTTAAATATTACGTATACTGACTTGTCCGTTATACCAGTGGTCAGGTCAGAACATTAGTAAATAACTTAGTATCGTTCCATTCACTCGTTTTTCGAAAGAATGTCAGTCTTAGCAAGTTTTTACACTGTAAACTCGATATCGATAAGATCGTTGAGAATCGACTTCTAGTTATTTTATGTAATAAAAAAATAGTTCCCATTATCAGTCCTCATTCCGATCCTGCGGTACGCGTATATATTTGTACGCAACACGCTGTGACGTTACCGTGAGATCATCTGAACGCAGTGGATGATATAACGATTCAATCATTCAGTTCAGTATTATAAGCACTATGGCCAGGAGCCTTGATCCAATTACCAATTATAAAATGATATGACTTCACTCACATTTAAAACTTCTTTATAGTGTCAAGTAGATAATGTATCATGAATTAACTAAATTGCGAACTTTATCAACTTCGTCAGATTTATTTTACAATTCTTCTTATCTAACTTTCTTTATCATGAATAGGATAAATTACCGTCCATAATTTATTATGCTATCTTTGAAGATCATGTACAACAAACGAGACTCATGTATCAAATGAATACTTATAGATTGCGCCAAAGAACAATGTCTCTACATTATCGATCTGAGGTTCCGGAACAACAAATATAACACAGTCATTAGATCGTAATCGTAAATCATTGTAACATCACTTTTATTATTTATTCAGCCTCTGCCAACAAAGTTATTGTTTTTTGCACAATAAATATTCCAATTGTATATCGATTGTCATCATCAAATCAGCCTGTAAGAAACTTACTGCATAGCCAAATGTCTCTTCTCGAAGGAAAGTATGCTCATAATCACCAAGTACAAGTTACTACTAGAAGATTTCGCAGATTCAGGTTTCCTTACGATGTGTTACCAATTTAAATTAGTAAATACTAGCGGGCCCGACAGACGTTGTCCCGCCCTGATTATAAAAAAATCCTTGACAAATTATATACCCAAAACCTTCCTCATAAATCACTTTATTTACTGGTGAAGACCGCATGAAAATCCGTTCAGTAGTTTTTGAGTTTATCGCGAACAGACAGACAGACAGACGCGGTAGGGGACTTTGTTTTATACTATGTAATGATAAGCGAATTCCGAAACGTTTGTTGGTACATACCGAGGTTCGAACTTGCGGACATCGAATTGGCATTCGACCGGTCAATTCCACCACGACTATTGGCCTTCTATTGCAACTTCCAGATTACTCATTTTCACAACACTGATGATGACGAAATGTATTTGATATGCCAATGTAGTACTTTATAAAATTAGTAGTAGCAATGGTTATAAACGAATAGGTTACTCAATTGGTATAAGTTTTTTATAACAGTCCATTTTTGTTTTAACCTTCTGATGTCAACGTACGATCATATTGACCTTGGCAAGTGAAAAAATGGATACCTAATAAAAACATAAATCAAATGCGGAAATGTATAGAGGCCATATAAAAATTTAATATCTTGTGTCTTTATTGATAATGTTTTCATATTCGGTATGACTGCCTAATACCTTTCATAGGCTCCTTTCACCTTTCAATACTTAAATGTATTCATAAACTGAACATATTTCTAATGCCTTCGTCAAAACAGAATATTGAAATATTATTTCTAAAAAAGAAATATTATTTCTAAGAAAGAGTATATTCCGTATAATATAAATTATTCTTTATAACCTGCGGGATGACACCGCAGCGAAATAGAAGGTGGTATGCAAATGAGGAGAATACGTCGCAAATTACAAACTCGTTCGGGTTTACAAGTTATCACATTGTCGTGTATCAATTAAACCGGCTAAATTGTGAAAGTTTACATCATTATCACCATAAAAAGACAGTTATTCCGAGAAAATTTGTGCAATCAATTAGGAGTTTTAAGAGGGGTCGGTGGTGTATGCGTGCAGAGTGCAGCGGCGACGAGAGCACAGGGGTGTCGCGGGGGCGGCGCGCGCATCTGTGTGCATTCGGCATATTTACCCCGATAGTGGGCGGGCGGGTTCACTGACCCGACCCAATGCAAGAGCCGCGTACGTAGGCCTCCTGCGACGCACACGCCGCGCCGCGGCCCGTTTCAATTAGTGCCACCACACACCACACATGCAAAAAGCTAACACAACACGCGTCAAGTGGACACGCAGCCTTTTTAATCATCCGCTGGTAAAGTACCAAGAGATACTAGTAGTCGTCGACTTTACTACGATCTAAAAGCTGCCCAAAATCATAGTGGAAAATTAAATACAGATAAAATTATTTCGTCCGCCGGAGTTATCGATCTCGGTGTTTATTTCGAACTCGGTGCCGGTCTAGATAAGTTATTTAATATTTATAACAATCCAAAATGGCCCGTGTGATCGATAACTGAAACTGATGTTCGACAAAATCTGTTAGATTTTGAGTGTTACAAAAGTAATTTAAAATACAGATTTAATTTCGTTCTAACGTCAACTTCAACTTGAAGACATATCCTGTTATGATAACGTTGACGGTAAGCACATATATTCATACGAACGTCATAATTGCACCGCAGCATTCATAAATCCACCTGTTAGACAGACAAACTCGGAACCGTAAACTATAAACTTGAGGTATGAGGTTATGCAAAAACACCCCTGCAGTCGGCGGCACTTCAAATGCAATGGCATAGGCTGCCTCAACAGTTTGCCTCGTTGAGGTAGGTCCGAGCAGACAGAGAAACCTTAGATTGGCTATTTCCATAATAAATAAAATAAAATTATGCTGTTTCAAAAATTTAAATAAATGAGTTCCGGACATTTACATAGACTGTGAATAAATCTAAACTACACTTTGACAATATCTTTTTACGAATATGCGGTGTAATTCAATTCAAACGTTATCAAGTCTCTTAAACTTTGTACGTGTAAAATGTTCAAAAACACTCTCAGCGTGTTCTTTGCAAAAGCTTTTACATGTAGATAACATCATTTGCACTTTAAAATTTTATAATATCTCGGTTTTATTTAAATATAAATTGCGAAACATAACCATTGTAGTTGAACTAATTTTGAAAGTTATTCGCCTAAAAACCGCGGAGTGGGCGTTGTTTTGTTTCTTAAGATAAACAACATTAAACAATTTTCATTGTAAGATTACATTGGGTTCTTAGTAATCAATTAATAATCTACACTATCGATGAAAAGGACGACGCTAAATGCCTCAAAAAGTGCCTCAACACGACCTACGTTATCTCATAGGTCAGGGATCGGCGTACTCAATAACGCGACGAATATAGAGTTTAATGTTCTGTTGCTGTTTTTATCAAAGATACGACTCAACCGATGTCCCACTGACAACGACGTGCTACTGTAGGCAAATCCTATTAACACTATAAAGGAGAAAATTTATGAGGACGGATAAATGTTTGTTACACGCAAGAACTACCCAACGTTTTAATGAAATATACACTAATATAGCTAACACACCATATTAAAACATAGGATATACTTGACAAAGACATTGTTTAAATTAACCAAAGTATAACGATAAATCTCAAGTAAACTGAAATAATCCTGACATTTGAAAGTTATATTGGTTTGTGTTACGTAAATCGTTAATTACAGGACGATAATGTATGGCATCATGGTTCATAAAGATAAAAATGCAGACGTGGTGCCGAGCGAATGCTAGTAGCTCTACAATTTTAGTATTTAATTTAATGCTATTCATTTTGCTATAATTTTCAACTAGGTGGCGCTGTACCGCATCAACTTTTTTTCAAATAACTCACAATTTATTACAGTAAATAATAAGAAACACGTGCAGAATCGTGAGCAAAGCTTACTAGCTTGAGAGCTTGAGCTATTAGAGAATAATAGAAAAACATTTGAACGTCAAATGTACCTAGTCTTGCCATAAATACTGAAACAAAGAAAAAAAATATTTTCTATTGCAAATAACATTTATTACTTGTACAGTGTGTTAGTTTAATATATAAATATAAAACGATTTAAAATATAAAAAGCTTATTCGAAGTGGTCTCCATTGGCTGCAATACAGTCCTTTAAACGTTGAGGCCAGTTATCAATAGCACGCACTCTTTCCATGGGAAAATTCTTCACTGCCAATCGTACGGATTGTTTTAGCGACTCCAAATTATGATGGCGTTTAGAGCAAGCCGTACTCACTAAAACTGACCATAAATCATAATCCAGCGGATTAAGATCGGGACTAGACGACGGCCAGTCTTCAGCTCTGATAAAGTCCGAAACTATCGTTTCCAACCAAGACTGCGTAGACCGAGCTTTATGACCCGGCGCTGAGTCGTGCTGGAAGGACCATTCTTGGTTATTGAACAGGGTGTTGTTAAGGGGCTTCACTACCTTCTCAAGAATGGTTTCTTGATACAGTGCCGATGTTTTGATACCTTTCTCACAAAAGTATGGCTCAGTCACACGTTCATAGCTAATACCCCACCAAACCATCACTGAAGTCGGATAGTACCCACGTTGCACTCTGTCGACTAATTGGGAAGCTTCCTTAGAGCTTTGAGCATAAATACGGTCATTTTGTTTGTTAAAATGTTGCTCAATTGTAAAAAAAATCTCATCCGTAAACAACATTTTTCTGTGACCTACCTTTGCCTACCGCTTCAGTAGTTGTTTCGATTTTACCACCCTATTCTTTTTTAAATTATCAGTTAAGAAATTACCGGTACGTCTCTTATAGGCTGCAAGTCCTAAGTCATCTTTTAAAATACGCGACATGGTTCTAGGTGCTATCTTCATCTCCCGAGATAAAATCTTTTGTTTTCAGATAGGATTTCTTCGAATTCTTTCCCTTACTGCTTTGACCACCTTTTTCGTACGAACACTACGTGGAAGGCCAAATCTTTTTCTGTCACGAACAGAGGAGGTCTCATTGTACCTATCAATAGCCCGATACACAAAGATTTTACTAATACCAAACGTATGGAGAGTTTTAAATATTGCATTTGGCTCCATACCTACTTTGTGTAATGCAATCACAGCGATTCGGTTCTCTTTATCACCCCACTACATTTTAATATCGCAAAATATTGTACAATGTATTGGTGCTAAAATGAAAAACTCAACGAATAACTATATAAAAATGACAAATTCGAAATACAAATGTAATATTTTGTTTATTTTTAATTGTAACAGTATTTATGGCCAGACTAAGTATACATACAACAAAAAAATCAATATTTTCCCATCACATAAGGGTTAAACATTAAAATATGATCAACGTCATACTAATTACTTGAGATGATCGTAACAAAAGTAACATACGGTTAATTCGCGTACTTATATTCGGATTCAGATCAGAAGCGATGGTGGCTTAGACGATAGCGTGTCCGGACACAGCGTCGAAGGCCGTAGGTTCGAATCTTTGCGACTGAGACTGACCTTCCGGGGAAGGGAAACATCGCGATGAAACCAATACCATAGGGTAGGGTTTTTCCTAAGCCCGTCTGGCTAGCTACCACCCTCAAGTTGCTGTCTTTCAAGCCGTCAATCTTTCGCCAAGCACCTGTTGGTGTATTCCGGCAGCTGCACTTGACAGCCAGTCTCCTTTACATTTGGCGTATTTACCACCCTAGACCACGTTGTCATTTAACATCAGATGAGATTAATATTAAATTATTGTTACGAGAGACGTTTCTATCGCAAACAGTGTGGCGCGAGCATTAATAGCCCCGTCCCGGTTATGAATGTAGGTAAGCTGTATCGATAAAAGCAGTATTCATATAGACACGATTTAAATAGAATGCATTTTTCTACGAGTCAAGCTAGTGAAACGTCACTAACGTAGTACGATAGGCACGCTACTACTACAGAATCGGGGGATTATGTAACAACGTAGATTTATAAAAGTTGCAGGTAAGAAAGAGTTTGTTTTATACTCTGGTTATCTTATTCAAACTTAGGATAATTTGGCCTATTTAGTATTTAAGAATTCCATACCAAAAATAAAAAATAAAACGAAATCCACATAGAATTACTTTGTTATCGGTTCGAGCGTTTATCTGTCCGTGCCTCATGACACTTCTTTTCCAAACCGATTTATGGTTAATATGGCACACTGCTGCTAAAATATTGCAATTCTAGGTTAATGTGATAAAGATACGGTCTTTAATATAATAAAAATGGATCGATTATTAAAACCTGTAAGTGACTTCTCCAAACCTACATTACGTCTTTAAATTTGGTACGAAATATTTTTTTTCGTAATAGCTAAGAAATAAATCCGATAATAATATATTTCAATGATATCATTTTAAATATGTTACATACGAGACAAAGTTATATCTGCTGTTAACTTTATTTGGTGTAATATGTGAGTAGTATAAAAAATTGTTACTTAAATACGCGTCGGTGAAATTGGAGTATAAGGATAATATGGACGACAATTATATAAAACAGGTAACCCCATGTACGGAGGCCTCAGAGCGAAAATTCTACTCGTTTCCTAATTTTTTATTTGGAAATAATACTCAAAAAATTACATTTCGAATTCATATTTTTTAAAAGATGTGTAGGCTATTTTTAAAAAATATTATTCTCCGTAAATGGTAAAAACTTAGAAATGGTTAGATATGTAAACAACACTTCAAACTGCCTGATCATCACATCTTAGAATGAAATATGAAAGTTATATTTTATTATTTGGCTAAATTGAATTCTATTTCATAAATATTAATTTATAATTACAGTAAATATATTTCGCAGAACTTCACATTAAATTAATTTTAATATTTATTTTTAAAGGGGAAAGACCGAATATACAATAAGATCCTATTAATAAATAATATGCGTTTAAAAAGTCCTCCATCAATGCGCGCCGGTGCTTCAATGTTTGACCTAGCAATTACTAAAATTGGTTTGATTTACCATTTTAATTGTAACAAAAAGCTTATTTTTCGTACGGCATGGACGGCGGCGGCGTCATTGTAATCTCGACCGAGTGACTTTCGGTCGGAGAGTCCATTAGGGACCGTCGGGAGGTTGCCACTTCTAGCCCGTGGAGAGGAATTTTGAACTGTGCCGTCGTGTCGTTAAGGCGCAGTTTCTGTCGTAGGTGTTCGAGAGGAGAGCACTCGAGGTCGGATGCTGAGTGCGGGGGCGAGGGTCGGACGAGGGGGGGGGCGAGCCGGTGTAGGACAAAATCGATATCGTCGGGTGCTGCGCGACGTCTTGCGTCCCGGCTCTCCCGCCCATCTAATGAATGAGAGCGAACATAGTCATCTATGCGGATGGCGGCTCCGGCGACGTCGAGACTCCGCTTCGCTCCCTTACCGATGTATTGCACGTTGCGATAACGAACCGATGATCAGCTTTGCACACACTGCATATAGCTGTACTTCTAAAACATTTCTACATTATTTCATACTCTTCTATATGCTTTTCGAATGTTTATTTCTTTTCAGTTTCAACAAGTTTTACAACAATAATTTCAATCTTATTTCAAAGCGACAAGTTGACTAGATTTAATGAGAGTAAAATATTCCCAGCATCTGTTATGCCGACGCTCTAGGATTACTTCCAATAAAATTATTGATTATTACGAGGAAGGTTATTTCAGCCCAGGATTATAATAACGATATTCGAAGTTGAAATTGATCTAGAATAACTGTATGTAATAACAATATGTAGGCGTTCCTTAACGGCTAAGTTAATTACGCCAACTATTCTGAAGATTTCTTTGACTGCCAATATAAATAAACGATTATATTACCGAAATTACTTTATTAAAAATTATAATCAATATTTACGTACGGGATTATAATCAGAAATAGTTTAAATTTTAAAATAATAGCGGGCCCGACGGAAGTTGTCCAGCCCTAATAATATAAAAAAACCTTGACAAATTATATACATCCTTCCTCATTGCTCATGAATCACTTTATCTACTGGTGATAACCGCATGAAAATCAGTACAGCAGGTTTTGAGTTTAACCTGAACAGACAGACGACAGACAGACGTGGCAGAGGATTTTGTTTTATAATATGTAATGATACAGTCCCGCGAGACGAGCATAAAATATTTTCAGCTCCAATAAGGAAAAACATCACAAATATAAAATGGAATATAGAAAAATATAAAAAATATTGTTTGTTTATTATCAGTTATTAGCGATTATAATTCTTTGAAATTCAATACGTAATAAAAAATATTCTAAGTTTTGATATCTACATTTAATTTCACTCGCAGTCCCAAGAATTTTTATTAATAGCTAGCAGACGTTTGTCACGACAGTCGCGTCTCGTCGCAGCTAATGGTGATCATCCTCGCAAGAGTGTATTTCGGGATGGGAAGATTAGGGTCTCCGTAAGGACGTTAATACAAACTAAGGGGATGACGCACCCGGCATTATGACAAATACCATATGGTGGATATTATACACTGATTTATATTATCCTAAGATCGGGGACAGACGATAGAAAACGATTTAAGCACAATTATTAGTTCAGACTATGAGATATAAAATTTCTATACACGTTTTTGAAAAAACTGTGACAGAATATCACGAAAATATTATTCTATTCACTCCCACTATTCAAAAGAAATGCCTTAAGGAACATTTATATTAACACTAACACAACCGCTTTTTTTACCCAGTGTAAATTTACGCGTCGGGCGCACACAGTAGTGAACACTACTTCTCTAGTTTATTATATTTAGGCGAAACTTTTTTTTCTACAATAAACGTAGCCTTATAAATATTAGCTATCTGCCAGTGAAAGTTCCGTCAAAATCGGTCTAATCGTTTCGGGCATTAAACAGAGTAAACAGTCAAACAAACACACAATTGTGACGCGCACAACCAATATTGTGAAAATTGTTTTTGTTTATAAGTCCTGTATATATTATTATATTCCATTTAATAAAAAAACTGTTATTTAAAATTATAAACAGACACTTCGCTTTGATTTATTTGCTTTAGTATTTAGTAGATTTTAGTGATTATTTTAAAAAGGTATTTATTATGTTAGGTAGGTAACTTTAAAAAGGTATTTAGTAAATATTAGGAGAAAATTTAATGTCACACCCATTGACATTAAACCCAAGACACGGGCTCGAACAAAAGTATCGCTCAAAACCGTCCCGCAAAAACTCCCCAATATACATAGGAGGTTATAGATATGCGATAAACTTATAATTTAACAAATTCGACCTTAGCTGAATGATTTAAAGTTGTTTTTACAAGGACGCAAGCGACGCGAGACTATTTGAAATGAGTGCATAATCCAAACTTATGCACTCATTTTTATGTGCCGGCTGTGAGACGTTAAGTGTGCATCATATGTTTTTGTACATCAAGGGTCACTACTCAAGGATCTACGGAACAAATCATAGTCTTCGTTTTTTTATAGAAATGGCCATAAACATTGATATATTACATGTCACTACAGGGTTTACGTATGTGTATGTATGAATGTAGGACAGAAGCCAATAAAAATAATACAAGATCAATTTAAAGCTATAGAATTTGTGATTATATACACGCTGTGATAGGTATTTTTTATTAAGGTATGTGATGAGAAATATAAGATAATGATAAAAGTGCCTATTTGTATCTGAATTTAATTCAAAAACAATTTGACTGATTCTTTTAACATTTTGTGTCATTCCGCAGTCGATAAATATAACAAATATAAACAAAAGCAACAGCAATAAATAAGTCTAAAAACATGTGTCATACATCCATAGCCTTAAAGAGATTGTAGATAAGTAATGTATGTTACACTGATTTATTCTTTATCTAAGCCTTGATTTATTTTAAATCATTTACTCAGATAAGATATACGTTTCAAAACATATTCTCCGCGGCGACAAAAAATATAAATTTAAAAGCAAATAAATTTTCGGCATTGTGAAATTCTAAAGAAAAACTTCAACTCGGTAAACAAGAGTATAATGAATTGTTTAACATCATTGCCAATACCAATTATAAATCCCGCTAATGAGAAATACTAACAACTTTGATTGCTTAATTCATAGGAAAGAAACTATGGAACTAAAGTGCTCTTTCATTCCAGATTATAGTCTGCAATTTTTACAAGAAAAATATTCACTCACAATGTAAACAGTAAGGATGAATAGAAAAGGTTAATCGATATTACACTGAACTAAGCCTCAGGTACGTAAACACGTTCTTGCTTAGTATCTGCACTTATCTTGGCTTCTCACACGAGCTCAAAAACATCGCAACAATTTTTAAATGGAAATCGCGTCATCGACACCGAGACTTAATAAGAAAGGCTAGAGAATAATCCAAGTCTGCTACCGCACCGGACATTCTCGAATACGTTTATACGTGACAGTAGAATAGATAAGAAATGGTGGATTCGAAACTGGGTCACCGTGAGACCCGGGTCGGATACGCCCGCCAAATAGGGTTGCTAGCTTGAAAACATTTTTTCATCTTACATAAATTACTATATTTTTAATTATTATATTTTTTTAAAGTATTAGTAAGTATGAATTAACTGTTTTCGTTTAAGTATTATAAAACGAAATAAGACGATCAAAAGAACAATAATGTTAAAACTGTTCTTCTCTATGTGTATAAATAAAAAACAATTGCAGAATGTATGTATAAACGTTTGCACCAATTTTGGCTAAAAAATTTTGTCGTGATGTTATCGTCAGGTTTGTATGAACGGACAGGTTTGAAATATTTGAATTATATAAAGTGAATGAGTGAGAGAACAGAAGACAGTTGGGAAATCTTGAAAAGTATCAACAGAAATGTTCAGTTCCCTTGTTTTACTATTTTATTTCATTACATATACGTACTACGTACGTAAATGGAGTATATCGTCTCATTTTCTTTGTTAATACCTATGTATTATTAGTTCGATAAAATATCTACAAAACTTGATAGTAAATACGGTTCAGCTCATAAATAACGGGCACTGTTGGTGACCTGTTACAATGCCTCGTTTGATCCACCCAAGGAAATACGTAACATTTTTACATTACGACAAAAATCAGTTAACATATGCTTTGAGATGACATAAACAATGTTTACAAAAAGACATATTATTTAATTCTACCGAGTTTGAGATTAAAAATAAAAATACAATCCAACGTCAAATTTCAAAGAACTTGACAGCCCTGTTGTCACCGTATCTGTACCGTACTGCTGATATAAGGTAAACACTAAATTCATGTACACACAAAGTGCTACAATTCGCTTATGAGTATAATAGTCGTGAACGATGTTTACATAACCTATTTAATCGTTTCCAAGACTATGTAACAGCGCAGTTGTAATAACAAAATACTAAGGTGAAATAATAAACCGATCGACGACTAGAGGTTACACTGAATTGTTATCAGTACATTAGACCTTATCACGGCCAAGTGCAGTACTCGTCTACACCTCTCATTTCAACGTGATCTCTGTCCTTCGGGTCGGAGATTGTGGCGTGGATTCTGAGAAATGCACGTGAAACAACCTCGATACTCTATGACGGTGGCGTTGCGGGCACATGTCACAATATTCCGTGAAGCACGTCAATCGATAAACCGCAGTAACGATATCGATTATCAGATAACAATTGTTTCAATTTTACATGCTTTCGTTACGTCCATGGATAAAAACGTCAATGTGACGACATTTAGCTGCTACAACTCCACGATCACAACAAAATATTATAGAATTCATGTACAACAAACTTATGGGATTACCAGTTCAATAAGTAATAACATAATAAATGTAAAAGCTAAAAACTCAACTAATTTTTAGAATGCGTACAAACAATACGTAGGCGATTTAGTTGAAGCGTAAAAGTGTAGTATTGGAAAAATTATGTTGTAATAATATTAAAAATATGATTAATGACCAAAATGAAAGCGCGATGAAAGGTACGGATGTTTAATGTTGTGTAGGGTATGCGTTGAACCAAAACGGCTGTTGCTCAGGGAACGTACCATTGTGACGACCCGGAGAGATTGCCAGCGAAGCGTATCGGCCAGAGTCCTAAGGAAGGCGCGCGTGGATCTCTCCCCTTTGCGGACCATCTTCCCGACTTCACGCACGGCTGATGGGTCACTGCACCGCTGCTCACTCGCTCATAAGCTGAACCGCGCTGAACACTTTACGACCAAAGCGTTCACACTAAGCCCGGATAATTTAAAAAACGCAAGGCCATGGATGGAATGGACGGAAGGCGCGCTCGTTTCAGAACACGGTACCATGAACTAATGAGCGTATAAAGAGGTAATAAATGAATGAGATTAAATAAATAAGTGTAGCAACCGCAATAATCGGCCGCGAGGACACGACTGCCTCGTTATCGCAGCGACAACTATTCTCCAGCACGAGCAGACATGATTCCGCATACGTGAAACATGCCCTCGTTGTTTTGGTCAGCTGACGCGCGTCTCAAATATGCCACGTTGGGAACTCGGCGTATTTTTCTCATCAACACTTTGTGTGAGAAATTCTAATGATCTAGATATAAATATCGTGGTTATATTTGTTTCGATTGTATTTATATTTACATATCATACTCCAGATTTCCCCTGTTCACTCGTTTGTTGACATTAGTATGTTGGTGTTAATTTTACGATTACTCTTCCAAATATGTTCATATTATTACAATACTATAAATACCTAGAATCAAATGTGTACATTAAACTGTATTGACCTCATAAAACCACTGAATCGTAATTAAGAACAATGAGCTCGATATATAATAATAATAAGTTATTAACCGTATTACACAGAGCGAGTTGCAAGCGATTTTATTCCTTGGTGTGTTTAGTGTGGAAGTGTTTGTCTTATGAGCGAATGCTTATAATTAGAGGGGCGCGGCGGGATCGTGGCAGTATTCCAGGTTGATCACTCGGCTAGTGTAACGGGTTCGCACTATATCGGGTGTTCGGTCGTTGACAGGAACGACTTTCCGGTATAGTAAACGATCGCATATGTGCTTAATAAAATAAATATTATAATTTAGAAATCACGAAACGACTGGCCGACGTCGCAATCGAGTACCTTGAAGTAACAAAAAAATTGCATATATTCTTAAAAATATACTGATAATCTTCGCCCCGTATAAAAACCCACGTTGTTATTGTTACAATACCGAGGATGGTCGTTGGCTAACATCATATAATTTTATTTTCTAAAACGTATCATTAACTTGTCCTATCAGGAGTTCAACCGATCGTTACAGTGAAGTGTCACCGAGTTTTTATGTATCATGCATTCTTTATTCAGTTTAGCTTTTAAACGGTATGACATCAATCATTGCGGTAGTAATATTTTATCCATTTATAGTTAATGATATGTTGATTCTATCATCAATACATAGTAGTGTTATGATACAATCTAAACTTTAAAAATAATATTATTGATCGCTTTTTAAAAAATTATAAAATACAGTAAGAACGTAAAATATTTATGGAAAGGAAAGAACAAAAGTTTTAATAAAGTAATTCGTTAATACATTAGGTAACTTGTAATTGCTCTTAATTGTTTTAAAATATTTCGTTTATTTTTGCATATATTTTTCGACCAATTTAAATGGACCTATTAAAGTCAATGTAAACCCGACTTAGACATTTACATTAGTATAATCAATACTTATCTAAAATCTTATAGGAAACCAGTACGAACAACAGCGTTATACAAAAACAAAGCTATCATATTAATCATGATACTATAATGATTTATAATATGTCAGTAACAACAAAGATAAGATTTAAGAATTAACCTAGTTTGGGTAAAAGAATATCATTATCGTCTCACGTGTATATTTAACACACTTAATTAACACCTGATACATATGACTATTTACATATTATAAGCAAGCCATGTGAATATATAATTTCCTTTAATATTCATAAAATGTATGGAAAGAAAAACCTAGTATTTTAGAATGATCGTCCGTAAAATTGTATACTTGACGTAAAAGTAAAATGATTCGCCTTAAACCAACGGCGTTTATAATAACCAATAACACTGATCAAGAAACATCTGTGTCGTAAAAGGTGAGAATAATAATGAATCTATCGCTCTTTTTCTGACTACACAACAACAAACCTGACGGGCCTTCGCAGGTACATGGAGCTTTGGGACGAGTGGTTAAAGCATTCAGGCGAAATGACAACTAGCGCAAGGGTATCAGAGTAGCCGAACCTCGGCTTTGGCCGTTGCCTTGCAGGCAACGAGCTAAGTTTCGACTAAAACATTTAACAATGTTATGAAACTGCTCAGTGGAATTCAGAAACTAAGGCAACAAGCATGCAAAATACGGCACAACTATATTTTTTAAACCATCAGATAAGTACGCCAAATGTCAACATGTACCTTACTAAAACTGAGGACGCAGCCGAGAATGTATCGAGTTTTTCCAATAATTATATAGAATTATTAGAGAATAGCAAAAACACATGTTGTATATTGTACACGTAATTCAAAGACATCACTGTAACCCATATCCGTTTATTATATTCAACATTAAATAAGGACTGCGATCCATTCGAACTTAGTCACTATTTCTAATACGCTAGATCTAGAAGGTTTGTCTAAATAACCCTTACGTATGGCAGATACAGATGCGGCAGTTATACTTCCACAGTTCAATCTCGTTCAAGTTTTACCACTTTCACTCTTTACTTGAATACACCCCACATGTTATGGATATGATTGTGCATAGTAAACGGTTTTGTATAAAAGAGTAGGTACCAAATAATGAGGCACTACCAAAACGATCTCATTATTTCGATTTGAAAAAACTAATCTCCTAGATACTTTATTATTGAAAACAATATGATGACTGTTAGTACATCGATTAATTTAATTAAGCCATATATGTCCATTTACTGCGTATGAAATTAAGTTATCTAAATTGCGTGTGCCTTATCTAGAAATGGTTGGGGTGTCTCGTAGCGACAGAGCGTCGGTCGCCTTGTTATGTGTATAAAGGCGGATGTAAGCATGTATAGGGATCCGATTAAATACATGACAATTAAAGGTTAGTTATCTAAGTGAAATATCTTCGCAACCTATGCAAATCTGAATTTGTGAGGCTCACATGCCGGTACACATGTGTGTCGTAGGAATGCCTATATGCAAGCTTAGCATAGAGCCTGTCCAGATGAACTCGCGCGTACCCCAAATACTAGAGCTATAGTCCGCGTCAAATGTTATGGCCGCCCTGAATATAGCTGCGTAGATCACAAATTTACGTAATAATAGGTATTTTATTATATGCATAACATCGAGACAACTTAAGGATAAATAAATGCCAATTTAGATTCCTATAATATACTACTTTTACTTTGTTTTGTATTCAAATCTTAATGATATTATGCGCAAGCCCATACTCACGGCTATATTCAGAGCGGCCAAAAAGTTTGGCGCGGACTATACATATATCCCGTCCAGAGGGTGCGGCGCGTTTCCTAACTCGCGCGTAAAACGCGTGCATTGAGCGAGACTCTCGACTCGCGCGTCATACGCGCGAGCGACGCGCGCCTCGAGATACTCAGGCGCCATTGCTGCGTCCAGTACTACGCGCGAGTCAGTGGCGAGTCGACATAGTCGTCAGTCGTCTATCCGTACGACGTATGCGACGTTTCCTAGGGTAGAAACGCGCGTAAAACGCGGTATCTGGACGCAATATATTTTGAAGCGCGCGAGTCGACTCGCGCGTAAATCGCTTCATCTGGACAGGCTTTTAGACAGATCCGCGAAGTTGCATCCAATGCAACAGCCCAAGCTGAGGTTCGGCCACTCTGGCACCCTTGAGCTTATTGCCAAGCGGCGAAGTACCTTAGTCCGGTGAAGCTACGAAGACCCGTCAGCCCAATAGCGTAGTTAAGTTCGAAAAAAAAAACTATGCATCCAAAAGATATTGTATGGCGGTCCTAGACAAATGGTGAAAGATATAACCGAATGAGTAGTTTCGTGTTGTAAATATAATAGCAATAGTAAGTAAATGACCACTGATCAAGAAAACTTTGCCATAATATTATTTTTAAACCGATACAACGATCTGCGTTTTCTCAGTGGAAGTTTTTCTCCTAGCAGTAGTTTATGTTGACTGACTTAACTATACTTTAACATAATAATTATTATCAGCTCGTATCAATTCACTGTTGGGCATAAGACTCTTATAAGTCGAATTACTATAGTCGCTCCACGGCCTTGCCAATCGAATTACTCTAATTCTTCGTAGATCGTCACTTTATTCAGGGGGTGCGGCCCACGCAACCACCTTTGGCTATTAAATGTAACTAAAATTGTTTCTTTACCATATTGGCATTCAGTACCTCGGGTACTACCACACCGGCAAAATTAGCGAATATAAAATAAACGAAATACTGTAAATGAAAACTTATTCCATCTCAAATTAGACCTGTCAACGTCAAAGGGTTATCAAAGTAAGTTCGTTCTTAGAAGTACTGAATAATTAATTTCCATTTGTAATATAATTTTCCCATAAATTAAGTTTATTTTGGTCGATGAGTTACGTCACGTGCGCCATGTGGCGTGTTAAATAAGGAAACACAACAGATAGTGTTCGCTCGAGTGACCAGCAAGGGTGAACGGTTTCGAAGCGGTCTATGCGTGCCGGTTTATTATTAGGACGAGATGTTTCACATATGGATTACGTTTTAACCGGATCCTTTCTTGGTTTCAAGTCCAGAGTTACAATTGCAATTTTATTGACAGAGTTTATGGTATATATACTTCTCGTAAATACAGTTCTCATATAAAGAAGAAAAATCGTAACTGATTATACATGTGTCGTTACATTTCAAAATAAGTTAAATCCAATTTTAATCGTTCATATAACATATGTAATTGTTTTAAGATTTCCAGTTTTTATACATCGAGAACGGAATTCAATTTTTGCTCTCGATAAGGTTTTTCGTTTCTTTTGAACATTTGAAGATCTTGAGAAATAACCTAAAATATTAGTAACGACTAAAATTGGATTTAGCTCATTTTGTAATGTAACGACTCACATAGTGATATTAAAAAATACATAAATCTGAACCAAGAACAAGACAGCAAGAGACAAGAATCTTATTTATATAAAGTAACGCTCGGCTCTACATCTACATCTTGGATCACGAATTTCGGGCTTTGCAAAATCCCCAAGTTATTATCGTATAGGGGAAGAAATATCACCCAGTAGCGTGACTACAAAACAAAAATATCTTGTGAAAGCTTGCGGAAGTGTGTATTGTGATATTTTTATATTACATTTTTTTTTATATCATAGAGGGCAAACGAACAGGTAGATCACCTGATGTTAAGTGATCACCACCGTCTATAGACACTAGCAACACCAGGGGAGTCGCAAGTGCGTTGCCAGCCTGTGTTTGAGGGGAGTGGAGGGAAGGGGAGAGGGAAGGGGGAAAAGATCTGGGCCTCCGGCGCTCTCACTGACCGAACGAAACGCAACAATGTAAGCACTGTTACTTCACGTCGGTGTTTCTGCGAGAGGGTGGTACTAAACCGGGCGAGCCGACCCATTCATGCCGAAACCAGTGATAGCTTCAACGTGGCTCTACCACCTCCACCACCACCATATTTTTTATAGTCGGTAGAGATCGTTAATCCATCGCTGGTTGTCGCTGTTATATCGAATGGTAAACCTCTCAGTTGCTTGGTGGTTGTTGCTATGAAGAAAGTTTAATTTCATACGTATATCGCTACGTATATGGTCAGTCATGAACCAGACTGGTAAGCATTTCTACCATCATACAAACACTGTTTTGTATCATCATGGTATTACATAAACATAATAAAGTACAGTCACTCTTTTTGGTCGCTCTGAATATAGCCATAAGTTCGGGCTTACGCATAATACAGTGAAAAGTTTTATACAAAATAAAGTAAAAATATTATTATAGGAATCTAAAACTTGAATTTATTTATCCTTAAATTACCTCGATAATATACTTAGTACATAATACGTATTCATACCTAAATTTCTGTTCTGCGTAGCTATAATCAGAACTGTCAAAAATATGGGGCGGACTATATGGTACGGTATTAGTCGCTACTGTGAATTCTAGCGTTAATACACTATACTTTACAAATAGTCTTATTTTATATGTTCAAACAACGTTATTAGTCCTTACCTACATAATACAATGTAAACATGAGTTTTAGATAGATAACTATACACTTGGTCATAATACGTAACGAAAACAAATCTATACTATTATATAAAGCTGAAGAGTTTGTATGTTTGGTTGCACGCGCTATTCTCAGGAACTACTGGTCCGATTTGAAAAAAATCTTTCGCTTTAAGATAGCTCATTTACCGAGGAAGGCTTTAGATATATCATCACGCTAAGATCAATAGGAGTGGAGCGCCAATGAAGAAAATTCAAAATCGGGCATTTTTTTCGTTTTGATTGCTTTCGCTGCATGTTAGCGTTAGTATTATATACGTTGCCATGGTAACATGGTAAGTTTCTATCGCAAACATTTTCAAAGATTATTTTGTGTTCCTATTCAAAAAGTTTATTCTACATTAATTTTGCTTCCAATTTTTTATTTGCAATCTATTATGTATTATACAAATAAAGTGTGTGTATGTAAAAATAAATAATAACTTTTTGGTGAATTATAGCTAACTAATGAGCTATTTTATTTTAAACTAGCGGGCTCGGCAGACGTTGTCCCGCCCTGATAATAAAAAGAAAACCTTCACAAATTATACCTAAACCTTCCCCATGCACCGTTCTACCTACTGGTGAAAACGGCATGAAAACCCGTTCTGTAGTTTATTACTTTATCGCGAACAGATAAACAGACAGACCAGATGACTTTGTTTTACACTATGTAGTGATGAACTGCTACCTGTGCATTCTTAAGTCTGAAATTGATCAAAAATAATTTGTTTACTGTAAACAAGCGCTTGAGACGTGCGCTGTACTGGACTCCAAGAATAAACGTATGTAATTTGAATTATATTATCATTTTGGTCAATTTGGCGGTCATTTTGTTTTATTTATCGCGTTTGCATCTACATAACTCAGTGATTATAGCAACGTATAAGAATAACGCAATTATATCGACAATGGGCATGTTATATCTATATAATAAAAAAAATACAGATATTGTTCGATAATGTATAGTTTAAAATTTTCATTACTTTCTTATATAGTGTTAGTGAGCACTGACGGTGGTATATAGTACGTTAAAGTTCCAGGTATGTTGCTGATGATAAATCCCATCCCGTTCAATATATTATTCGTATTCACATATCTAATGTACACGTTACATTAAAGTAGATGGCGTGCGTGTCGTAGTTACAAATGTTTTTGAAAAAGCATTTCTGTAATGTACTTACAATTTTACGTGTCTTTAATACACTTTAAAAAAACGCGTGCGGAGCCGCAGGTGGCAGCTAGCATATAATAAAAATAAATCTTTGCTATTCTTACTAACATTATAAATTTGAAAATGACTTTGTTCGCTTTTCCACGCCATAAATATTCAAGGGGTCATCATGAAATATTGCATACATTTTTTCACGGGTACAGAAAAGGCTAAAGAGTTTCATTCAGAAAAATAGTATTATTCCCGAGAGATACATCAAATCTATATTAACGCAAAAGCAAAGCCGCGGACACTTGTATACAAATAGATAAAAGTTATCCGTTCATGGTCTTACGTGTTCGCGCCTCTTTTATCACTTATTTGAAACTATGTATACTTGTTGCAAGGACTTGTACAAGTTTCCGACGTAGAATCGTCAGTATACAACAACAGGTGGTGCGTCAGTCTTTTCCAGAAATTCATATAATTCATACAAAGTTTTGGTGATTTTAATTTCGAGTTTAGATCCAAGGAAGGATTTGAAGTATACAATTGATTACGTTATCTGTAGAGTTTAAAAAGTAGTAAAAAAATGTAATTATAGAAAACTAGCTGTCATATACGGCATCGCTCGCTATAGATTTAACTGACCCCCCAGGAGCCATACTTTTTTGGATGCATGGCCTTGGCTGAACAGTCTGACAACATGTATGCAACATTTCATAATGATCGATCGAGTAGTTAATTCGCGAAAACGTAAGAAACAAATTCGCATTCACATTTATAATATTAGTTAAGATAAAAAATAGCCCATTTTTAATCTTTATAAAAAACTTAGTTCCTATGGAATATCAAATGTTTTTTGATGGAAACGAAATTGCGGATACTTGTTAAGAAAAAATAACAAGAACGTAACCGCACAATAACTTATTAGTGTTCGTCTTACTACTAGTTTAGAGTGTCAGGTACGTTATATCTGACAGTGCGACCATATAACTTCAGGTGAAATGTCCTTACCCGCTAGAGCAATGTACCTAAAGTGACGCAGAGTGTCAATATATGTATAATAATAAAGTTTTATATGCGGATAAAGGATCAGCAACTTAACAAGTCATGTGTATGGGTATAAAAGGTGATGCGCACTGATAAACGCCTAGTTCATTTCTATATTAAATGTAATAATAAGACATACATTGCTTTTAAATTTACCACAGGAGTGGATAAAGTATTATATATCAAGCAAGTATATGTACAACGATTTCTTTAACAATTTGTAAAGTAAATGAAATCTGTGAAAACAATTTTTTTTAATAAAATTATATCTAAATGATTTCGTAAATAATCAACGTAAATTTAACTGGACTATTTAAAACGATGACATTTAAAAAACAATTAGAATTACTCTTAATTACCTACTTCCTACAAATCTTCGTCAAGATATTATATTTTTAAAATAAAATTATTCACAAATGAAAATTAAAAATATATAATTCTATATCAAAATTTACAATTTTTTTTTTTTGGGTAAATGAACTGAAGTAAATGATAAAAAAGGCCGTTCTTAAAGAACCTACTCTACTCATCTAATAAACTTTGAATACCACCAGTTCGAAACATTAAAATCAATACTCTTGAATAATTAGCAGTTATTATTACCTCATATATACTAAACGCGTAATATCTAAAATAGAACGGTTCCGAGAAACGCCACAGGTACGAGACGGGTACACGGGACCAGACAGCTTGCGAGTACAATCGAGCCGATCGAGTACGTACGCAAACAGACCTCACATCAAGTGGTTACCGAAGCCTCAAGGGGTCCAATCATTACCGGGCCATTTATTCGCCAAATTGCCTCCATCGATAACCGTTCGCGGATCGCATCGCACCGAATAATTTCCATTATTTCCTTTGCCCGTCGACCGCCACCCTTAGATTGCTATGATGAAGACAACCGTGGGTCTATATTAAGTGCTCTAAAGGCGTCTCGTTTCTATTTGCATTAGTTTAGTGGTTATAAGGCTATAACGATAATATATTCGCTACAACTTAGTTAAATGGAGTTTGATAATTACGATATATCTAATTTAGTAAACGATTTCTCTATAAACTAAGTTAGATAATTTATATATTTCGTAGTAAAAGTGCACTTACTTGAGATTTTAAAGGAAACACACAAGTATTTATAGTTAGTTATATTAGATGCAAAAGACATTTTAATGTGGAAACGTTCCCGAGTTGAATTTTAGTGGTATAATGATGGAAATCAATGCCTAACGTTACACGAAGCGGGCGGAGCGGATTGGAATAGGCCGCGGGCGATCGGATCAAGTGACAGCATCGAGATCTCGGGTTTAATAGAATTCTTCACTGCACACAATCATTGCCTCTGTTAGCTCTTCAATTGCATTGCAGACGATCGTACCCGTTGGCAAAAATGAACAGCAACCTTCATTACGACAAACGATTTACGAAAGGGCACGAAAAAAATTCAAACGGACTAGATTACAAATAAACCAGGAAAAACTTGAAACGTAATAAATTAGTAATCAACGAATCCAACGTTTCCAAAGGTTCGTCTTTCTGAAACCGGTCGTCAGCCCTTTGGCGTCCAACCGACCTAGGGCGAAATAAATCAATAAATCCATCGATCGGCAATACACCGCACAATTCCAGCTATTAACCGACGAATCGGCTCCGGGCAAGACGAGATAGTGAATTCCACAGCAACGGATGCCACGGCCGGCCTTTGACTCGTGCACTAAAATAGAAATGCAAACGAACAACCATTACCTACGTCAACCATGTAATAGTAATGGATGAAGATCTTTTTATAGGAACGCAATAATGTAGTTTCCAGAAATTTTACCAGCAATATATTAAAATTATAAATAAGATTTAAGTTTGAGTGTTTAATAACTTACTTTTTAATAAATTCGCTAATAGTAATAGTGCCGCTCGCCACTGATAGCCGTGATAAACATAGGCGCATCGTGAACTCGCTCGTTTCGTGATAGAGACGTCTGAATGTCAACGCACCCGCCGGTCACCTTGAGCCGGCGAGCCATACAAATATGAACGAGGGAATTTTAGCCAATGTCATACGATTTCATGATATAGCATTATTCAAAACAATTTGAATAGAAATGTGCTCAGATATTAGGTTCATTGGATCATACCTCACTCATATTTGAATTTCCACGAATATTATTACTGAGCAATCTACAAAATATTAATTAATAACTGTATTCGACTTTGTTATCGTATCACTAATATTCCCCATATCGTTTCCATATTATTCACTGACGTGTAACAATAATAATAAGATAGATAGAATTTGACTATGTTAAGGCATTGAAATATCAATAAGTACGCGAAAATATTCAATACATTTCAGTTCAACAATGTGAACTGTAGACATAAATTATTACAAATATAGCAAAATTTACAATTCTTAAGAATAATAAGTGGTTCAATAATGTATTATTTACTTGACTAAACTCTGACGTACGTTCTTGTATGATTGAAAAGCATTATGTAAATCAGTTGCCGGGTTCATACAATAACTTTCCTATAATAGAGATATATAGTTATTTAAACGGTAAATTTTACGTCAATTTACAAACAGCGAGCGTAAAAACCACAAAATTAAACTACGGATTCACCTCCTTCCGAACGTAAAATAATGTTTGTCATTATTGTGGTTACCCCTTAAAATACATTGAAATATAGTCACCTAATTTATACCCAATTGCTATAAATAAGAATATAGGTTACAAAAGCAAATTACTGTCGTAAATAATACATTATAACGTAAAATTTATGTCAAATTATGTAAACTCAATAAAATTTGCTTATTCAAATATAATTTTTCTATTATACAAAATATATTTCAACATTTCTACCTCATTTATATAAAACAATATCACTGTTTATTTCATTACTAGAGGATCAGTGAGTTACGCGACTTTTAAATAAAAATATATTTTAATAGTTTAGTTTTTTGGTGTAGATTTTATTAAGTAACACAAAGAAACAGCAATTAATAAGTTAGTAAATTAATTGAAAATATTGCCCTGCATATATCATTTCACGTGAATGAGGCCACCGGTACAGATGGTAAATTATATATTTTTTAATATTTAAATTTGTGATCGTATTTGACGGATCGTAATCTCATATTTACTATTAAGTTATAATAGTTCGTTGGTGCAAAGCAGGTGGTAATGAGGCCGCTCCAGTTCACACGTAGAGATCGATGTCAACGCGCCGAAATAGCATCCAAGCCCGTTCAGAACACGACCGCAAGGTCGCGCTCACCCAACCTATGCCCTCTGCGGCTTTTTATGAGCCGACGGGATCAGAGTCCCATTGAAAGCCGGTTTGCATATCATCTGATCAGGCTCAAAGATGTTACCAAAATCAAAAGTGCGAACATTGTATTTGTCGATGTTTTTATCTATTTATATTACTCAGTTTTTAAAAAGAACTAAAAACATACAATATTTTCTTTAAGACTTATGAAGGCATTGTAAATTTTTAACAGTTATTAAAATAGTTTTATAAGAAACGAAAAACGTAGTATGAACTTCATTACAAAATTACACACGGACAGACGTACATGAAACAGAGTTAATAAAAACGTGTTAAAGAGTGACATTTATAAATTATGTTTGTAGCAGATCTGAAAATTCTTTGCGTGCATTTTTTTGTGATATTCAGTTAACTCCAGCCTCTTAGATTCCTCTCTTAGCCTCTAAAGATTAACGTATTTTAGATACCGAGGGCATATCTCGTAAGCAATATATTATAGCAGTATACGCATACATTTTTAATGTAGTTGTACGTCAGAGCCATTACGAAATACATAAACGGAAGGGCGATCTTACGTAAAAGTTTGCAAGAGCATTCAACACCAAAAAAGTGCATAAGGGGCGAAACTTGGCCTCCACGATCCGTGTCAACAGTTCGCAGACTCGACTAACAACTTGGACGACGATTGTTAAACTTTAGTATTTAATTGAGGGATGGCTTCCTACAGAGTTTACTCAACATTCTGAAGATAAATTGTTAAGTGTAATCTTCTCTTGTATATGTCCGAAAAATCTAAATTTTCAACTACACTATAATATAAAGTTTGAAGTGTTGCTTTTATGAAATCAACACACAAACGAACTATTATTGTTGCGTAAAGTTGGAAATAAACAGAACCTTATATACAACAATATAATACTTTATCTAACGGTGAGCAAGAGTAATCGGAAAATAATGGTGACCGTAGATAGAACATACAACGAAGATCCGATAACCTGTAGCAAGCCGCATGGCAACAATCAAGGGTTCTTTATTGAAATTATGAGAGGGCGCTTATGAACGTCAAAATTATCACTGGTTCGAAAAACATCCCAGTAATCAGCAAATCAAGAATCAGCAAAAACTCAACCTGATTTATATTTATACTGTAGTACATTTTTATATATAAAATTCTTCTGTATGTGTGTATGTTACTCAACTCCTAAAATGGCTGGACCCATTTTGATCACATTTTTTTAATGTTTGGATGGGTTCCTGAATGGCTTAGATTCATAATTAGAAACGGTAAGTGGCGCTGCGATATACATTACAATAAGCGAAAATATATTACAGCAGTTACATTCATTTTTGGCGTATGCACAAAGAGTGGTGTTATTTGAAGATGGCACCATCGTTCACATATTGATTCATTCTATAATAACCTTTAGACACCAGAACCCGCTTGACATGATGCTTGAACTTATATATTGCAGCTGGATATGTATTGCTTAATCGTGTAATGCAACATACTAAAAGCCTCTTTTACACCTGGTGTATACACGTCATCCAGTCCTTAAACTATGTGGAACCTACAGAGAGATGTATATATAATATAAACTATGTGATAAAATATAATATTAAGTGTAATGAATCGAAGGTCACGCCACATGTGGCTATACAAAACAATTATCGGAACAGTGTGTTGACCTGCCTCCAACGTGATCGCATGTTTATCGCGACGGCTACGATTTGCCAGCTATTATAACGTGCACACGAATTAGCCGAGCAATAGAATATTAGGATTCAGTCTTCTACCGGTAGTTGAACTGATAACGGATAGACGCCGATGATGATGAAAATATGAAGATCGTTCTGGACACAATGTATTATATATTAACTAAACAGGTAATTTAGAATAAAAACTACCATAAATACAAAAAGGCTAGCTGATAACCAAGGTCGTATAACGACATAGACATCCAGCTATTGGCGGCACTATTTATACTAAATAATCTACTAAAGGGTATTTTACAGAATAATCTAATTGACGATCACCAAAAATAAAGTTCTAAATCGATGTAAAAAAGTAAATCCAAAATTACACGGAAGATTAGAAACATAGAAAAAGTTTCGTCTGAAAATGTTATCAGACTTTTTCACACTTTACTTACAAACTTGGTGTCCACTTTTTAAATTCTAATTTTAATTGCTAACTAGATTTAATTAATCAGTTGTAAAACTAAAATAAAACATGGATACTAGTGATATACATACAGTTCGATACCGTTTACCTACTTGTTTATTTATAAAATACTAGTTTGTACTCGCGGTTTCGCTCGTGTTACTGTAAATTTGATCTATCACTCGGTTCGGTTCTGGATGATATGCAAGTACCGTATGCCTAACAAAGTGTACGCATAATTTCATATTTAATAGTTGAGTAGTTATGGCGTGAAAGCGTAACAAACAAACAAACTGACATTTGCATATTTTATAATATTAACTAGTATGAATGTATAATGATGAAAATCATTTAATCTCAACACTTTTGTCCGCTTTTAAAGGAAACGAAACAAATACAAATTTCAGTTATGAAATTAAAGCGTTATTGTTTCAAATTCTGCCAAAATTGTATTACACAAAAGTGACAATCCACTATAATATGGCGATACGAGACAGCTGACAAAACTAAACGGTATGACGTCAAAATTAGCAATAACACGCGCGCCAACACAAGAGTCGCATGACAGGCAACGTGCACGAAAATAAATAAATATAAATTAACTTACATTTTTAAAATACGTCAACATAGCTGCAAGGCACTACTAGTTCTTTAGAAAAATTCAATAATGTGAGAATAAAGTAGTCTCGTAGCCATAGCGCAAAACACGCGTGAACGTGCCGCTAAAACTGATAATTCTTTATATAGATTTGCGAGAAGTGTTCCCCACTTGAGCTAATTAAAAATAATTACTCATTAGCATCTTTATTTTAGTATATAAATATTATGAATCACTAATGATGAGACGCTTATTATTATTACATATAATGGTGGTTCACTGTATTCTTTATAAAAACATTAATCAACAACAACAAACATTTACGCATTTTGTAGCTTTTTAAATTATGTAGCTTATTATATTTTAAAAGCATCTTTATAACATTTATTTTAATGTATATCCACGTCTGTAGTAAAAAGAATAACTTTATAGGCTTTTAAAAATGTTTTGACAAGTCTCTGAAGGGTCAATTATGATGCAAATAAATGGAAAAATTACACATAATTTAAGTTCAAAGTTCAAATCAACACTGATATGTTAACGTGTTTAAAAACTATACTTGAAACTATTTGGCTTGTGATATTGTAACAGATATTAATGAATAAATGTAACATTATATAGGTATATATTCCTCGTCTTAAAAATTATACATTGTACAATGCGATTGATGTCAAACACATTATATATTTAAAAATAATTTTTAATTTGAGAGTAAGTGAGTTCTACCTTAAAGAAGAATGTGACGACCTCTTTACAATTTCCGTCGAGCGTACATATAATATGAATACATGGTGTCATTTACCCTCTCCACATATCACTCACCATGAACATAATATAGTAAAATATGCAGGAATTTCCCAATTACTCAAAACACCGAAGCTAGATCATATAGCCTGATTAGCGTCCGATGCACGAGGGTTTGTACGGCGGGTGTTCCGCGCCGCGCCGCGCTGGTGAATCCATCAAATAGATCGACGATGGTGATACGGTCTCGAAATAGTAGTCCGGTACGGTACGCTCGCGTTTCGCATTACGATATTGGCCTTCCTATTAAATGTATATTATATTATACGTATAGACCACGAATTTGTCGCTTCCACGGTGCATTTCATATATCTATACTTACCATTATTATAAAGCTGAAGAGTTTGTTTGCTTGAACGTGCTAATCTCAGGAACTACTGGTTCAATTTAAAGAAATCTATCAGTGTGAGATAGCTTTTTAATCGAGGGAGGGAGGCAGTCAAAAAAAAGGGATACATCTACCTTTTTTTTTGTAATTGCGTTTTATATACTTTAGGAACCATGAAAAAAGATGCAAAGGCCGGCAATGCACTTGCAACTCCCCTGGTATTGCTGGTGTCTATAGACGGCGATGAACACTTACTATCAGGTGACCCACCTGTTCGTTTGCCACCTAAGATATAAAAAAGTATCGGTTTTATTGCTCAAAATAGCTTTAGTATATTATTATTATATATATACATCTTGAGTTTATTTGGTTTAGAACCAGACAAGTTATGTTTTATTTACGAAACATTTGTACAACCCTGACATGAGAAATCAGGATAACCGCAAAGAAAACCGTAATATCTTTCCATACGATTATAGTATTAATTATGTAAGATTTTTCGAGCAAGTCGATTTTTTAGCCCAATGTGAGGTGTAACCTACATATTTTCAGTTATTCTTCGATTTGTCTTTTAGTTAGATACGCCTCTTTTCCTTACGACGGCGACAGAATAATAGATTTTGGTGAAGTTTTGTATAATGTTAATCCGCTGTTCTAGATATGACATCTACATATAGATGTTGTTTATATCTCAGTAAAATACTAATTATTAATATATTTATTAATTCAGAAATTTTGCAACAAGATCGAAATCACTAGTAAAATCTAATTCGTGGTAATTACTATAATTGAATCTAATGATTCGTATATCTTTGTTATCGTAGAAATGGCCACAACCATTAATTAATAGATTATAACTTGATTAGTATATCATACATTAGTTTACGTTATTCTTCCCAAATCTTATCGTTCTCTGTTAATAATATATATTTTTTAAACGATATCAAAATATAAGCAAATTGAATACACTGAAATGAGAAAACAAAATTGGGTCCTTGTGGACCGACATTACGAAAAATATTCAACAACTCACAAATCTAAGTTTTTTTAAATGACAATAATTCATGAAACCATGATGACCACACTTAACTAACCATTATGTCTACAAGATTATTATATGAATAAATCCAATGAACCAGCATAACAATAATCTACACAAATGAAGTAGACTTTATTGAATTAAGTAGATACAAATGTTTAGTAAATAGTATGCATACATAAGCCGCATTGTAATCTAATGTATAAGTTGTATACCGGAGAGTCCATTGCAATATTGGGCCATCAATCTCCACGCCAAGATAATGGTGTCGCGCTGCCGACGTAATAGTTCCTTGACCGGCTGATTGAAACATATACAAGCGCAGCGCAGTGCTCGCGAGCCACGTGACAGCCCCGGCCGAAATAAACTAACAGCCGACCTAGTGAATCCGATGCATTCGTCCAACTAGAATCTGTTTTCGCTGTTTACAATGTGTACATTTATTATATTTCATATTAGACGATATACGCCCGCTTCGCTCGACATTAAAAAAAAATGGAGAGGGTCAATCGAATCAAGAGCTAAATGACTTAGACCCATTTACGAAAAAATCCACATAGAACGATTATAATCCTATGGCGATACATTTAGTAGTTTTGAGATGACTAAACCTCAAATAAAGTTTATTTTATTTTTATTCTGTCTACAAATATGAAATTAAACACAGGGATTCCATATAAGAAATTTTCGAAGATATAATGATTCTTACGATGTTGCTTTGTAAGAAAAAATGTAAGGAGTTTTCATAAATCGTCCTTAAATAATATCAGCTTAATTTCAGCAAGAATACTAAACTATACATACACATGGTAACTCGTTTAAAAAAAAAAATGCAAAACAACTTACGGCAAAAAGGGATCTTGGTAGTAATGTCGGAAATAATTAGTATGTTGTGGTCATTGTTAATAGACTCGTTTGTATCTACAAATCATTAAACTCCACTGTCATCATTTCACCAAGAAGTATATTAAAAAAGAGATTAGTAACACACTGTATGTCGTCAGATTTCTTGTCATAAACCTGGGAGAACTACTGTAGTAACGACAACGCTCCCTATTATTTTGACATCACATGAAACCACAACAGACAATTAACCCGATTTCAATTATATTCTCGATAAAAGAGAATCCACTACGTTTTGTTATTCCTCAACCTCATTAGTGAATTATGATAATTGGCCATAATAAAAACGAATGCGCTCTAACGGAAAGAGGTTCAAGAGATTTCAGTACTCCACGTTCCTTATTAAAAACTTTTTTCAGCTTCAAAGGAAAATATTTAAGTACATTCAAATCGATGGTCCGATGAAGGAAACATTGGATGATTTACAAGTACATGCTTTGCAGTTACGTCTTTAATTAGTTATAACAGTATTTTCAAAACTGAACTATGAATAAATATGCGTTTGATCAAAAGTTCCTAAAAAGAAAATTTCAAAAATTACTTAATACTACATAGTATAAGAAGAGAACTTAAATAAATATATAGATAATCTTATTTAAATGTAAAAACAACAAGAAACATTTTTTTATAATGTCTGTGAATCAAGATATACTTCTTAATACTTATTAAATACTGGCATACGGTCCATAACATTTTAGAAGTGATTTTTTTATGGGAGAGTTTTGTAATTCTGATCCGCAATCTTTTTGTGTGACGAAAAGCGGTGGGGGAAACACTGTGCCAGGTAGTGTTGAAAACATCGGTTCTTTTCCGATCACCGCGGGCAGCACTTGGAAGGTTACCGCCTGGGAAAATCGCGTGACGTTGGCTTTTTGTTGTATTTTTTAATTACAACTTTTCTTTGTAATACGAAAGTTTCACTGCTATCGTGTATCTTTACGACACACCCTGTTTTTAAAATTCATTTTTTTTTTTCAAATAATAATATCTAGAAACTATATTTAATATATTATTCCATAAATACTTGTTCGTCCTTCAAACCGGTCCTTGGCTTAATTTTTTGATCATAAAATTGAAACATGGCTTAACTCAGAAAAAATATAAGGATATACATTCCCGCATGGCTATAACAGTACTACTACTCGTAACATAAGAATATTTACGACTGGTATTACGTTCAAACCTAACAGGATAGCATAGCTATATATAATATATATCCACACTATGTAGGAGGAAATCTCCATGACTACTGATCCAATCTATATCTATACATAGGTATAATATGAATGTAAATGTAACGCGTCTGTAATTTTTAGATTTTTGTGAAAAAAGTAACTAGTGTCCTGGAATAAGTAATAAAATACATTTCAATCATTTTTAGAAATGTCTGTCTGTCTGTTTGTATGAACACGCATCACTGCTAAAGTACTGCGTTCACGATAAAACCTCACCAAGAAAATCATGAAGCATATCCTTGAGTAACATTGAAATCGGTTCACTCTATCAAAGGTTATTGTAATTTTAATGACGACGAGACTTAAGTACAAGAGAAAAGTATATAAGTGAATGGACTTAATACATTCAGATGATTTTAATATTAACTCCCATGCAGACGGAGTCTCGGGTACAGCTAGTTCTATATATATGTCTAAAATCCAATTCTAAATGACTAAATACGTCCAAGCTGTTTGTCATTGTTCTCAAATTTAATAATGTAATTGAATGCGTACGAAGTCACGAGCGACTGCATGTGTTACTACTATATTACCGTTACCGTATAACACCGAAGTTAAAATTCCGGAAGAATGTAATTACAGACGATCAAAAACGTTCTATTAAACTGGCTTCCCGTGTCAGTGTTACCCTAAAGTGTGGGTGAGCCCAAGCGGGATCGATACGAGATCGACGTGAATCAAGCGAGTCATCGGGGTCGTCAAACTTGCCGCTGTTGTGACGTTACCCTAATGACGTTATACCATCGCTAGAATAAAACGATAACAACTTAACAGGAACAGATTATGTTTTTTTTTCACTTACTGTATATGATAATAATACGCTTCCGCGCATTTATGAAAACTGTAGTAGATACGATGTACCAATATTTTTCTAATATCAGTATAGATATATACAGTATAGAATCGTTTATAACTATACCAACCTGAGTCAAACTGCTGGTACTAAAACCTGTTGCCAAAGGAAGCTTCATTATCACAACAGTACCCTACGAATTGGCGATTACAAACGCCTAGAAATTCATAGTACTATATTTTTCGCGCCAATGGTAAGGTAATATTATAAGAACATTTCTCAAGCGTTCGGGTTTCCTCCCGATGCATTCCTTCATCGTTAACTGATAATGATGTTCTTTTCAATTATTAATGCTGCCATAATATCAATATTGAAACCACTCAACAAAGACACAATTATTAACATTTCATTTCACTCGACCATTATAACAAACACATTTAGGACTTATAACAAAATATACCTAATTTTTAATCACGGAATGCGAGAACTGCTTAAAATACAAATAGTGTTCTATACTAATATTATAAAGAGGTAAAGTTTGTGACGTTGTAGGGGGTAATCTCAGGAACTACTGGCCCGATTTGAAATATTCTTTCAGTGTTATAAAGCTCATTTGTCGAGAAAGGTTATAAGGCTATATATCATCACGCTAAGACAAATAGGAGCGGAGCACCAATGAAGAATGTTTCAAAATCGGAGTTTTTTTTCCTCTTGAGAGCTTCCGCTGCGTGTTAGCGTTAGCCCAAAGCAACTATTCCATGCGGACGAGTCGCGGGCACAGGCTAGTATATTATAAAGGTGTGATTTGTATTATTGTTTGAACAACACACATCAAAACGTATTTAATGTAAGGTAAACACATCTGAGACTTACGTGTTTGTTTTTAATTCTCTCTTGTTACTATCCCCGCGTTGTCGGACCAGATCGCATAAATGTAATCCGCGTAGTTAGCAATAACTCACTGTAAACATTCGGTTGAAAATGTTTAACATCACACTAAATTGCGATAGACGCAGCTGTTTGTGCCCCATTACAATGTTCATACGTATAATATAAGAGACGAAAGCTTTTGTACTACCTCCGCAATATATTCCATTAAAATGTTCATAGCTCTAATATTGTTTACATATTATTCAATACATCTTTATGCTATTAAATACATACAGCATGCATATTTTAGATGCTATAAATCATGTAATTAAAAATTTAATTACATTTTATAAAAAAATGTGATACTCTTTGACTGTATATCGGACTGAATTGTAAAAAAAGAGTCTTACCCTTGGCTTATTTATCAGAAAAATATATACGGTGACTTATAATAAGCAATTGACGAACAGTAAAATGTAAACAAACTGAATTGGTATTACATATTGTACAAAAACACGTGCAGCTATAAATAGAAAAGTTAAATTTCATTGAAACGTTCGATTATCGGACGGGCTCTCTGCATGTGGTCGGCAGCTTACGCGCACCCCACAACAACACCCTATCTTATATGAATCGTCCAATTTATCACTCCAGATTTATGTAGGCAACGACGCGCCCGCATATCCATTGTATAACAGTTTTACATTGTATCTATTATATTTATGTCTACACGGTATGTGGTTCAAGTGAAAAATCTGGGCGATGAGACATTGCAAGGAAAATTAAGCATGTAAATTTAGTAGGTACAGTTGTGTGAAAAACGCATTACTTGATGGAATGTTTTCTAATAATGTTTTTAGTTTCAAGAATCCTATTGCAAAAATATAATAATAATAAATCGGTTTTGTAAGTTTATCAATGGATTAATTTTTATAATAGATACGTGTCATGGGCATCCTACATTGGCTATTTAATTAAAGTTAATGTATAATTTATAACAGTTTTTTATATATTCACAATCTGTTTCATTTTCATTCTCAAATGTATTAAATTCTCTTAAACGTCAATTATTTGCAACGATACATAAAGATTTGCTTTTTGCACTTCATTTTTATTAATATATTATGCCATTTCTTTGTTCACTGTTCCTATTACGACGATGAACAGATATATAAATTGATAAAAATTTTAATACTCTTAATTAGTCAGTACATCCGAGTGATTGTAATTTTTATTTATTTGAAACCAAAGACAACAATATTAAATACTAGTACCAACCAAAATATTCAATAATATGAATTAGATAATACTTAACTTGCAATCATTTTGAGTAATATGAAAATATTTAAAATGCTATCATTTTTATTTGTATACAAACGAAAAAGGTCATAAGCAAATTTTACCACAGATTCATTACCAAACAATACAGATCAAGTAAACAAACGGATATTTCAAAACAACATTACCTAACGTTTTATCAATGAATAAAAAACCTTGACACAGATAATAAGTTAAATAATATGTTACCTAATTTTATATTTAGAACACAATTCTCAATCGATAGTAGCCGATCTCTATATATAGAAATAATAATCAAACACAGAGAGCCAATCAACGACACTTTTAAAAAGTTTGTTATTAATAAAAATAACAATTCCAATGACGCACACAGACAGAAAAATCCATTTGCCTGTGGCACTTATAACGCATGCAGACGCAATATAGGTACATTAATTAATAAACTCTTTCATATTGTTTTATTTACAACGAATACTTCGTACCGAGCCCATCGTGGGGTATGTTTATGTACATTTTTGGACAATAATGTTTACCTGTAAATTTCCCTTTGTTAATGTAATGTAAAAACACTTTCACTCAAGAGAGCTTCGAACTCGCGTGCAAAAATGTTATGGATTATTAAAATTAATTAAGCAATTTGGTTAAGTATTCCCAACGTGTTTAAAATATAATAGTAAAACATGGAACTTAAAAGCACAGTAATGTAATTCATTACAGAAAAAGTATTCTTACTATTACTCTTATTTTTTTAAAGCAAATAACATTCTAGCACCAAATAAATTGACTATTACATGCTAAAACTTTTATTATGCAGTGATTCTTCTTTAAGTAAGTGTAATCTGGTTTACTAGATGAGTTTTAAAGACAATGTAAATAATGGAACAAAAATAAACAGTGGATATATAACTCGAGAATTCCTAGACGTAAATATTAGATGAAGGAATACTTTTAGTGCGACACCATTATAAAAGATAATGATGAAACACTGGTCCAGGAATAGTCGTGCACCGGTCCGTCGGGTTTACTACTGTCGCAATGCAATCTATTTATAAACTTTGCTTCGTATTCAAACAGCTGGATAGTTTATGAAATGGCTAAACCGGCGTTACGTTTACCTTTTAGTTTTAAAAGATGCACTTCGTTACAACTATCCATTTATAATGCACATGGGTTTATATGTGATACCGACTCATAAATACACCCTGGATTTAAAAAAACAACACAAAATACTAATTAATTGTGTAATTATGAATTTTATTAACACAGCATAGAAACACAGGGTTCTGTTAGTTATTTTAGAGACAATTTATAATTGTCCCTTCGTCGCCCACGCATCATTTAGCGAGCAGACGACAACGTTGCATTCTAGGCCGATTGGGTAACAACAGTGGACGATACCTGCTATCGAAGTGCAAACTCCGATGCGAATTTGCAACTGATACTATTTTTACCGAATAGAACCGACAGTATTTTTATTTTTACTTTACTCTTATTATGCTACAAATTATGGGAGTGATTGAATCACGAATTTTACTTAAAGCGTCGGACACGTGAAACTTTCGATTGGAACGGTCGTCGCAGTAACAAAAAACTTCAACGGAAAAAAATACCGTGGGAAACTAGAAACGTAATGCTTTCCGTTTGGCTTCCAATATACATATAAACAATGGCAACATAAATTCTTTGAAATATCTAGTCGTCCAAAGAGCCGTTAAAACGAGATCGTGCCTAGAGCGAAAGTTGCACCGGCTTCAAATCAGATGCAGACGAGAGAAATTCACGACCAAGGTACACTTCGATACAAGAACGTTCCCGTAACGACCGCGATCGGGCAACAATTAGCACTTGCTGCAAATGTCACGCAACCGTCGCTGTCTTCGTGCTGATGTCTCCGCGCCCGATGTAACTTCTTTTTTAAGATCATTCATACCTATGTCTGATGTGAAACATTTTCATAGCACGGTTGAGGGTTAAATCGATAGGCCATGCTTATTGACAACGCATTCCATTTATTTTTAAACTAGCTGACCCGTGCAACTTCGTCTGCACCAAATCGGTTATTACCGGTTTCAATTGTATTTTTAAACGCAAATAATCTTAAAAAACCTAAAACCCTATTGCAGCGTTATCCAGCACTTCCAATCGTGAATCCAAACTATCCAGGGACTCACTCAAAGATATACCCAGTTGGTATGTGAGAAATCTTTTAAAATAAGCCTAGACTCTGTTCGCAGCACTACCTAAAGTAATGTCATCAAAGTGAAAATCAAAACTAACTTACATATATTGCCGATAAATGTCTTCCCAGTACCCCTTGTAACTTCATCATGTAACATACTGTAAAAGTTGAACTTTATCTACATTAAATTTCCATTTTGTTTTAGTTGTTTGTTTTATAAGAATTTGTAAAGTATACGTGAAATCTGCATTCAATTTTAATTTGGTCACATTTATTTTACTTTGACATACAAACCACCTTTTTTACTGAGATACTGAACTCGGGATAATATACCTTTCTAACAGTGAAAGAATTTTTGAAATCGGACCAGTAGTAGGTACCAAGCATTCCTCGAAAACAAAACTTTACCACTCATTATAATATTAGTATAAATACAACATAGTAACTGCAAACAGTAGTCCGGTGAAGCTGTTAAGACCTTGCTAGGTCAATAGCGTGGTCAGTTCGAGAAAAAAAAAATAACTGCATACACCTCAACTGATTTATTTTAATCTTAGATTCACAAACCTGAACCCAACTACTTCAAGACTCAATAACATTTAGAAAACTAATTTTATCAAATATCGAAACAACACACGTACTGATAGAACTCTAGTTGAGATTCATCTTCTACAATGCAATGTAACTATTATCTAGGTTTATGTTTTAGGAAAAAATCTTGTCACCTTTGTTTAGCAAACATTTTTTATACAATAAAATAAATGTAACAACATATAAGTGACAGTTTCGTTTATACGTATTTTTTTCATATGAGGTCGATAATTACGCATAGAAATGTCATGTAGCTATAGCTCAGTTATAACGTACTGGACATTGTATGGTCCGCCGGAGCCGACGGTTCGGATCCTGGCGATTTTTTTTTTTTGTATTTTTTTTAAAGTAGCTTAGGGAAATATAGATTATCTTTTTAGCTAATCTGTCTGCTATATATAGCACAATGAAAATTTACCGAAATCCGTCAAAAATTTCATTAACTACAAATTTTTTACTTTCGTCCGTTATCCTGGAGAATCCTTTGCGTTTTATGAGATACAAAGTATTCTAGATGTAACCTTGTAATATTAGTTATCACTGTGCCAAATTTCGTCAAAATTGGTTCAGTACTTTCAGAGTGGTACGTGTTCAAAGGGACAGACAAACAGGCAGATCCTGGAGAATCCCTTGCGTTTTATGAGATAAAAAGTATCCTAGATGTAATCTCGTAATATTAGTTATCACTGTGCCAAGTTTCGTCAAAATCGGTTCAGTACTTTCAGAGTGATGCGTGTTCACAGGGACAGACAGACAGACAGACAGACAGACAGACAGACAGACAGACAAAAATTGTAAAAAGATTATTTTTGGCTTCTATATCGATAACAAAGTCTACCCCGATAAAAATTTTCAAAAAATATTTAATGTACAGATTTGACCTTGCTACAGTTTTATTATAGTATAGATTAAGTCTGTCCTACTCATTTTTCCTAGGGCATTTATAGCTTTAAATGTTTGATATTTTTATGTTACCAGCAAAATCCCTTTGTAACACCATCAACATTCGTATGCAGTATACGCTAACAATCACTGAACGTATTACTTATGACAATAACTTTATTCTCTACTCTCATCTTTTCAAAGTAAAACTAGTATGGAAGCAACATCAAAAAACTTATAATTAGATTTAAAACTAAATATATACTTCACCTTTAGTAAAAGTTTCAACATTCATCCGAGTACCGTTCGCATCAGTAAAAGATCTCTACCTACATATATAAAGTTTATATTTTTATGGCGCGTAGCAACGCACGTGTTAAATAAGAGAACGTACCGAAATAACTCCGGCTATGAATTCCGTCGAAATGGCTGTAGAGGCGAATTGTCTTGTGACAAGCACTCAGCTATTTCTGTCTGTCTATATCCCGTTTCGGACCATTAACATACAACAAACCCGAGTACAAATACACCACTAAATATAAATAAAGATTCGAGGGTGGGGTGTTTTCGAGACGTCTCATCAGTTTTTAGGGTTCAATAAAAAAGAAAAAAAAATAGGACTACCGATGGAGACCACCCCACTACGCTTTGATGTCTCTTAAACGAGTATTGAATTTGAAGGATTTACATTTATTATATCTAATAATAATAAATATAGTCCTTAATTTTTATTTGATATTAATCTTTATAGAGCTTGATTATTTACTCAAGTAATTTGATGTCTTGTACAGCATCAGTATGTTTACAAAATGAATATTTGAGAAAGTCAAGCAGTAGACCATCGCAGATGATATAATATCCTTATACCCAGGACGAAAAAAGGAATAACAACTAGTTACTCGTAAACTTTGACGCAAAAATGTTAAACCCAATAAGGTGTTAATTATTTGTGACGTATAATGATTATTACTCCATTATTACACGTTATACATTGATAGCGTTTTTTCCCTGGGAATGTATTTTGAGCTACATTCTATGTGTAAGTATACTTAACATTTAATTGATGTTTTTTTTTCTCAACTGATTATCGCTGTTGGCCTGACGGACCTTTACAGCTTCATCGGGTTTTGTTAAATGTTGATACTATTTAATAGACGTTTTGTTATAAACTTCATAGCCTTTCACCATCTTTAGATTTACCGTAATATTACCGTAGTATCTTAAAAACTTTCGATACTAAATAATTGCAAACCACGTTAGCATAAACACACAGGAAAACATAATGTTGCAAAATACCCAATTATTTTCATTTAAAAATGAGCATAACTTATGTTAATGACTACGTCCGGTACCGCTACGACACACTCGAGAGGCGAGACTACAACGCCACCGGAACATTACCAGCGCCACCATATTAGAGATATATCAGGAGAGGCACTATTGACCTGCGATACCCCGCTATTGACTATATCGGGGATGTTACTAATGACCTCAAACGCTACTGGTTGCAGTTATCAGCTGTTCATTATTCACCCCGGTGTGAGACGTCATTGGTTGGAGTTCGGCATATATAGGACGAGATGTCGTTGATCTACACGCCCCCCTCGGCAGCGGCTCAAGCCTAGGTCCGTTCCCTCGGCGTGGAGCCCTTGAGTGCGCTGCTCGCGCGATACAGTGACACAAATTTACATCACTGCAACAACACTACACATATCACCTCCACACACGTGCACGCATACACGCTTACACAAAAAAGTGGAAGGGTTTACTTTTTTTTTCCCTTTTCGAACTGAAATAGTTCAGAAATTTTCCGATACAAAATACACATAAGAGTTGTTGAGATATGTATGCTTGGTACACATATATGTTTCAACAACTCATATATGTATGAATAGTGTAGCTTAACTTAGGTTAGCTCAGTTAGGTCGCGTATTGCATCGAACAGGCAACAGCCAAGCCGAGGTGTGCCGTGCACCCTTGAGCTGGTTGCCCAAACAAAAATCGGCTGAGTGCCTTAAGCGCTCGCCTTAGTAGTCCGGTGAAGCTGTTAAGACCTTGCTAGGTCAATAGCGTAGTCAGTTCGAAAAAAAAAAAAAAATGATCTACACGCATTTCTATGTGGAAGTTGTTGTAAGGCGAAGCTCTGCCCAGGTAAATAGTCACAGTGCCTAAAGAGTGTTATTGGTTTCTCTGACCGATCGGCAGACTATACGTGTTTTGTAACACTTAATACAATGCCTAAGTCGCTTATTTCATTATCGGCAAATAAGTGTGTAAAGATTTAAAATTAAAAAATAAACGCAAGGGAAAGAGATGCAATACGTTTGTAAAATGCTAAAAAATTTTTAATATCAATACCAAAATATCCATTATTACTTAAATAAAATGGATCCAAGATACGCAAGAACCATTTGTCACCATTTATTTAGTATACAACAATTAACTTATTACGTCTGCCGATTTATTCGACGTAAGTAGCGACACAATGAAAACATGTATGTAGTGGCATTTATTTATTTATATCTTTCATAGTTAGCATACTAAAGCTCCTCATTACACAAAATTCATGAAACCGACGGAAGTCACTTTATTGTTTATTTGGTTTAACGATTGATACAACTCAAAAAGTTTGCAGGACAAGCCAGTCTATTTTCAACTTACCGGTCGCGCGACTCTTCGCGGCGATACAATGTCTATTTATACTTCGAAGCGTTTACATTGTAGCATAATTTTATGAAGGTTAATTTTACAATCGATCTATTTTTGCCATCGTTTTATTTTCAACGTGCACAGTAATTTACAGACGTTGATTAATTTGTTGCAATTGTCAAATTATAAAAACGTTAAGTAACAAACACATAATTTAGTTAGTGTGCAGGTGAAACCGAAGAACACGCATAACAAGAAAAAATATCTAGTGTTCTTCGCAGCGACGCTGAATTGTTAGCGACGTGGAAACATTAACAAATGACAATTTATGTTTGGTATCCTAACTTTACACCAATCCTATTCCTAAATAATATCTATAGATATAATAAGAATGTAAATCTAACGATTCTGTACATTTTTAGATTACATAATTAATTTATCGCGCATCACTGCTAAAGTAATGCGTTCATTATAGGAGATTTTCAAGAAAATCATAAAGCACATCTTCGAATAACATTTAGTTTTTAATTAGAATCGGGTTGGTGTATCAAAATTTATTGTAATGTTAATGGCGACGCGACTTAAGTATGAGAAAACAGTAGATAGGAATTAGACTTAATACATTCAGATTACTTTATTAGTCATTGTTTTGTACATTAGGTTCGACGCGGACGAAGTCGCGGGTACAGCTAGTTTATAAATACGCTTTCATGCCATACTTACCCCAACAGGTTTAGCGTAGACGTTGTCAGGGATAAAAAACATCTAGTAACTAAATTAGCTTTTTAGCGCGCAAATATTAGTAAAAAAGTATAAAGAATACAAAAATTAACATACGGGTGTTATTATCGTTTATCCACATTCACATTAATTACATGTCCAAAAGCGTACGAGAATCGTATATTTAAAAAACATACTGAAGTTAGTGCATTCATATATATAGATAATTTAACTATATCCAACCACACTTGAACGACCCAATTTCTCCATTATCGCTCCTTTTTAACGCCCCTTTCCCATATTTTTATAAACCGGAAACAATGTCGTCCCCGCGCACCCCCTTTGGCTTTATTCAAACATTTTTACGGCAGCGCGCCCCTTGGCCCCCCCGAATTTTAAGTTTTTCAATTTCTAATTTTTTTCTATATATCTTTCAATATAATAATTAACTATATCCAACCACACTTGAAGCGATTCGCCAATGTTCTCCATGTATCGCTTCCTTTTTTATCCCTTTTTCTCTTTTCTCCTTTTATAACTCTTTTTATTTTAGAGCGCTGCGCCTTTCGCCGAAGTATTTTTATAAACCGGAAACAAAACCCTTCCCCATATCCCACTTTACACCCTATCTAAACTAACAATATTCCATCTTCATGTTGCTCAATTATACACACCCTCTCAACCAACCTTCCTTGAGAATGCCCTAGTATCCCTTCTACCATTTACCGCGTCGACAACTCTAGCGAGTTGCAGTGAGGTGGAGTGATCCTCTCTGAAGCCGAATTGTCGTGCCCTTGGGGCGCGCGATCCCGAGGAGTCACTTTGGAGACTTTACCATTTCTTCAGGAGGGTGATTGGGCGATAATTTTCGGGATCTTTTGTATTTTTCCCTCCCTTCGGGATCATTATAATGATGCCAGCGCGCTCTCCGGCATCGATGCATTAATTTTATAAATGCATTTTTCATGGAGAGTTGTTCTTTGATCGTGTATGCAAAAGAAGCTTTATTTTGTGACCATGCGTAAATAATGTAAATTTTATATGTAACATACAAGTATACAATTTATATTATACTTGCTAAAAAGGAAGTTCAAGTTTCCGGTTCATATTATATCACTAATAAGCGCTCATGACTTCATCTGCTTTAAACTTAAAAACACGTAATTATAATAATGTATAGTCTAGCGTCACCTGGTGGTAGGTTATAGTAAAACTGATTGCAGTCAAAACTTCATTAAAAATATGTGTATTCCTGGTGACAGATCATTTATCCTAACTAATATTATAAATGCGAAAGTGGGTTTGTTTGTTACACGGTCACGCCTTTAACCATTGAAGCGACAATCCAGGAATTTTGGTTAAATTGTATACATGTTGTCTACAAGATACCGAAAAGGACATACAAATCTACACAAACGCGAGGGTAGCCGCGAGCAAAAGCTAGTTAACAACGAACATCGTATTTTACTCGCCTTCAGTTAGTAACAATCATTACGATATTCAAGCATAGGTTATGTTACAAAAGGGACGAACGTGTAAACAAAACAAATAGATTTTCCTGTTCCTGCTGTTATCACCACATATTATAAAATAGTTTATCAAATTAACCAAATTAAATAAAACATATGAATATGTGTGCTACCTAGAGATGTATTGGAAGTCGGTGCCAACCGAAATTTCAAATTTGTTCCAGGTAGAAATGTATTACAGAGACGCGAGAGTGGACTTAAACTTTGTACCTATGATATGATTTTCGGTTCGCACCGACTTCCAATACATCTCTAGGTAGCACACATATTCATATGTTTTATTTAATTTGGTTAATTTGATAAACTATTTATTTTCCGCTTTTTAGTGCCTTATGGGTTTTTGATTGATATTGAAGTCGGTTAATACTTTTTTTTTGAAAATTTACTTTATTTTTCCATTTTTAGTGTACATAAATATATTTTACTAGCAGTGCCCGCGAACTCCGTTACGCCTTAAGTATATTAAAATATGCGCATTTTTGCGGTATGGTATCTATCGGCATGGTATGCGATATGGTTTCAATTGGATGTACAATAAGTTACGTTTGGTACGAACGCAACCTTATCAATAATCCGCGATACTTTCTACCACCAACTCGGCTACCATCGCTTCACACATAATACACCTTAAGTAATGTAATTACAATGCTTGCGTCATGTTGCAACACAGCAACGAACATAAGCACAATAGGCTCCTAAGAATTGAAGAGTTTTTTTTTATACTATTGGTGGCAAACGAATATACGGGTCACCTGATGGTAAGTGATCACGGCCGCCCATGGACACCTGCGACACGAGAGGAAACACAGATGCATTGCCGGCCCTTAAGAAAGGAGTAGGATCGTTTCTTGAAAGTTTTCTTACTTTGTCACGGATCCCATAATCAGAACCTAACCAAACTTTCATCAAACTACCCTTGAAGTACATCCTTTCCAATTAAAAATGAATCATCGAAATCGGTTACCGTTCTATTGAGTTAATCGTCTATTTGTCGTGTACATACTTAATGCAAATTTAACACTTATACGGTTTTGCACTGGATACCGTTGTCGGAACTGAAATTGAAATGGGACCACAGGGGAAGTACCAGCTTTCAAATAAAAAAAGAATAATCAAAATCGGTTCACCCAGTCCAAAGTTATGAGGTAACAAAGATAAAAAAAAAAATACAGTCGAATTGATAACCTCCTTTTTTTGAAGTCGGTTAAAAGCAAAGTCCTCCGTCGCATCTTTCTGTCTGTTAGCAATAAACTCAAAACCCTGCAATGGATTTCCATGCCCTACTCATTAATAGATAGAGTGAGTCACGATGTTGTTTAGATGTATAATTTGTCAAGAGTTTTTGTAAATTGGTTGAATTATAACGTTGATTGTTGCAAGTGTCGGAAAAAGTCAAGCCGCCTGGGAGCTTTCGTCGAAAACGCTGTCCAATCTCTTTGAGATATAACAAAACAACTGAGGTAATAAACGACGTAGACAAAGTCGCGAGAATCAGCTAATATGGTACATTTAATATCGAAACAGTAATATGTCATATTTGTTCCCCGGTGCGTTTTTCTACACATTGCAAAAAGGGCGTTCTTTTTTGCAATCGCCTCACCTCCATTTATATCTCGTTATTTATTTGCAGCGGTAAACCTGATGAATCTTCCGATGAACAGTGGGAATGTTCTCGGGTGCCGAGGTACGTAGGCCGCGTACCGCGCCGTGGTCACAGGCGCGTTTATTGCTCGCTTTATTGGAAAACGCGCTTCCGCGTTCCTCGGTATGGAAATACCGTTACCTATTTGCATAATGGAACGACAGAAACCTAATAGCAAAAGGAAACAATATCATCTTATTATTGCAATAGGAATACAAAAAATAGTTTAATATCTTTCGAGACCTTTAATTACTTACACATAAATTTCCTGAAATTTTAGCACGTGATGTTTATAACATTGATTTTTAAATTTTATGTATACGATATTATTATTTCTTCACGCAAATTTTCGTACTTGTATTTTTCTTAAGAACACTTTTTCTGTATTACGCTTTATTCCAATTATGTTTCAATGTAAGAAGAATATTAAATGAATAAAGAATAATTAGTTCTCGTATGAGTTTCTCAGTGTCTTTTAAGGGTAGGCACTTTGTTAGGACTTCCTTTACAGTAACATTGTCGTTCGGTACACTGATGATTTGAATGGAGAATGATTTCGCTTTTTGTGATATCTATGACCATACGTTTTTACAAAGTTTTTTATAAAATACACGAATTATATCCCATTTTAGGGTGAATATCATCATCTATTATATACCTATATATATATTTATAATACCCGAGAGTACTTTGTTTAAATAACTGGATAAGAAGAATATATATTTACAGTTAATATTGTAGTGCTACACATTGTACATACACTATATCATTAATGCTGTATCGGAAATAACACTGTTTTGATAATATTCAATGAGATCAAGCACGTAGGTATGTTGTACAAGGAAATTTTCATTCTCCTATTTTGGTATTATAACAAATTTCCAGGCAGCGGTCTTGGTACACGAGACGCATGAATAAATGAATAATGGCGCTCGAACGGAACAGGTTCGCGGCCGCGGCATACCAATTTGTTCTCGAGATGCTAATAATGTGACTGTCGCATTTATCAGCAACGTGCCTCGTCACACATTTTCTCTTTGGCAGAGGGTGCGTCGAGTTTGACACCTTCCTAAGAATTAATTGACTTTTTTTGGAAACCAATTTTCCAGATTACTATTACCATTGTTCAGAAAGTCATAATATTATCTAGTAAAAATAGTGTCTTGTGATAATTTCAATGCTCTAATAAGATGGTGGCCCTCTCATTAGAACTTTAAAGGTAGTTTTTATGGCGTCTCAGAATTCATGCTGAGTGTTATTATTTTCCATCCACTTCACTTATGCACGCACAATAACCGAACTATATTGCGTAAAATACCACTAATATTACAAAATATAGAGTCAAATAACATAAGATTATGAATAAAATATCAAAACCACTACATGACAGACTAACATCGAGCCAAAAACTCCAATAATTAACTTACCCGTTAAACATATATAAATATTCGAGAACCTTAATATACACAAGTAACTAAATTTTATTTTAAGCAGCTTTCTTCATCATCCTTTAAGCGGATCTTAGGAGAAGACCGGCACGCGGTCCCGGCGTTTCGTATTCCATTAGGTGTCGCTGTGATGCGCAATTTGCAAATAAAAACAACTTATTGAAATTCTTTCCTAGTTCCGCAAGGCTAGCGCACAGTTTTAAAGAAGAATCTACAAGTTTTGAGATGACTCCGCGATCACAAAACATGTTCATTTCGGATGCAAACGAACGAAGCCCTTGATTGTATAGGCGTTTATAACAAAACACACAACAACGAACATAATAACTACTTATGAGTTAAGACTTTTTAGACGTTTGACAGGAAACAGAATTCAAAAATCAATAAACAAGGAAAACTTTTAAATCCCATACGTGGAATTACAAACATTTATTATATGAGGAAAGGTAAAGCGAAAAAGTTCTTCTCATACAAAACAAAAACAATACCAACCACATCAAAGGAAATTATTAGGTATCGTACCGACCTCATCATTCGTAAGCCAAAGTATAATAAGGGTAGATGAACTAAGAACAAATAATAATTTAAAAGTTGGAAAAAGATCGCCATGGCCCGGTCGGGTCACGTGAAGTATTTTGCATAAATTATATCGCTGCAATGGGGGCGAGGTTGGATTTCTGAAAAATAAACAGCATAAAATAAACCTCCGTGCTCGAATGCAAATAAACACCATTATATGTTAATGTAATGTGCGTATGTTATGTAGACGCCTCCACCTACCTATTTGTTTTATCCGTGTAACAGTGTTTCCCGAATACGCATTCCATAAATAGCAACCAAACTTCCTCAAACTAATCATAATGATGAATATTTACCGGACGATGCAAAGTAGACGTCTGTTAAGCTACTCGATGAACTTATGAGAGCGGTCAAATTAAAAATAAACATTATATTAGGAAACAAAATCCACTATAGTAGGTGGTATAATTTTGGTAGGTGGTAGAGTCACGCTGAAGCTATTACTGGTTTCAGCATGAATGGGTCGGCTCGCCCGGGGTAGTATCACCCTCTCATAGAAAACTGACGTGAAGTAACAGTGCTTGCATTGTTGCGTTTCGTTCGGTCAGTGAGAGCGCCGGAGGCCCACCTCCCCTCCCCTCCTCTCCCCTCTCCATTTCCCTTTCCCCCAAAGACAGGCTGGCAACGCACTTTCGACTCCCCTGGTGTTGTTAGTGTCTATGGACGGTGGTGATCACTTAACATCAAGTGACCCACCTGTTCGTTTGCCTGCTATGACATAAAAAAAAGTGTTCGTATTCGAGCAGAGAGTGAACTGGATTCATATAAAAACGATAAAACCTGCTCCTCGTAAATTAAACACTCTCGAAGTAGTCGGGGCGAAATTAGTAGTCGTCTAGACGGAGGCAAAATGACCGCAGTCCGACCTAACATTTCAGCGATCACTTTGATATAGTGCCCGTACGGTCAAACGAACGCAGCCGTCGGCCCTAAGGGTCATTATAAACAAATCTATTCACGATAAATAAACAATGTTACACGCCTGCGACGCGGTATCGTTTGTAGGTTTACCGAGGCTGTACTAATTAAAACGAATGTTACTGAAAAGTGAACAACTACGTCCGTTCGAAGAAAGCCTCTCCCTATATCGGTCGTTTTTATTTCCCTATCTGGATGGGTATTCGACTCTCGGATAATGTATTGCAACGCGATGAAGTGGCCACATTAGCCTGAACAGTTCCGAGGGTAGAGCACAGGGCGCGGAATGCAATTACCCTAAATATAACCCCTCCCTCCTAACCCCCTCTATAAAATGAAAGCGATTATACCGTTACACGTTAAACATCGAGACATCGGGAACATTCAAAACCCCATAGCAACAACGTACGTACACGCGGCGCGCCGCGTCATGCCGAGGATGCCTTGTTCGCGCTCGTAAAACAGTTATAATAGGCGCACTGCGGAAACATAGCTTTATGGAGGTCCCTGAAACACATAACATGCGCACTGAATCGATTATCGTATAGTTTTATTCTAGTTTTTGAGACGGGCCATGAAATAAAAAAATATTTTATGATCCATAAAAACGCGAGTACGAGTCGACATTAGAAGAATTGATCAGATATTCTGGCGTCGAGAACATCGTAGTTTATACGATGTTTAAACGATACAAGTGGGAATATAAAATTTGTGTTACAACTGATGTTATACATTATTATTTGATTAAAATAATAGCCACGAGTGAAGTCGGATCGATAATAATTAAGTACAGTTTTATATCTATTGTTCAACACTGGCTACGAGCACTACTAAAGTTTCGGAAAGCCGTAAAGTTATCTGTCAACGACAAGTTTCACTAGCTCAGTTTTATGTGTTTTAGTTGCCGTTCAGGCAATGAGCGGTCGTTGATATATTTAACGTCTTCTCATTATATTTTCTGACATTAAAATGGATTAATGTGAAGTTGCAATCTTGATATGAAGCTTTAATCTCAATTGGTTAACGTTTCGTTTGTAAAGCACGAGAAATATCTCGAGCCAATGTAAGTCCGCCAGCTGACCGATAGAAATCCGTTACTTGTGATGTAGGTCAAATGTTTGTGGTAAAAAGTGCAGACGATGATTCGGCAAATCACGATTCACGTGCTTCGAACATCGCAGATGAGGCCAGACGCAAGAAAATTGCATCGAGCGATCGGAGTGTCGCAAAAAAACATTAATTTGCGTTGAAAAAGATTCAGGCGTTAGTGAATGGAGGAGGATACGTTAAATATAAGGGTGTAATTTTTTTAAGGATTACATGCGGCTCGGGGAAATGTATAACGTGGTTGATGTCAATGAAAGCAAACGTCACTGTTTAATATTGTAACTTATTGCAAGACACTTTTAATGTGCACGATGATCAATAATGTATAATTTCGGTATATATTTAAATAATTGAGTTAGTAAACCGTTAACAGTAACAAGACTAACCACAATTTATCGCCGATTCATTGTTTAAATGGATTTACAAAAAGTACAATGGACCCGATTAAGTTGGCTTAAAACATCAACTGTCACTTTTAAAACGCGTGCGCGTCGCAACAGCAGAGATGAATGCCAGTAATAAATCAACAAACGGAAACAAAAATGACGCATACGCACAGATATGTGTTTTAAATAAAACTATATCATTGCTCGATTGAAGACCTACTTTTATAGTAGCACCTTTGTAAATAAAAGTAAACGGATACATGACCGACGTGTAGTAATTCGTACATTCGACAAGCGTTCAAGAAGTATTGATGGTAAAAATAACGAACGGTGGAGGTCGTTGACGTGGCGTCTTCTTTATCTGTCGGTGATCCGCGCGTGTCCGCGGTGTCATAGCAGGTCTCGAACGATCAGAAGGGAGCAGGGGAAGTCGCGTGTGCATAATGTAGAAGCGACTGGCGGCGCGGCGCCGGCGTCAACGACCCGCACGAGTCAAGGACGCGCCCGCACCCGCTACCCGCGCGCTCTCAACCGCTAGGTCGCTAGGTGACAACCCGTCGCGGACACGATATACACGATGTCATCCAAACATGAATGACTTTAATAGGTGAACGATAGATATGCGTAATTATATAATAATATGTGTGCTTGTGGACAATTATGTTAATTAATTTCATTCAATCATTCATCGTACTAAATACAAAGAACTAAGATTTCATTTTTTCTAACATCTCGTTACATTTAATTAAATGAGTTCAACCATACAAAAAATAATAACAGAATTTAGTTTTCTAGAAAGATATGATTCTTTTGAATTTATACGGTTTTGCTCATTTAATTTATACGGATATGTTTTACAAAATTAATGTACATATTTTGCAGCCGTGTCGGCATGTCAACGCACGGTTAATATATCCTGTTTGAATAGTTGTAATATATTAGCTGTATAAGGTTATAAGCGTTGAGGCCCAAGAAAGGTGATGAAACGCTTTCGGTTTGTTTTATAGCCATAATAATTTTATAGTCGCTTAATTATTAAAAATGGACACAAAACTTAAAGGTATAACATGAATAATAATCTAACGTAGACATCACAATTACAAGATTCACTTACTATAATACTATAAGTTCTCGGTATCATAAAGAAGGGTCAATAAATCACAATTCAACATGTGTTATGAGAAAATCACATCCAATATAAATTTAAATACACTACTAACCTTGATCGTTACAAATGTACAAACAAAAAAATATGAAATTTTGTAATGTAATGAATTTAAACTGAATATAAGACCCAAACCAACCAATCAGTTTACTTATTTTTATTTCAATAACTAGCTGTACCCGCAGCTCCGCACGCGTTTTTTAAAATTGTATTAAAGAAATATAAAACTGTAAGACCATGAACAGTTATAGAAATGCTCTTTAAAAACAATTGTAAGTATGACACACACGCCACCTACAGTGACATGTAACTTATACATTAGATATATAAATCCTAACAGTGTGTCAAATGAGGTTTATCATGAGCAACATATTTGGAACCTTAACTCTCCATATAGCTTCCTCAGTGCTCACTTACACAGTATAAAGAACTAATGAAACAATGACTTAAAGATGTATTAGAATATATAATATGCCCATATTGTCAATAATGAATACGTTTATGAACTTATATATTATTACAAAAATCCCTTATATCTTCAAAATTACTATTAATAATTACAATGTTGATTAAAAACAATGAATGAGCTGACGTCTTGAAATCTTGCATTAAAATAATTCAAGACATAAAACTTTATATCTGTCTAAGCAGTTTTTAATATTCGACAATTAAAATAGTGCTCATTGACTTGGATACAATCTTAATATATATATTTCTTGTGTGCGTGTGTATGTGACTGAACTCCTCCTAAACGACTGGACCGATTTTGATGAAATTTTTTGTGTGTGTTCGTGGAGATTCGAGAATGGTTTAGATTCACAATTGGACCCGGCAGGTGGCGCTGCGATCGACTTTTAGGATTTTTTTTGTTTTCAAGGCAGGACAACGTCCGCCCGGTCCGCTAGTATTCTTATATGTTACTATGATTGCTGAGTTATGTAGACGAAGGCGCAGTAAGTAAATCAAAATGACCGAAAAGACAATATAATTCAAATTACATACATAGATACAGACATATGAATTTCAATTATATTTATTCTTGGAGTCCAGTACAACGCACATCTTATGCACATATTTACAGTGAATAACATACTTTTGCTAAATTTCATGCGGTCGAAGTCGCGGGTAACAGCAAGTCTAAAAAAAAATAACTTAAATTACTTCCTATAAGGCCAGTTATCTGCCAGTGAAAGTCCCGTGATTATTGGTCAAACCGTTTTAGACATAGCACTGCGGGCGAAGTCACGGTTAACAGCTAGTCTAAATTAAAATAGATTAAATGACTTTTATAATGTCCGCTATCTGCCAGTGAAAGTCTCTTCAAAATCGGTCCAGCCGTTTCGGAGATTACCCGGAACAAACAGACAGACAGACCGACAAAAATTAAAAAAAATGGCTTTTTGTTATCAGAAGCGTGTATACTTTCATACCCAATCAGTCAATTTTTTTTATTTTGATATTACATACAGACACTTCATTTTTATTATATGTATAGATATAGATATAGATGTACGAAATCCATAATTCATTTAAACAGTTTTTAAACAGAAATTACATAACTTGGGATCGTTTAAGTACATCGTTTCAGTCTTGCAAGATTGTCAAAAATTTTAAATTTTATTTAAAGCCAAAAAATGTATAATTGTAATCGGAGTTACAATAGACGAGGCATATTGTTGGGTACGCAGAACACATTCATTGAAGCGGTGATGTTTCAATGGTTAGCGTGTTCAGATACCTTGTCGATCGACGTATGTTCGAATCCTTAGGATTTAGCCATGCTTTATGGTGAAGGACAACCCCGTGATGAAATCATAACACAGTGGTAGGGGTTTTCTAAGCCCGACACCCGCTAGCTACCACCTTCAGGTTGAAAATCTGCCTTCAAGCATCTATAAGTGTGTTCCGGCAGCCGCACGTGAGAACCAGTCCCCGTTTAGGTTTACCGAGTTTATAATCTCAGACCACGTCGTCGTTTAACATTAGGTGAGTTTATGACCAAACGCTAAGTAGAGCGCTAAATGAGGGTTAATATAGAGATATACTTTTAATTGATCTACTGTATATGTGGCATTCCGGAAAGCAATCATCGGTCAAGATTTAAGCACACTAAACCAGACGCAAAACTCGGATTTATATAAACCGTCCGCGAAGGGGTATGCCACGTCGTTGTTTTCATAAAAAAAAATTAAACATACAATACAAATGTCCAAGATTCCACACATAATTATAATGAAGAAAACTCAAGTCTATAAACCTTGCTTGTTAGCTACATTGTTATTTATTGTCGTATGATATTTCTAGTGGAACTAACAAGCGTCAGCGAATTCTTTGTTTATAGTTCTTCAACCATCAGACTGCGGAGACAATATAAAAATAGATTGGAAGTAGTAAACAAAAGAAAATTAAACAGGGCGTTTTACGACGCTTGTTGACTTACTGCCAACACACCGTCCGACTCGATCACTTCCCACCGTAAACATTACCTTTGGTTGACCGTAAGATCTGATTAAATGATTCGTTATCGCAACCCCACATGATGCACGAGGACGGTATATAATAAAACATAAACAGTTGTTATATCCCGCGCGACAATTGTCACCCACTTGTGTACATTGCTGTTGCGAGATGCAACGCTGTAATGTTGCAATCGTTTAGTGTATACTGATATAAACTTTTTCATTTATAACTCATACTAATAGATGATAAATGACTTAACTATATTTTATATTAATGATAACTAAAATAATAATGACATCACTGTTGAAGAGGAATGGTCACCACATATATATAGCTTTGTCACTTTCTTATTTTCAGTTCGTTTTGTTTATGTGAATCCTTAATTACGTATGGTTATTGTGCGAATTAATAATTAATGTATTAGGAAACCTTTTCTTTCCCTATTCTTTATATTTTGTTTAACTTATTGACAACTAACAGGTTCTGTATACCTAATATTTAAACAATGACAAAGTTCCGTACATGTAAATTAATAAATGTGTACTAGCGTTAAGGTGTACACTAGGGTGGTTTTTTTTTTGCGACTATTTTTTTTTCTTTACTCCATTGACGATATCGTTCAACTATTAAAAAAAAATTCCCCCAAAGGACGGCTCTAATTCCAATTTTAATACTCGCTAAATAATTAAATTTTCTCATTTAATTAACACGTAAAAAAATGTTTTTTCTTAAAATATTTATACTTGGAGCATTTCATCAAAATTCTTTACCAAAAAAAATGTAGAGGGATCCTTCTTCTTCAAAAGCCCAGACAAAATTTAACTTTATGTATCTGGTCAGAAAAAATTTTATAGTCGATTTTCACTAAAAATTGTGGTTTTTCACTTTTTCTCCAAATCATTCTTACCCAAAATCAAAGACCTCTTTAAAAATTTAATTTCCTACAAATAAGATGACAGCCAAGCTCGAAAAAAAATTGCTTTAAAAAATTAAAAGAAAAAACACCGAATAATCTATTTTATTCAATTTACACACAATTATTAGTGCCGATTTCCCAATATTTTTTTCTCCCCCCAATTATTTATTTTATTTTATTTATAAATGGGAAAAAACATACACGGGCACGGTAACTTAAAAAAACTGTACGTAAAATTTTTTTTAGGGAAAAACAAAACTTCAGGGGCGGCAGCAAAAACAAAACAACTAAAAACACACCCTACTAATTATAAATTATTAAAATCATAAGTTAATAAATTGTTTCAATAAGTACGTTCAAATAAATATTAATGCGTTTTGTTTAAATATATTAAGTATCGTTATTCTGACTATTAAATTAATTTCATACTACTATCCATAAATAATTTTTTTTCTGTTGTAAAATCCAATACAAAAATAAAAATTGCAAAAAATATTAATTCGGTGTTTTCTTAACTTTAATCAAATCTTTTTCAAAAACAATTTATTTTTCGAGCTTGGCTGTCATCTTATCTTGTAGGAAATTAAATTCTCTTCAAAAGAGGTCCTTTGCAATTTTGGCGTCAAGTCAATAGATTTGGAGAAAAAGTCGAAAAACCACAATTTTTGAGTGAAAATCGACTATAAAATTTTTTACTACCAGATACATCAAAATTAAATATTTCTACTAGGCTTTTAAAAAAGGACCCTCTACAATTTCTTTCTATGGTCAAAGAATTTTATGAAATGTCTCAAAGCTAAAATATTTTAACAAAAAACTTATTTTTACGTGTTAATTAAATGAAAAACTTTAAATTCATTTAGCGAGACTAAAATTGGAATTAAAGCCGCCTTTGTGGGATTTTTTATTTAAAGTAACATATTCCTCAATATAAAAAAAAAAAATATCCCAAAAAAAAAAACCACCCTAGTGTACACCACCTACTAGTTCTAAGGACGAATTGTAATAAGGGTCGTGCCGAATTGTAGAAAGGCATGGCTCGTTAAATACGACCTTGTAAGGTGTCACTCTGCATGAACACGGTTCTGAAGTGGGAAAATGTTATTTCATTTCTGAGCCTTGAAACGAGATTAACAGTCAAATTTGCAAAATACTAGCGATTTAAATCTATACTTTAACCCTTCTATATTTACAGCTCCTCAAAATTATAGAGACTATGTAAGACTCTGCAAACAAACAATTGTTTTTGTTAAGTTTAACATTAAGTTTGTGATTTATACTAGGTTAATCATTGATATAATAGGTTGCAAAGGGCAATCTTGATCTACATTGAATGCCAACCTAACTTAAGTATTAAATACAATAAGGATTAATACTTAATATGTATAATAGTATATTTTAACAACATAATAATAAATTTAAAAGGTTGATGTGAAATTATTTATCCAAGAAGCCTCTATTAATAACGAAGATATTAAATGACGGCGGTAATTATTACATTAGTTATAAATAAAACGATTGGTATTTTATTAAACTGGTTAGTTTCATAAGCAAACAGGGTGTTTAGTACTTGCTCATTAAGTAGTTATCATGTACCTTTATTTTTATTATATGTAACTAGCTATAGAGGGATAATTAAAAACAATCGTGATCGGAATTATATCTTTATGAAACATTGAAAACCTTGTCAGTAATTACTGCGAAAACCTTGCATGAAATGTTGCTTGTTTTCGGTGAACGATTCTTTCATAATTTCAGTTCATTACTCTATGATCTTCTGCGTATGTCTACATTTTATATCTATACTAATATTATAAAGAGGTAAAGTTTGTGAGTTTGTGGGTTGTGAGTTTTTGACGTTGTGACGTTGTGGCGTTGTAAGGGGTAATTTCAGGAACTACTGGTCCGATTTGAATAATTCTTTCAGTGTTATAACCATCTCAATGATAGGGTAATATATCATACGCTAAGGCCAATAGGAGCGGAGCACAATAAAATGTTTCAAAATCAGTGTTTTTTTCTTTTTAACTTCTGCTGTGTGTCAGCGTTAGCCCAAGAGAACTATTACTACGCGACGAAGTCGCGGGCAGGGACATAATCTAATACTAATATTAAAAAATAAAGTTTGTGAGTGACGTGGGGATCCAGGAACACAAACCTTTTTGAAAATTATTTTGCCAAAAAAGCCACGTATTTGTGAGTGCAAAGCTAAACATCACGCTAAGGGCAATAGGAGCGGAGCAACAATAAAAAATTTTAAATGGGGCTCTTTCCTTTAAGCTCCCTGCGTCTACCCAAAAAACACCACCGACAAAGCGCGGGCAAAGCAAACAATTATATTACAACAAAAAAAAGGAAATTGTGACGTGTGACGTGTAGGGGAACTCAGGAACACAAACCGATTTTAAAATCTTTTACCAAAAAAACCCGTATTTGTAGTGTAAGGCTATATCATCACGCTAAGATCAATAGGAGCGGAGCAACAATGAAAAATGTTTTAAAATCGGGGTATTTTTTCCTTTTGAAAGCTTCCGCTGCGTCTTAGCCCAAAATAATTATTCCACGCGTGCGAAGTCGCGGGTAGAAGCTATTAACTAATTATATTATCTATAATCTATACTAATATTATAAACAGGTAAAGTTTGTGAGGTTGTAGGGGGTAATATCTAGGGAGTCGGAGAAAAATGGTAGAACGAAAACGTTTCTTACGAACGCTGGCTTAATTATGAGATATATATGATTGAGTTCTAGAGAAAAGTTGTAGCTTGATAATGCCTATTACCGCCCAACGAAGTGGGCACGGGTCGGCTAATTTACAATATACTGGAGCTGGAAATAATCCATACTGTACATACAAATATTATAAATGTGAGAGTAACTCTGTTCGTCTGTTAGACATTGAACCCATTTTGATGAATTTTAGTATAGAGATTGGCCGTGGAGAAGGGCATAGGCTACTTTTTCTGGCGAAGATGAAACTTGAAGGAGCTAAAATACGGGGTGAAAATTTGTATGGCAAACTAATCATTTTTCAAATTAGGAATATGAATATGTATTATATCTATACTTTTAATAAGAAATAAAGACATGTTCTGCATTTTTGATCAACAAAGAGAAAATAATGCATAATTTCAATAAAAATCGACATAAAATATCTATCAGTATACTCTGTTGCAATATTTTACCTAAAGTATTAAATACAAACCAACATAAAGCAGTAGTTTATTGTTTAGAATAACGACTACTAAAGAAAATGAAGCCTTTATATTACATTCACAGTGATCGTTTTTACATGACAAAATAAAATAATTTATATTAGTCGAATTAAATAGTTTTCGCACTGTAAATATATCAACATAAAGTTCTTTACGAAATCAAATTATGTTCGATTATTTAGGTAATAAATATAATGTGAAAAAAGGTTTTGCAATAAATATTTACATATAAAATAAATCATCATATATTAAAGTCTTTTATTATACATAAAAAACAGGATGTGTCGTAAAGACACACGATAGAAGTGAAGCATTCGTATTACAGGGAAACATATTAATTAAAAAATTAAAACAAATAACCAACGTCACGCGGTGTTTCCAGGCGGTCAACCATTCAGGTACTAACCGCGTCCGACGTTGTTTAACTTCGATGACCGGACGAGAACCGGTGTATTCAACGCTCTACCTGACACAGTGCTTACCCCATAACTTTTCGTCACACAAGAAGGTTGCGGATCAGAATTCCTAAGCCCTTCCATAAAAAGTATCACTTAAAAAAATCTTGAAGAGTAAATACGAGTATATAGTCCATGTAAGCGGAAACGCAAATAAAACTATTTTCTAAAGTGCTCCTGTCTCTAGACAGGTATCGAATTAAAGTAAGAAAATAATTAAAGTAAGTAACTGTGACTCAAGAACACGAACAAATATAGTGATTGTTAATTATCTGGTAAGAATTGAGAAAAATAGTTGTTGCAATTATATTTAATTACATAATTACTTAGAACAAAAATTACATTTTAAGAACGAAGTCAGTTTATTACTAAATTTGCAAAATAGTTTCGTTTAATTCTTATTATTTTATTTAAGAACTGCGGTTGTTCACTTCTACGTCTTAAATAAAAAGTTACTAGTAATACGACTACTGCCATTTTATTAAATTCTCGACAATCAACAGAATCTTGACATTTGAAATGTACGTCATATACACTCATGGACACATTTAGAGATCCGCAAAAATAAAATAAATAGAATAACAGAACTTTTTTCCTTATTTCGTACTGGTCATATAAAAAGGAGATGTTGAATTGAATTTTACCTACGACTTTAACTACTTTAGGTCTAGCGAGTATGCTGGCTAGAAGAAAACTTAGATTCCGACCTCAGTAATTTATTCTGATACAACAGTCGCACTGTGAGAGCATGATCGTATATTAAAAGAAAACTATCCTCTATGAATGAGACAAAAGACACCATAATCAGCTCTAAAATGACTGTTACGCAGTCAGAGATCCGTTATCTACGATGTGTAGCTCCTCCGTACCTGCTCCTAAGCAAATACTGTCCCGCACGTTTACTGACCCTCCACCATAAGGCTCTCTTCCAACAATGTTATACTCAGCGTATCTTTTTCCGGGTCGTCTCCATACTTTAATTCTTCCATCATATAATTTAAGACAGAATCTAGACCATCAGTAAATATAAGTTTTCCTCAAGCGTCATCACAATTTCGTTACGCATAAGCAAATTTGTACCGAGCTGCTCGATGACCTGCGATGAGCAAACAGGCTCTTGCGGGCAATTACGGCCATATACCAGCCGCCTTAAGTGTTCTTCTAATCATTTTAGTTCTAAGTGTCACTTGTCGAACTTCCTACAGTACATTTCGTACCTTGGAAGAATTCGTATCGTCATTCAATCTGACGTTGTTACTCTTTTGCGACCTTGTCCTTTACGTTTTGTATACTCTCCAGTATGTCAGCATAGTTTTAACATTGCGGAAAATCACAAACTTGGCCACTCTCAATGTTTGAGCCACTTCATTGTCAAAGTAACCATTTACAGTTAAAGTTACAGCTTCAGACACCTGAGTATCACTGATATCTGGCATTACGACTCAAACTTATCAAATTAAGTTCCTTTTGACTTAATAATAATACTTCTTTGTTAAAAAAATGTTAAATTTGTTACAAACAACAACAACAACCTGCAGAATGTCATACACTACGTATCAAAGAAATTAACAGATAGCCACTGAACTATACCGATAGAACACGTTTGTGATAAACTGGGAAAATAAATTAAACAAAGAATTCCAGCATCAGCTAACCTAAGAGAACTTAAAACTACATTGGATGAAATATGGAACTGAATGCCAGAAAGTTAACAATTTAATAAAATGCACAAACGGATGCAGACAGTATTGAGAATGAGAGGAGGTAATACTGAGTAATGATTATGTCACCCATTATGAAATTTATATATATACATGTATATTGTATATATTGATTTTTTCCGTGAAATAAAAAATAAACTCCTAAAATATCTATGTATTTTCGCAGTGATTCCTAAACCATGGCAATTATCTATAGTCGGACTAAGTAGTCAATATTTTATTTCAATTTTTCAAACAAAACGATAACTTTCGTGTATGGCAGAATAAAAGGCAGTCACGCTATAGCTAGGCGCCGCGCCGTACTGGGGAATCCCGCCAATGCTTATTTTACTTTGTGCACGTGCAATTTACTCAAACTCTGTAAAAATTATTTATTACCATTTATACGGGTAATTCAACTTCGCCAATGGGACATAAACTGTAATATATTGAGGCAATTCACTATTTAAATTTCCTATTCACTGGTTATTAAGTCTCAACTAAATATTCTCTTTTCGTCTATTGTAACTTTAAGTTCCACAAATAATTATTCGATATTGTAACTTTTCTATTAATATTTTTTTAATAGAAATACATCACAGCTAATAGCAGTTTTGGAATGATAAAAAAACATCATCAAAATCTGTCAAACATTTTAACCACTCCAGTGACGGAAACCATAAGGATTTAAGCTCCATACAAACGAAAGTAGACCTTATGACGCACAGGTTAGCAAACATTTTGGCAGCATAAGTTTTTTAAAAATTATGAATTTATTACAAGATTTGAATAATAATAAATTATATAATGTTAAATCCGTTCGAACACACGTATGAAGAATGTTGTATATTACTAAATATAGACTAACTGATGTACGTGACTCCATTCACGTGAAAAGGCTCTCAACCTTCCACCGAGAGTAAGTAAGTCTCATGTCTCTATTAAAAGTAGATCGCGTTTCATTTTTTTGTAAAATATTTTTCATTTCTACTTTTAGCACCAACTGTATGTTTGTATTAATCTGTCAACTACATTCAATATACCATTTTTTTAAAATGAAATTACATATATTATTAAAACGATCCGTGCGTCACCTGTGGGACATCGAAATTAATGAAAGTTTCAACTTCTCGATCAGCTGAACGATCACGTGTTAACGCATAAAACACGAAGACACATAAACTACGTTTAAAATTTTATTTCTAGTATATTCCTTAAAATAATAACCTTAATAAGAATACATGAAACAATAACTCAGTGTAGTGTAATTAATGTAGGTTCGAATGCTTACGAATGATCAGTAGTTTTCGGCGGAACATTTTAATGAAACCATACTCGTAGCACGGTCGCAGGCCTTTTTCTAAACCTACCTGGCTAGCTACCTGATAATCTGCCGCCAAGTATTTACAGGTGTGTTCCGGCAGCTGCACTTGAGAGCCACTGCTCCCTCTAAGTATAGCGTGTTTACCATTTTGGACCACACAGTTATTTAACATCAGGTGAGATTCTGTTCAAACACTCTCTATAATGTATAAAAATATGATAAGCATTTTCATTGAAAAGTTAAATTCCTTTTGGTATTTATTTTATAACTTCACTGCGACTACGAATATAAATATAATAATAATTTATTATGAATCTATACTAATATATAAAGCTGAAGAGTTTGTTTGTTTGTTTGTTTGGTTGAACGCTATGATCTCAGGAACTACCAGTCCGATTTGAGAAAATCCTTCGGTTTTAGATGGCTCATTTATCGAGGAAGGCTTTAGGCTATATATCAACACGCTAAGACTAATAGAAGCAGAGCACCAATGAAAAATGTTTCAAAATCGGGCACTTTTTTCCTTTTGAGAGATTTCGTTAGCGTTAGTATTATATACGTTGCCATGGTAACGTGCTAAGTTTCTATCGCAAACATTTTCAAAGTTTATTTTGTTTTCCTATTCAAAAAGTTTATACTACTTTTATTTCCAATTTTTTATTTGTTCTCTATTACGTATTATAAAAATAAAGTTTGTGTATGTACAATTAAAATAACATCTTTTTGATGAATGGATATGGCTACAAATGACCAAAAAATTTTTTTTATACTGTCTATATTTTTAGATTATTATATTTTGTCTGTTTGTTTGTTTATTCCGGGTAATCTCCAAAACGGTTGGACCTATTTTAACGGGAATTTTACTTTTTATTGCCAGATAGCCGAAATTATAGCGGTTGACATATTCTATTTTATTTGTCCGCGGCTTCGTCCGCATTGCTATTTCCAAAATAATTGGACCGATTTTCACGGGATATTCACTGGTAGATTGCAGACCTCATAAAAAGTAATTTAGGTTTTTTTCAGCCGCAGTGGAATATCCGAAATGCTTGAATTAATTTTCACGGGACTTTCACTGACAGACAACTAACTAATGAGCTATTTTATTTTAAGGTAGTGGGCTCGGCAGACGTTGTCCCGCCCTGATAATAAAAAGAAAACTTTGACAAATTATACCTAAACCTTCCCCAGGGACCGGTCTACCTACTGGTGAAAACAGCATGAAAATCCGTTCTGTAGTTTTTGACTTTATCGCGAACAGATAAACAGAGAGATCAGAGGACTTTGTTTTACACTATGTAGTGATGAACTGTTACCTATGCATTCGTTCATGTGAAATTTATCAAAAATAATTTGTTTACTGTAAACAAGCGCGTGAGACGTGCGCTGCACTAGACTCCAAGAATAAATGTATGTAATTTGAATTATATTATCATTTTGGTCAATTTGGCGGGCATTTTGTTTTATTTACCGCGTTTGCACTTACATAACCCAGTTTTTTTTTCTTGAACTGACTATGCTATTAGCTTTGCGGCATTTACGGCTTCACCGAACTACTTCAACGAAATACATAACTCAGTGATTATAGCAACGTATAAGAATAACACAATTATATTGACAATATGGGCATGTTATATCTATATAATAAACAATTTAACACAAATTGTTCGATAATGTTATAGTTTAAAATTTTCATTACTTTCTTATATAGTGGTAGTGGGCATCGAGGGTGGTATATAGTAGGTGAAAGTTCCAGGTATGTTGCTGATGAGAAATCCCACCCCATTTGATATACTATTCGTATTCACATATCTAATGTACACGTAACATAATACAGTAGTTACAAATGTTTTTGAAAAAGCATTTCTGTAATATACACACCTACTTACAATTTTACATTTCTTTAATACATTTAATAAAAACGCGTGCGGAGCCGCGGTGGACCGCTAGTTTATGATAAAATACAGAAATACAATTCCTATTACCGATATTAATAATGTTATATCATTGTTTATAGAAACCATAGCATTTTATATTATACATTAAAAAAAATATTAACAATAACAAGATCGTCTAGTTTACATTGTACGAGTATATGTACGTTTTTTCATAATAACTTTTCTTACATAAAAATGTAAAGATTATAAAGTGAAATAAAAGGAGTATTTTACGATTTCGTTAAAACCTGTTTCGTAGGTAACACATGAGAAGATTCATCACTTCCATTCACACGGTCTCTCATCTCAACGCCAGCGGTAAACTAAACCTGTTTCTATAGCGACAGGTGTCTCCTCTGGTCTATGGGTGTTTGTTTTTTTTACTATTGTTTCTATTCTTATAATTACGGTGACCTTAAACGTGCCGTTGACGTCGCCGATTGTCAGAGCATTGCTCCTTCGACAATTACGAACATAATAAGCACTCAGGGTATGATTTCATTTTGCTTGAATTGAATTAATAACGGTTTCATGGTGGTAGGAATGTTTTTAAGCCGGTCTAGCGAGCTACCACCCTCAAGTAGCAAACCTGACGTCAGACCACCTATAGTTCATTTAAATTTAGCGTGTTTACCGTGTTAGACCATATCGTCATTTAACATCAGGTCAGATTGTTCTCAAAGGCTATAAACCTATAAAATATAAAAAGTACCTCACCTTCTATGTTATTTGACAAATTATAATTAAGGAGTCCACAAATTAATATTAAAAATGATGACCGTGCAAACAAAAACTAAGCTTTCAAATTAATGAAGCAAGGCATAGATATATGTACCATTAGACAAATATTACACGCGGTCAGATATAAGTATATACGAACTATCATTGTGGGAGAAGAACATTCGAAATGCGTTCATTGTTTCATGCCTTTTTCTCTGTTCCACTGCGGACTACACAGAGCTGTCCCACGATTGGTCAAAAGTATATTTCTTTACAGATCTCTATATCCCTATCAATATCATGGAAGTTAAACAAATGAAGATCAAAATGCGTCCTTTATGTCTGCCTTTCTCGATTACCATTGTCTAGTGAGCTCAAATTTGCACGACAATAGGGCCATTGTTTATAATAAATTAAGTAATTACATTTTCTATCTCTGCAGTGCAACTCCACATAACACAAACTCAGAAAATTTTACTTTTTTTTTAATATATTACGAGTTTACTGTTTAACTACGTTCTCGTTCGATGTTAAAAGGGATGCATGTAGCCTAAGACGGTAAGAATTATACCCAGAGGGAGACTAGTTTCCAGGTGCAACCGCCGGAACACATCTGCAGGTGATTCTACTATGGTTTCATAGGCATATTTTCCATGGGCTAAAACACATGTTCATGGTATGAGTCAAATCAACATTTGATCGACGCGGTGTCCAACCACGATACGAGTGCTCCATTATTTCATCACACTACTTCGAATACATTTTCATTTAATGTTATTTCTGTCCGTTTTTATACAATACCAAACACGCCTGTAAAGCTAAAACCAAGAGCTTTGCAAAAAATCTATCGTCATTTTGAAATTTGTGTCATAATTTCAGAACACATTCGAAAACTTAAGATGCAAATTAAAAATGTAAGTAACGGGTTAATGTATGGGAAGCAACGGTAAAAAATAATTTCACCTTCCTACTGTTATACTATTTAAATGTGGGGATTAATTACGTGTCGTATTAATATTCACTACAAATAAAGTAATTACCGTTTCAACTTACCATTTACGGTTAATATATCAAAGCGGCGAGAATTCAACGCTATCCGTTTGAAGTCAAAAGGTATTCAGTGTATATGATAAATTACCTTATTATGACGTTAGATGTAGCTAATGTTTATAGGAAACTGTGAAATATAATAATTATTATATAGGAATCGTATATACGAATACACAGATTACGTTTATTGACTTGAAACTTATGAGAGGGCTTTAAAATTCTAATGCGCAACATTTTTGTGTGACAGAAAGCGGTGGGGATAAACACTGTTTTGGGTAGAGTATTGATAACATGTTTTAGGTGGTAGAGCCACGCTGAAGAAGCTACTACTGTTTCAGGTCACTTAACATCAGGTGACGCGCCTGTTCGTTTGCCTCTTATGATACAAAAAAAATCACTGAAGTTAAGCAACGTCGGGCGCGGATGGTTTTTGGATGGGTGAGCGCCCGGAATCAGCGTGACGTCCGTTTTTGTAATTTTTTAATTAGAATATTTTCCTTTAATACACTCGTTTCTCTTCTATCATGTGTCTTTACGACACACCTTGTTTTTTTATTGTGTCAACTGGAAAATCGGAACACCTTTTACACGAACTTACTTCTATTCTATTAATTCTATTTTATTAATTGCTAAATTTACCCTCTTATGCGACATCGTCGTTTCATTAGAAGAATTGTGGTAAACGCTTAATTAAACAATTAAATAAAAAAAAAACAAACAAAAAAAATCTGCGCGAAAAGCCACTCTCTATTTCTTTTCTGTCAATGGAGATAGATATTTATGTCATTTGTGTCATTTTCACAACAATTCCATTATAGTTGAGAATGATAAAAGAAATAATTTCAAAGATAATTTCTCTCATTGGTCACCATGTAAAATGATAATACTGTAAAAAAAAAAACAAAGCAACACAAAAAATTATGTGCTGCAACGGGGAGTCGAAACCAGAATAATGGATCCCGAAATGGAAGCAAATCGAGTTGGAAGCAAACGACATAAGTGTATATAGATAGATACGTGCACGAAGCGAATATTTTATTGAGTCTTATCAAGTAAACAAAACGACGGCGCCATAATATTGCGCAACAAAATTTTTCTGCAATGATTAAGATATAAACTTATCGTCTGATACCTGGCAACAGCGGCCGCCTTGACGTTCGCATGATATGCAATGTGCTAGTTTCCATGAATGATTAGATTAATTTTGGCGCCTCCGGTGATATTTGCCGATTCATTCTACGTCCGATACGAGTTTTCCAGCTGCACACACTAGCACGATGTCGTCTACGAGACTTGTAAAATTAACACAAAAGCGAAATCTATTACGTTTATTATCGAAACAACATCTATTATTACTTTTCTCACAGATTACGTAATTAAGACTTACACTGGACAATATTTGAAATCAAAACAAAATTGTACATCTTTCGAGATATATTATAAAACGGCAATCAATAATGATTATACCACGATTTTAATATTCAAAGTCGGTCAAATATTATATATATTATATATATAATTTGTAAATTAGATTACTTCTCTTCCGACGAACAATTCAAAATAATGAATACTGAATTACGTGTTTTATCATCTACTTTATAATAACTTTTGTTTATATTTCATTACATTATGCTTCTACTTTCAGTGCTAAATCAGCCCTTGCGAGAATCTAGAACTTTTCGCTTTCCCTGTAATAACTAAACACTTTGTTCTATCTATAAGCTAAGATTTACGAATGTCGTTCTTCATAATCAACGCTTTTATAAAGGTCTGAACTACTATTTTAATTATTATGAGAACTAGTTTCGAGCCATCTCCTAAAGAAATTAATAATCGTGTAATTATATTACTACCAATTCTTCAATCATTCGAACTTATTAGAGTATGACCTTACAATATGTATAGGTCGAATATTGATTATTGCGATGGAATAACTTTGTAACAAACTGCAGTTTACAGGTGTATTCAGCACGTATCGAGTGCGTGGTCCAACATACTCGTATATACGTTCGATATGCATTCGAACGTTTTCATTATCATTTCGATAAAGTATATAATCTGGAAAATATTGAAGTAATTATTTAAATAAATATTAATGATTAATGAAAATGAATTAATGAAATAAATATTACTATTTATTTCATTAATTTTAGGGTAAATGTTTAAAGTTTGTAATAATTTATGATTACATCATATAGATATAGTTTATAGAGAAATGAGATACCTCGTTTATGCGTAAATAAGTACACCTCAATAAAAACATTTTTTTATTTTCTATGTGTCGTTACATTTCAAAATGAGCTACATTCAATTTTAATCTTTCATATAACATGCTTATTTTTTTTTTAGATTTCCATATTTTATACACCGAGAGCGAAGTTCAAATTTTGCCGTCCATAAGGTTTTTAGTTTTTTTATAAACTTCATATTTTGCAACATTTGAAGATCTTCGTAAGTAACGTAAAATAAAACAAATAACTAAAATTGTGTTTAGCTCATTTTGAAATGTAACGACTTAAAAGTTGGATATTCGAATATGAAAAAATACAGTGCGAAGTGTGACCAATGTCTAAATTGACAGACACAAAATATCAAGGAACAAATTATGAATTAGCCCAATATGTTTTTTGGTATAAATTAAGTTGCTAATAATCACTGTATAAAGAAAATACATTTGATTAGTCGAGATTACACTCACATGAGCCTATTCTCCATAGATATGAGGATACGTATATGATTTGATACATTACTCATACATCACGGTAATTATTCGTTAGGTAGATTTAGTTCTATAGACGTTACTCTACTATTTGTATTAAAAATATTAGTTACATAGTTTTGAAATTGATGAGCATTAGTAGATTAGGTATTTTCATCTGACTCTTAGCACGTTTGCAACATAAACTACATCTCAAATCTGTTCATTTAGTCAATGTTTGAAGAAAAATAACTTGTAAACTTAAAATTTGGTACACGTATATCTATTAGTTGACGAGTAAACAATACATTCTCTAGTCCTAAACACGTAAATAAAAGATGATAGATTCTAAATAGTATTGATATTATATTATTACTCATACTTGCAGTTAAAGATATGAAAAATGTATCATATTACCATTTTATATAACTTTCAACTATTGCAGTGGAAACTACGTTGCACTTATTGATTTCATATAATATCGTTTCTTAATAAAAAAAAGTACAAGTGACATAATAGTAATTAATAATAAAATGATCGAGTCAGTAATTCTTATTAATTTGACTTTTAATCAAATGCATTAGTACTGAGAAATCATACGAGGGCATCCTATTATGCATCCGGACACTGACATTCACTTCGATATTGCATTATAATGTATTTAATCAACGAGATTAAACAACAATATTAGTACCGGCACGATATCGAGTGAAACGGGGAGCGGCGCGGCGCGACTTGCCGGCTACCCGATAATAAATAGCTAAGCGTTCAAGAACCATGCGGGGTTCCGTAACCATTAATCGATTCCTTTTTATCACACACTACAAGACTACTTTATAATCTATAAATTGTATTTTACACAGATGGTTAACAGATTTAGACTTTTTCAAAATTCAATCTAATAAAAATAATTGAAAAAGGCATGGCCGACGACATGAAATCGACCTAATCTAAAATGTTTCTACTAACGGAGAAAATAAATTTCACATCAGTTGTAAATTTGCTTACAAATACATCTTACTAATAATATGTATTGTAACAACTACATGATACCCGCGGTTTCATCTGCTTTATTTAATATCCCAAGAATATATTTTACTAGCGGGACCGGCAGACGATGTCCCGCCCTGATTTAAAAAAATTCTGGACAAATTATATACTAAAACGTTCCTCGTGAATCACTTTATCCGTTGGTGAAAAGCGCATAAAGATCCGTTCAGTAGCTTTTGAGTTTATCGCGAACAGACAGACAGACAGACGCGGTAGGGGACTTTATTTTATACTATGTAATGATGTACCTACAGAAGAAAAAATATAAAAGAAATTGAAAACAACAATATATTTTGAAAAACGATGATTCTTTGTAAGCAATGTTATCCGTTTATTTCCTCTCTCCTGCGCATGTGCATCACACCGCTTGCCCCACTTCACACATCGCTGAACGCCTATAAAATGACCATATATAACTTTTTAAAACTTTAATAACTTTATATTACATAAAGCTATGCTAATAATTATTTTCTTACATATGGACCAAGTGTTTAAGTAAAACTAAATAAATTTGACTGAAATTTATCCAGTAACTATTTGAGTGATACGCGCAAAACGGCTGACCTTAACCATTTTTTATTTATACAATATAAGAAAAAAACTGATTATGTTTTACTCTGTCAAGGTTATTTAATTTTTTTAACTTAAACTTAGATACAAGTATAAATTACGGGATTTGAATAAGATATTGTTGGATATTACCGGGTACCAAACTGTGGAGGCTGACGAATAGAAAAACTTAAGAACGAATCGTGGATAGAGTAACTAAGACATTGTTAATATGCAAGGGCGAACTTATTTAAAGAGTAATATTTGCCAATTTTTTTTAAATAAAGAGCTATAAAATTAGCCACAGTAACTGATACTAGAATGTAAGACGTCAACGCTAAAAGTTTTTACAAGTCAAACGTAGGTCGAAACATGTGAATTGAAATAAACTTTACAGATAGCAAACTTTTTCAGTCAAGCCACAGTATATTAATAAAATTGTAATTTTAACCATTATAATTATTATTATCACCTTTTAATGAACCGTGGCCATAGTGAAAGTATTAACATATAAAGTAATAAATGAGTTCAATATAGTATAGACAAAAATGTTGTTTTCAATTCCATTGTTTCTAAGGTCATTAATAATCAATTTAAACAAAAGATAAATAATTTTAACATCTAACAACTTTGTGTTGACCCTCTACCCCGACAGTTTGTGGACATAAGATTTCAAGAAAGAGAAAGTCGACTTTGAGCAGCTGTAACTCGCAGCGTTTTTATTTGAAATAAACTTCGTAGTGTTAATAGGCTGAACCCAAGAAATCAGTGACTCACGTTCGTACAATGATATATTACGAAGCTAGTATTGCTCGGTATCAAGATAAAACGGCTGGAATTATTATCCTTAAAGGAATTTTCGATATGACACAGCCGTGTTCTGATAAAATGTTATGGCAACAGGTTGTCGTCAACCGATATTCTAGTGATAAAGTTTGTATGAAGTATTAAATTTTTTGTTATATAAACAAATAGCGTCAATATAATAATATTTTTCTTGTCCCGTTAAACAGCAGTTTCAATTATGGATGCTAAATTATAACAACATAATTACATATATATTTTTCTGTTGAAATTAAAGTTGGCATGTTGACATGCTACATATAACATAAAAGTCAAATTAACCAATACTAAAATCAAAGTAAGCAAATATAATTTACAAGGTAAATTATCTTCTTCCATTCATAAACCAATTGAGGTATAAATAAAAATAGACTTACAGAATAACTCCGACAAATAGAGATTCATTCATGATAAACGTACCTGTAACAAAAATGGAATAAATTCTATTTATATCTTAAGTTATATTCGAATTACCTTCAATTGCTTTCTATTATGATCTAAACATATACGTTTTGTTCTGAGCAGAATAACAATATAAATAACATCCTTTCAATACATTCTCGAGATTACCAGCGATACGTTAGTTGCAACTATATAATTTGAATGCTTGTACTTATTGCAAGGAAAACATTATACATAATACTTGAAACCAGAGTGATCTATTAGATTAACATTCTCTCATCATTTATTTTTAGTATGATTTGGTAAAATTTTATTTTGAAAATAATTTCAAAATATATAATAATATACACCGCAGTGTTAACATGTTGGAAAAACATACACCTTTCAATAGGGTTAACGTGAATATTACCTAATATATAGGACATTATAAAAAATATCGTATCGTCTTGTCCTATCCACCTAACAATATTTTAAAAACCCATTATTTGAATTCGCACAACATACTATTTCTAAACAGTCGATTATTCTACTTCAAATTTATAATTGGAATGTAAATATTATAATTTTATACGCGTTTTATGTCGTCCTTTATCGTATAACTAAAGATGTTTCTTTGTATTTCTTATGAGGATATAAGAAAACGTAATTACAATAAACCCATATCACTTCTGACAGTTCTGACACCTATAAGCTGTCACCACGAGTGGAATCCTTTGCGTCATAGTTTTTATATTATCCAAAAAGAAAACATTTGAGAAAAAAGTTATTTCGCGTTTTCAGACAATGAGATCATCTTATTGAAAAACAAACTAGATAGTATATATGAATTTACGAACAAGAGTTATCTTAAAAATGAGTATAAACTAATCCAATCTGAAATCTAAAAAAATCTATCATAATTATTCGTATTAAGCACTATTAATTATTACAATTAAATATTAACAAGTATAAGTTAGTGATGTTATTCTTGCTCAAAAGAGTAATAGTATAGGCAAGAATTATAAAGTAAAAACGGTAAAAGATTCAAATTGTACAGTTTATAGAATCGTCATGAAAGATCAATGCATTTATAGAGTTAGAGGGTCCGTGTTGAAAAAAAATTAACTACTAGTCAGCGGGTTAGTATTAATATCACGTTCTTTAGACTGTTCAGTGTACAAAATGAAATCGGGCAAGATATATATATATATACATATTATTTAATATCCTGACGTTAGGCAAAGATTTCGTATTTTTTACATAGATTCTTTTATGCTAACAATAGGCAACTAAATGTATCTATCTGTATCCCTATAATTTATCTAAGCTAAATGTGGACTTTTTAAACGCGTATTGAATAGTTATTCTAAAACAAAAAAATCGTCTGGTTAAAAATCACAACTAAAATGTTATTTTCTCATTAAACTAGTTTCGACTTTAAATGGAAATCAAAAAGTACTTTATAGTTTATTCAATTTATGCCTTAAGATGGCACTTATGAACGTCAAAACTACCACCGGATCGGAAAACAAACCAGTTATCGAGAAGAACCGGCAAGAACTTTGATCTGGTTTATCTTTTTAACATATTTGTATCATTCCGAAGAAGCGTTAAGTTGTACTTATTTGTACCATACGCAATAAAATTATTATTTGAAAGTGGACATGAATATCGATTACAATAGATAACATATAATACGATAGAACACCGGGGCGATATTATTATTAATTCTCTCGATACTTAGCCATACGATTGGCGATATCAACGACCGTGCGACTTCCCAGAAACACTGATAAAAAGTGTTATAAAGTCTACGAAGGTACAACACTCATATATAACTAATCTTAGCACTGACACGTTGATTTATTAGGAATGCAAAACAACATAAACATTCGTTCCAGGAATATAGCATGGACGTTATCGGTCAGTTCTAAAAAAACAAATCTGATTATGTAGGTGGGCTTTTTTCAAGAACGCCTAGATCTAGATTAATTTTTAGCTATGTCAGAATTTTTAAAACATTCAAAAATATACCTTACTATCGAACATAAGATAATAAATGGTACAGTAGAGATAAAATTATTTAAAGGTAAAAATATATCGCCAATGTGACTAAATTTGGATTATCACTTTTTTTAAGAGTATCTCGTGTACGTCTAGTTGCTGTGCAATTGTTATATGTAGGGTTGCATAACGAAAGCGACGAATCCTCATACCCTTGCAGCACAGGCGAGTGTGCTATCGATTGGTAACGGTTCTTAAGCGTCAACAAGTTAGAAACTTCACTTATTTTCATTCATAATAAAACCATACATAAAATATAATTCGACAACAGTCGTTTACATTAAGTAGTCTATACATATAACAAGAATGTAAATGTAACGTGACTGTACTTTTTCGAGTCATGTGAAAAAAAAAATTGTTACAGATGTCTAGGAATAAGTAATAGAATACATTTCAATCATTTTTAGAAATGTCTGTCTGTCTGTTTGTATGAACACACATCATCGCTAAAGCACTGGGTTCATAATAAAACCTCAAATCATAAATCTTATCTTCAGGAGTAACTTAGTTTTTTTTTCATTAAAATCGGTCCACTCTATCATATGTTATTGTATTCTGAATGACGGCTCGAGTTAACTACGAGAAAAGAGTAGTAATCTTTAACTAATTTGGTTGAACGCGTTAATCTCAGGAACTACTGGTCCGATTTGAGAAATTTCTTCAGTGTGAAATAGATCATTTATCGCGGAAAGCTATTAGCTATATATAATCACGGAAAGACAAGTAGGACCGGAGCACCAATTAAAAAGGTTTCAAAAAAGTTTTTTTTTTTCTTTTGAGAGCTTCCGCTGCGTGTTAGCGTTAGTCCAAAGTAATTATTCCAAGCGCATGAAATCGTGCGCAGAAGCTAGTATACAATAAATAAATCATTTTTGACATTTATGCAGAAAAAAACATCCAAAAACAAATTTCATTCCAAACGATATTATACAATAGTACGTATAATCCCTCGATTAAATATGCCTGTATTTTCATACGAAAAAAACATGATAGCTCCCGTATTTATTTATGTAATAGTCCGGTATTATAGTCAGGGTCATTAATAATGTACAGTTTGAGGTTAACTGTGGAAAGGTCACGTTTGAGCCGGACAAATCTTCATTAGAAGCGGGCCAGTTAAATGTCAGACGGTTAGCGTTCGTCGTACATAATGGACGGTTCATCTTAACAATCACTTACATTATACTACATCACTGCGACGTCGACGTGAGTCTTTGCTATTGTTTACACTTCACGCATCTCATATGTAATCTAAATTACTCAAGAGCAGAGAGTAATTTAACGCTATTTTACACAATAATTTGTATTATCCCATTGTGGATACCTATCGTGCTGTTTCGTATCATATAGGTAAAAATGAAATACTTTTATTTGGGATTTAATAACTCTCATGGAGCCTAGAATCGACATAATTAATTTCATTGTTAATCTAACAAAAAATATTTATTGAAGTTATACTTCTTTTGGCGCGTTAGGAAAAAATGATGAGAGTAAATTTTTACGAAGCGCGCGCACACCGTCACGGAAAACCGACACCCTGAAGTTAGCTATGGTCAACATTTTGTTTCTTTGTATTAAAACTTTCAATTTATATTAAATACCTTTTTTTATATTGTTAGTGTCGTTTTTTCTACAAACGTAGAATAAGGCGAATAATAAAATTTTTGAAAAGATTTTTATCTTGTTACGCCATAGAAGTATAAATTCTAACGCGTGTAAATAAGTACACACACACACTTTTTTTATATGACAATAATTATCAATGTGTATAAAGTAAGGAAATTACTAAATAGGTTATAAATAAAAGCGTTTTGTTGTTCGAATATAAGAGTAATAAATATAGTAACTATCGGTAAAACATAGAAGATCGTTTAAATAAACGTGAGTAATCTAAACGAAACGCCACACTGAAGGTGTTGGTGGGCCGCTAGTTATATATCAAAGTTTCAAACTAACAGAAACCTGTAACAAATCTTAACGATATAAATCCTATAACAGTTAAGAGTACATTTTGTTTTAAATCTACATACAATATTATAATGCATAAAATAAGTCGTAGATTTCTCCGAATTATGTGCCGCACTAGTATGCTTAAACGTTCTTAAGGACAAAACAGCAACTCGGTTTGGTTACAAAAAAAATTTGGTTAACGCTTTCTCTACAATGAACTTAACAATACAGATAAAGCACAACAACAATATTGCTCAATCGTACATACTAAATGCATTGGTTACCGATACCGGTTCTTTTTTTTTAGTTTTCATATACCATATGTAGATTTTTAGTAATCGGTAATTGGACCGGTGATCGGAGAATCGCTTCGTATCTAAAAATAAATCATATAAATGTAATTAATTTTCGATACCGGCTCGTCCATCATTATCATTATCTATCTATCTGCAAGAGGCCTCTCCATGAAGAAATATATGGGCATAATCACCACGCTAGCCCACGACGTATTGGCGATTTTAATATCCGAGAAAACCACAGTCCTATATTTTCCCTTATACGGTGTTACTACAAGCACATTTCTCAGGTACAGGTTTCCTCACGATATTCTCCTTCCCCGTCAGCCGATAGTGTTACCAATTTAAATTTAGTAAATTTACGCGATTTCCGAACGATTCGTTGGTATATGACGGGATTCGAACCTGCGGATATAGGGGTTGATAATTCCGTCGATCAAACCATTCGACGACTTTTATTAATAGCCCATACTCATAGAAAACTATGACCGTTGTTCCAATTTTACAACTGCAGTTAAAGCTCTTTAGAAATTAGTTCAATTTTGTTGGTTTACCACAAAAGCATTTATTTGTTCTCTTCTCTCCGTCTTCCCTAACAAAAACTCTTTAGAACGAAAAAAAATGTTCGGTCCCTTGACATTAGTTATAAAGAGTATATAAACATCGGTTGGTCTCAAAAAGCAATGCTCAAAAGAAATCCAGTAGCAAGGAATCTTTACCTTCTAGATATGTATACATATATATTTGCGTGCTCTCTACTACGGTGCAAAATTACTTAGGTAAATTACACCGAAATGAACACATTCATACAGACACGAGAATGAAATTGAATTAAAACGAACGAGGTTCACTAGCAATTTCATTAACTCGTTGATGAAGATCAAATGGGTAACAAATTAAACTACTTAGCGTTTTCCCCGCACTACTGAATAGTTTTAGAGACAAGATTTAACCCCGTACTTTTAATTATATTATAGACTAGCTGTGCCCGCGACTTCGTCCTCGTAGAACCTGATGAACGAAACAATGAGATGAAGATAACTTTATTATATCTGAACGTATTTACTCCATTTGCTTATCTACTTTTCTCTAATACTTAAGTCGCGGCGCTATTAAAATTACAATAACTTTTCATAGAGTGGACCGAATTTAATTAAACAAAGACTAAGTTACTCCCTATGCTTTATGATTTTTATATATGAGGTATTACTGTGAACCCAGTACTTTAGCAGTGATGCGTGTTCATACAATCATTTCAGACAGATATTTCTAAAAATGATTGAAATGTATTGTTACTTATTCCTACAAACTTGCAATAATTTTTTCCACGAAAATCGAAATAGTACAGACACGTTACATTTACTTTCTTATTATATGTATCTGTACTTTTTCGATTTTCGTGAAAAAAATTGTTACAGGTGTCTAGGAATAAGTAATAAAATACGTTCAATCATTTTTAGAAATGTCTGTCTGTCTGTCTGTTTGTATGAACACTCTTCACTGCTAATGCGCTGCGTTTACAATAAAATCACACAAGAAAATCATAAAACATATCTTCCAGAATAACTTGGTCTTTGTTTCATTATACTCAGTCCACTCTATCAAAAGTTATTGTAATTTTAATGACCACGCGGCGTAAGTACGAGAGATAAGTAGATGAACTTAATACATTCAAATGATTTTATTAATCACTGTTATTTACATAAGGTTCCACGCGGACGAAGTCGGGGGCACAGCTAGTCATCAAAAAATTTTGCAAACACATTGTCAGGTTTACCGAACATAAATAATACTGTTCTCGAGGGATAAACTTAATCTACATTAACGCGAGCGAAACCGCGAGCAAAAGCTAGTTAAATTATACATAACTATAACATCGAAACAAACGCTCAAAGCTTGGACTGCTGTTCAAAGTGACTTTAAACTTTCGTTCAGCTTATGTGCAATAATGGTGGTAGCAAGACTTTATTCGCCAATTTTATTCAGTCAACACCAAAGCTTCAGTTTCGAGCTTTTATATTCGCAAGTACTGAAAAATATTGTATAGTAGCTGTTCCAGTGACTTCGTCCGCGTGGAATAGTTACTTTGGGCTAAAGCTAACACGCAGCGAAAGCTCTCAAAGGGAAGAAAACATCTTTCATTGGTGTTCCACTCCTATTGGTCTTAGCGTGATAATATATAATAGCCTTCCTCGATAAATGAGCTATCGAACACTGAAAGAAATTCAAATCGAACCAGTAGTACCGGAGATTAGTGCGTTCAACCAAAAAAACGTATAATATAATATTAGTATAGACATAAATATTACGTAAAATATTTAATGATTGTTGAATATAGGTTCAATATGAACCGAGCTCTATTTAATAATAGATTTTAAAATTATTATTGCATTTTATTACCCGATACAGTTTAGTTGTGTACAATTTTCAGTTACCTCAAAGATCCCATTAAAATGATTACGGAAGTAAAGTTTTGCCAGTAAACTAACACGACCATGTTAGATATACTTTTAGACTACAAATAGTCTTGTTCTTTGACTCCAAAATTTTCTCTATTGAAATAAAACCATGACACTGGTAATATTTTTAGTGGCCTTTAAAAAGTACAAAACTCCTAAATTTCAATGATTCTTATACCACATTATTAGACGTTAAAAATGAGATGACAAGTAAACAATAAAAACACCTTAACGAATAAACGTGCAGGAGGTAACAAAACAGCCATCTTGACCTACTCAGTAACCAAGCGGTCTTTGGTTGAAGCGGGCCGAGACTGGTGTAAGACGTGTAAGTGAAACAGTTACAACAAGCTCGCTTATACCGTCCATTTGCATATCTCAGCTATTGACTAGTCTAGACTTTGCTGGAATTAGTGTTCAACGAACTGAGACAAGTCTGATTTACGAGACAGTTAAATTGCTTTCAAGATGTATAGTGGTTCTGTAGAAAAACTATACATTGTCTCGTGAAATTTACATTATCTTATTATCTTTATCAATTAGTTCTTTCGACGACTCTTCGATGGTTTCAAAGTTAAAATTGTGGAGAGTTCATATATTATTAATTAGTAATCAAGTGCATTTACCATTAACTCGTGACTATCTGTGGATATCTTCATATTAATGATTTAAATAATGTCATTAAGCATGACACAATATAAATGATTATTTAATTGTTAAAGATATTATATAGATATTAGCACTGTAAAGATCATTAACATTTTTTACTTGTGAATTTTTATCAATTAAAAGTATAAAGTTTGACACGTGATAAATACTTTTCTATGAATGTATACAAATAAAAATGAATTATCAAGTGTATGCGAGCGCATCGCTCCAGCGTACAAAGTAACTAGCTTCTGCACGCGACTTCGTCTGCGTGGAATAAATACTTTAGGCTAACGCTAACACGCAGCAGTATTTCCCAAAAGGGAACAAAACCCCGATTTTGAAACATCCTTCATTGGTGCTTCGCTCCTATTAGTCTTAGCGTGATGATAGCCTATAGCCTTCCTCGATAAATGATCTATCTAACACTGAAATAATTTTTCAAATCGGACCAGTACCTGAGATCAGCGCGTTCAACCAAACAAACAAACCCTTCAGCTTTACAATATTAGTATATATTAATCGTAAGCGTAAGTACTATATTGAATGTTATGAAGTGATAAGTGATTAGATGCATATAACAAAACCGTTGATCACCTCATCTCATGTATTTAATGCTCAGAGTGTGTAACTAAAACACGAAATGAAGTAACAAATTTGATTCCAGCCAGGACCGATTAAGTTTCAATGAAATAATGCGAGCAAAAACCTAGTAAAAACTAAACTATCTATTAATATATGGTTAATGTAATTGTATCCAATTAAGCGTTAATTTATACTCGTGTATCTGAGAAATCACTACTCGCTAAAATATCTTCTCTACATATGTCTCTATTGGTATAATTAATGGCCGCGTAATATATTAGAATAATTAATTATATGTTTATATAACTTGCTACACTGTCGCTTGAAAGTACCTAAGTTGATTGCTACAATGTACCTAGCTTTCGACAAGAGAAGTATCGTAACATGACGATAATATTTATTATATTTTCCCTAGCGCTCAGCTAGTTATATGTCATCTTGTAATCGAAAAATTATCGCCTAACACCTGTATGTGTTTAAATAATCTACATTTAAACGTCAGTTTCGTGGCATACCGTATTACTACTATCTTTCACCATGCCGTAACAAACAGGAGCTGTGCAAGGTTCGACTGTTGGAGTCCAGCACCATATCTATTCTTGTCTGAAAGTAGCAAAACTCACGTTGCTGCCACGATTGTAATGTTGTGGTTGTGAATTCACACGGAGCATTCCAACGAAATCTGCAAGAATTGCAACCTATAATAACCTACAATAAAATATGGCTTTGCAGTTCCGTAATTAGAGGTTAGCTGCACATTGCCAAAGACTGCAGTGACCAGTTAGCATCAGGTGCACCATATGATTATTTACTTTTTGATAACGTAAAGATATGCAAATAAATAATTAATATAGGATTTTTATTACAAACAAAATGTTCCGCGCTATTTTGCAGCCGGGGAAATACGCTTCCACAATCAACGATCCTGCGTATATGTAATTAATTGAACAACCTTGTGTTTATTTACATCAAGTTACCTATTCGAACGCTGATACAATAGTAAAATTAGACATTTATAATATTGTGTTGAAAATAAAGATATTAATAAAAGTATTGTGATTATTTTACTTGTATACGATAATTTTAAATGGATCAGTAATATATAATTTGAAAATCAGGTTTCGATTGTTTCGTTTCAGGACATTCTTCGATAATTTCAAGGGAATTAAGCCAATATTACTATAGATGTGTTATAAATTAAAAAAAAATACAAAAATGGGATACGATTAAAATTAGTGTAATACATTGATGCAAATATACAATGACTTCAATATAGATTGAGTTAATGTAGTACATAATACACTACTTACACACGTTTACACTACTTACATACGTTATCATATTTTTACGTTAAACGAACTCCATGCGTATAACCACGCAGATAACTTAAACCAAAGTGTACAACAGTAGACAAGGTAACAATATTTATTTTATTCAAAAATTGATAAATCACATCTAAAGATCCCATACATTTGAATATTCATTTTCATTTAGTAATTTTGACAGTTTACCAATCTAAAAGAAATTATTGCTTCGAGGACAACTAAAATATATTTTATTATAGCAAACAACAACAAGCATGCTTGTCTAGAGTGCCGTAACTCTTGATTATTGCTAGTAAACATAGGATAATAATAAGTAATAACGTTTACTTTTACGATGAATCAGTATTGTAACGCCGATAACCAATCAGAAATTATAAGTCATTGTCAGCGACGCCGGGCAGCTCTAAGTAATCACACTACAGTTTTATCAAGACACGTGTTTTTTTTCCTTAATTCTTCGAACCCATTACTGGTGGCGACGCATGACGTTCGATGGCGACACTGTTTAGTGGCAAAGGTTTTCCCGGATACATATAGGCAATACAGATAAAAATATTAATATAGTTAAGTACTAACAGTTCGCGACCACAGAAACGTTAATATTTTAAATGACTTCCTGAATTTTATTTATACTTATTTTTTAGTAATTTAAAGTTTAAGGGATAACAATACATAAAATACAATCATTCAGGGTATCGAGATGTGTTACCTAAGAAAACTATATACTATTTGGATATTTCTTGCATAACAAGAGAGTGAACAAACTATCTCAAGGATGCACAAATGATTTTTTTGCAGTTTGATAACTGTATTTTCATTATTTGTACATAACGTAGTAATTACAATATTAAAAAACTGCGTGGCTTGTCGCATAGATTCATTGAGCAGAGAGTAACTGGAGTGTGGGCATAATAAGCCATCGCTTACGTCACCACAGTCGAGTATATGACGCATATATTGCGGAATCGGAAGCTAAGCCTACATTTAGAGCGTCCCACGCACGCCCAGCCCCAATTTCGAGACAACACGTGAGTGGCAGGGAATGGGATTAGGAGACGCTCAATAGCGCTTTACGGATAGTACGGCCGTCGACTGGCCATCTATCTCAAACGTTTACCGAGCTACCTAATCGTGTGCGAATGGCGTCTTGTTAACTTCACTAAACATTTTCTCGAAATAAAACCGAGTAGGTAGGGGCGTTTAACCTGGAAATCCATTTTTTTGTGTTATCAGTCTGGTTCCATTTGTAGATTCATTGCCCGTGGCAACACGCCCACGAGTTTCTAAATCCAGATAAGTTGATGTTCTATTTCTAAAACAGATCCGATATCTATTTACATTTAATCGGAAAATATACCATTGCGAAGTTCGAATTTAGAACAACTTAAACTTAACGCGTTGAATTACAAGTTATTGATCTACAAATATAAACCGAAACCTCATAACTAAAGTAATGAAGACATCGAAGAAAAGAAAATGAAGCAAAGGCTCTGTAAAGAAATCGAATTTAATGATTCATTGTTCTACTTTATTTTTTTGTAGAGACTCGTTTGCTGTGGTAATCAGTCTGAGAAGTAAAAATATTCTTGCAAATTTCAATATTAAAAGTAATCTCGGTTGAATACATCGACGGGTTTCATAGACAGAGAATGAGTGGCGAATCAAGAACAATCCCGCTCCGAGCGGCCGACCACCCAACGTGGCCAATCTAGAACGCGGTGCGGTGCGCGTACAGACAATGACAAAACTCCTTCATTAGCGTGTACTATACATACATTCATTTAGTATCTAGAATAATGTTATATAACTATTCAAACATTATGTAAAACTTTCTAATACTGTTAGTATTAAATAGTGCTTAATTAATACCGATGAAGGGAATATAAGCGGGTTAAAGTCTGTGTCAAGTATATAAAAGCGAAACTACATCACTTATTCGCTTTCAGAAAGTTAACTGTTACACCGTCTTGTTGTGCACTGATTGAGTATCATAATGAAGTTAACTCGCGAGATGCCGTTTTAATTAGCTACTTTGAACGGTAAAAACCATACTGAATTGGATGAATTAAAATTAAAATACGTTGGTTGAAACTTTTGAAAAACAAAATGTGGTCCTTCGAAATTAATATCTTTCACCGAGATGTCGAGAAACATTAAGGAAAATACGTAGTATAAACTATATAAGAGATCATTATTGACCACTTAGGTCAGCGGCAAACATTCTCAACAGGCCAACGCCCGACCGTGTATTTTCTGCACCTGCAATCGAATGTAGCTTTAATGTGAAAGTACGACAAGTGTTAAATCGGCGCAACACCGTATGAAATAGTCGGTTCGAGCATCTTTTACAATACGCGTCAATGCAGTTCCAGGAATGCATCGGTCTCTTTTGCGATATTTTTGCGTTACGGCGATCCGATTTGAAGTAAATTCTTTCGCGGTCCTAGTAAATTTAACAAAACTAAAACTATTTTATTATGTTAACTGGAGATAGATACCTATGAGTCTTCCGTAGACCAATTAAAAAAATAGCTTATGCATGCCCCGCGAGTACGAATGAGTCAGAGATATATCGTTCTGAACACAATTATACGGCCATAAAATAACAACATATTGAAAATTATTTTATACTGATTTGATTAAGATATTTTAAATATACGACGATAATTTCCAGAATTTATTAAGCACACGATACTACATTAACTACTTATTTTATATATTTATTTATTTTATATATACTTATTTTACTTAGATTATATATTACATTAACTACTAAAGATATTATTTCTAAATACTTAACAAAAGAAAATAACACGCGCAAAACGTACAGATATAAACAAAACTATAAACACCGAACCATAGTTTGTGAATTATATTGCTCGGCGATTTTTTATGTTGAACCCTTTATTTCGCAAATACGAGAGGAATGCCCTTTTGTCTGTTGCCGTTTTCTTACTTAGAACACCAGATATTCTAACCTGTAGTTGAAACTTATTCATTACTAGTTGGTGCCCGCGACTTGGTTCTCGTAAAAATGGTTATGTTGTTCCGCAACAACTATATATTATGAAGATTAATTCCAGATGTTGTTTTTCCTTGTTTAAATTGTAATTTTGCCATAGCTACTTAACCACTAGAAATCCTTAACGGTATGTTACTTCTGGGCAATTTTATCATTACTATTTATTACAACACGCGACGGAAAGCAACAGACACATCAAGTTTATTTATATATATATATGTATAAAGATCTTGTTTTTTTTTGTTTTCGTATTTTATTAATCATGTCAAAAATCGTTTAAAATGTAGTGCAGCAACTATTATTATTATTTTACTTAACTATTAGAGTTTGGATTTTTAATTAAGATTATTGCCTTTATGGCGGCTTCAAAATCACCTTTTATAGTTTTTTTTTTAGCTTTTTAAAACTGGTTATAAAACCCTTAAATGGTCTTAATAATAGGCGAACTTAAGTAACTAAGAATACAAAAGATAAAATATTAATAGTAAACAAATCAACAGTTAATAATAATACATATAGACATATAAGAAAATAAATTCAACAAGCTTTAAATAATCCAGTATCACATATGATAATATTTCTTTATTATGGTTTTCAATGCGTTTAAATTACCACAAAGAAATAGGCCAATATTTTTACGAATATTGTGCTAATTATTATTCGACAAATGGGAGCATGCTGACCTAAATAAATGGTTTCTAGATGGTCGTTAAGTGAATGTTTGGGATTAAATTAATTATGCATACAATCATTTTTTATTTATACACATATTTATTTAAATTGAATAATGACATCATTTCTTTTTGATTTGTAATATGTTTCCATTAACATACAGCCTATAATACTACATTATATGACTCTAAAAAAGGTGTTTGACGTGTAAAATTTAACAAAGCTTGAAAGCCTTGTCGTGAACACGAGTAAAGCCCACGAAAGATTTCGACAGCCCGAATTTTACTTTTGAATGTGTCGCTGAAAGTTCCGCATTTACCCTTTCACTTAAACGGGCTTACAAAACGAACCCACTTGAGAGCATAATGAAAGTAAAACAAGGAGAACAAAACATTTCAAAGCTTATAGAAGAATTCATAAAATACTCTAACTTTGCTCGCGGTTTTACTCGTGTTGAATTTTACTCGTCTTTGCGTCGGCCTCCGTTGCCGAGCGTACAGCGGCTCTTACCACGTTTTCGCTCAGCGTACGTTTTGATCTACAGTTTGTGTGGTAATTGCTGCAATCCTCAATTGTATCTTTATTTAAAAAAAACTTTTCCATTTGAAAATTTCACTGAATTATATATCATTAGTATAGATATATTATTTTACAGCTAACCAAATAGATATCAGGTGAAGAAAGTAAGGATAGAATAGAATTTCGGCCAACAACTTACAACCACGACATAAATATTGCAAAGTCAAAAAATATTATTACGTGCTACTGGAAATTGACAGTTTGTATTTTTTTTAATATTAAATAATAATATAATCTGTCGGATCATAGACCAAATTATGTCTGTGTGAAATAAAGGTTATGATTTGATCGATTAATCTACCAAGACCAATCGAATAAAAGCGTTAGCCGATACAGAAATGCAACACTGAATATAGTTACGACGAATTATCCGTAGATGTGACCAGCACACCGGCCTGAGCGAGGATGCCCGGTGTCGCATCATTGGTTGCCTTTAAGCCAATAATAATCAAGATGCGTGAATGAACAACCGATACCTCCAACCAATGGTGTTCAGAACAGGGTAAATAATAGCCAGTCAATAGAAACTCTCCCGATATAGTTGGTAGTACGGACGCAGGTCAATAGTAACTTCCCCGATAAATATAATAATAACATTTGTGTGTTCGTAGAAGGTATTCTGTGGAAGTAGAGATCGGACTCTAAAAATACTTTCTCTAAAAGGAAGTTACCTACTTCTGAATGACGTAGACTATATTTTAAAAACGATGGTGCAGTCTTTTGCAAGAATATTAGTCTATAACAGAATTGATTCAGTTGGCAGAGACCTGCATACCTAAGAACAAATAAACAGATTCAACAATAAACGTTGAGTAATACAAAAATGTACTCGTGTATAATACAATCACAATCAATAGGTACTCAAAAAGTGAACCTTGAATAACAATAATAGGATTGTTGAAAGTACTTAGAGAATACATTAAAACATGTCAAATTACTTTATCTTGAAATTATTTAATTAACCTTGAAAGTACAATATTAATGAAAATAAATAAAAAAAATTAACACTTTTCAAATGATTATAACAATTTCAACCGTTGTGCCCTTCCGAGATCAACAATATCGATGACAACATACAATGACGATATGATTTCGCATCTATTTTTTTCCAATACCATGCTACCTTTTTACCTCATCTTTGTTCCCGAAACGTTACGAATGGCGCACCATCTTTACATTGTTTTTGTACTAATTCAGAGTATATCTAGTACGGACGTAATCTGAATATATATAGAAGCAATCATTTAAGATGATCCGCTCTAATAGTAAATCTTAGGCTACCAAAGCGGCGCCTGGATGGCGATTCAAATAAATTCATAGCCATGATGGTCACTAATAATATGAATACCGAGACGATGTGTATAAGTTGTTGGCAGTGAAAGTAAACACAGCAATTCTAAATTGCAGCATTAGTAATTACGGAACCTACAAGTAAACCGTTAATATAAACGGACAATACCTAAATACGAACGTATATATATATATATATATATATATATATATATATATATATATATATATATATGTTAGTTTATATCGTCCAGGTTTCGCATTCGACGGGAAATGCCCGGATATAAAGTTATCTGTATCGCGCATAGAAAATAGCGACACGTGAAACTGTTCGTTATAAAGGCGCGTTTGCTAATGATCAAAGTTCTGATGAGTCTACGAGTAAAACAGGTCAGGTCACTTAAATTGTGACATCATAAAATATTCCCCAACATCCTACTAATATATCGATGTTTCCATTCACCAAAATTCTAAAGTTGCGTCGAATCTGAGTTTAAAAACAAGATATATACCCAAAATCGAACGATGAAAACACAATACGTGTAATAGAAAACACAATTTGTTTAGATTCACGTGTCTGTTCTATTAAGTATGTGCCTAGATATACCCAAATGATTGTTTACCTAATGATAAACGTTGTACAAAGGGCCGGTGTAATAATAACTTCGCCTTGAAACTTATTTAACGTGTAATAAGGAAGTAGTGATTACCAGTTACCAAGACGATACAGAAGTCATTGAAATGTATGACTACGATATCGAAACAGTCATTACCAACTACGTAAATAATCTTTAAGGAAGGTACGTCAGTTTTATTTCGTTGAAAAATTAAGTGTTATTTCAAAGTTATAACATCGAATGAGCGTGAACTATATAATAATAAAATTCGAGGCAGTCATAAGGACTGCCAATAGAAGTGAAAACTCAATACAATAACTGTGTTTTGTTTTAAATTTTTAAACTAGTTATAGTGTGAATTATTTTAATTGCAATTATTATCATTAGTCGGATTTTCATACCTATTAGCAATCCGAACAATAATTATATACATTTTTATACAGTTTAGTACTTCATCAAAGATAGGATGGGCTGCTCAATCTAAATACAAAATATGAATATTAAGATGTACACCGGCCCCTACACTGCGCGTCGCTAGTCTGACGCATGCCGCATAGTCTAGTCAACAAGTGCCTTTTTGGTCAACTTTTTTCAGCAGTCTCCGAAAATTATGATTGAGGTGTTATTCGATTCGGAATGGCATCTAGATGATTTTTGAAAAAAAATGAAGTTCCGCTTGCAAAAATTGCAAAAGTTATTAACAATTAACTAAAAAAAAGGGGGTTTAGTTTTTTGCAAATATCTCAAAAACTAATAAAGATTTTACAAATTTGAAAAAAGATTCAAAAAGAGGAATAAATTTCCTAAAAAAAGTCTCGACTCCCGGAATTGCAGGACCAATATTTCTATTCTTTTTCCAGAGGGTTGAAAATACGGCCGAAAACGTGTACTCCGGCTTGCGCAAGCCACGCCCCCTTCGGACTTTTAATGAATAAATAATATTTAAACTTATTAAATATGAAAATAAAAACTGAAAAAATTCAGGCGCCTACAGGACAGATCAATGAACAATAAAATATTTATATATTTTATAAAAAAAAATTATCGCGATTTTTCAATAAGTAATGCATTAATTAATTAACAATTTTTTGTAGCATGAACATTAACATTGCAAGTGCGATTATTGTTAAACTATTAATCTGAGAATTTTTTCCTTTCGTGGAGCTATTTCTCAAAGGTCTTAGAATAAATTCCCGTTGGAAAAATTAAAAAATTGTTAATTTTCGTTTTGTTATTATCTTACTCGCTCTGTATTGTTTGGAGACATAAAAAAAATAAACATAAATACTTTTTCTTTTCTGGGTATTTCAATTTCGAAACAGAGCGACCAATCAACATTTCCTTTTTTATTAATACGTGTTCAGAAAAGAAGTAACATTTTACTTACGTAATTAGTCTTACAACAATTGATAATTCATAATGCTCGAATAAATATGAGTTAATGTTTTGTTTGTTGTGACATCATTTATTTTTACAATTAGTAGTTACGTATTAATGAAAAATATTGCAAGAAAAAAGAGGTATCTTATATAAAAAAATTGCGTTGCTCATTTTATTTGCTATAAATAAGAGTACGGTGCAAGTAACTGTAAAAACTGCAGTCATTTCAAAATATACCCTTTTCCATGAAGGTTTCGCAAACTTTCTGGAATAAACACATAATTAATAATTAAATGCATTCTTTGTAATGTAATATATAAAAACAACATTAAAAGTTCATTTCGTCAAAGAAAACAGGAATTATAGCAAAAAAAAATTAACACAGATTAAATAACTTTAACGTGCCAAAGAAGTATGTGTTAACATATGTATTTGCTTTATAATGTGTATTCTCCAATAACAGGCTTAATTATATATTCTCTAGGACAACGTTACAAAAGGACCGAACGGGTAATAAGTTGAGATATTTATTTATTCCGTTCAGCTATTGTAGACACTTTTCGTATGTTTACTATTATAAGCAACAGAGTTAGCATTACAATTTAAAACCCTTACAACTGTGAATTACGTCTTGATTGGGATTGTGAATAAAGCGTAAATCACATCGTGTTTACTATTTTCATGAATAAGCAGGTAACAGTCCTTTTATACCATTTTCTAAAAACACGCTGACTCAAATAAGAATAAAAGAACATAAGTAGTTCACGGCGCCTATTATCTTGTGCTTATTTATAAATTATTCTTAGAATTCCAAATTAATATTTACACCAATCAATCACGTCCCTGGAAAGTTGATTTTCTCTATTTACAGATTTAATCCAAGAGGAATGTGCTTTGATGTCTATACGTGATAAGGTATTTAATATTAAGCAATATGAATATCACTACATATTACAAAACAAAGTACCACGCCACGTCTGTCTGTCTGTCTGACTGTTCGCGATAAACTGAACGGATTTTCATGCGGTTTTCACCAGTAGGTAAAGTGATTCATGAGGAAGGTTTAGGTATATAATTTGTCAAGGTTTTTTATTATCAGAGCGGTACAACGGCCGCCGGGCCCGCTAGTAGATTATAAAAATCCAGTAAACAAATGTAGCATTACAGCGATCGTAACGGACAGGTTACATATAAAAATCGACGCATGTGATATCTAAATCAGTGGTGCTCAAATGGTCGATCCCTATATAGAAGTATTCACACATTTTGTTTTTGTACGTAAACAAGTAAAATTTATTTTATCCACAATAAAGCCATAATAACACCCCCATCAGTTGCTTTTATCGTTTTTTTGCGATAGTTACCTACACCTACCTAGACGACAATCCTGCATCACACATACTTGTATCTTTTCAGAGTCGATCGACCGTAGTTTAACAATATTGAGGTGGATCCCCAGCAGATTAAGTTTAGCATCCCTGATCTAAACGCTAATTACAAGCTCATAGCGCGCGCTTAGGCAACGAAGCACATACCACATATGGACAACACGAATATTTTACCTATTTTGCATACTAAAGCAAAATATAATTAATAAATAAGTGAAATTTATTTGATCCACAATCAGGCCAGAAGAATCCTCTCATAGGTTTCTTTTATCGTCTTTATAGCCGACAAACCTGCATCACACACACTTGCAGCCTTTGAGAGTCGATCGATCGTACTCTAACAATATTGAGGTTGATCACCAGGAGTTCAAGTTAGAGCACTTCTGATCCAAACACTAATTACCACGACTCTCTGACTTGCATCTAAATAATTTTGAAATTACCATGACTTTTTGACTTGGATCTAAATCAAGACTGACAAACTTGGTGACTTTTATATAATGATCAAGCAACAAGCCAAGGGAAAGAGAAGTGAGTCGTATGAAATTGCGGTCACTCCTCTCACCTTTTATTTTGCTAATTCTAAATTGTTTCAGTGCGAAACCAACAAACTTGAAAAAAGAAGTACATTAATTACCAGCTCCCACGCTTAGGGAACGAAACCGTAAGCGCATGCCACATACGGACAACACGAATATTTTACCTATTTTGCATACTAACATAACAAGCAACGGTCCTCGCGACGGCGGGTTGCGTCACCGGCTAGTGTTGCGCAATCGACTCACGCGCATCGACACCGCCATTCATCCGGCCCCGCCGCATGGTAACAGACTCGATTCGCAACGTCTAGAACTACGCTTCCGACAATCGCATTAATCTATTCTGTGACTTGGCTCTGACATTTAGACCGACAAGCGAATGAATTTACTGCTGCGATTTTAATAATAATGAGACGGCGCGGTTTATTTTATCTTTGGCATAAATCTACCTATTAGGGAATGTAAGTGAACGAATCGGGCAAGAATAAGTCGCGAAAACCAAATGATGAAATGTCATAAAATCTAATGTCATAAACTGAAAAATATCTGCAGTTTTAATTCAATTGTTATCTTTCTTGACGTATCGTAATACAAACATAATAATAGGTTATTATTCTTTACATATGGAGATTTTAGTTTCGTATTTTTCGAAAAATATTCTATATTTTTATACAATTTGCAAATTATTCATTATAAGGTACTAAACATGGAAATGTAATATAAAGCGCTTTAAATAAATTAAATTTAAATTAGCGTCCGCTTGAAAAACTATTTCCAGTAGTGGCTGCAGGTAAGTTGAGCTTCGGAAAGGAAAAATTAAATGGCTGTAACGCTTCACAGGATAACATAGCAACATAGTATTTTATAAGCCTTAACAAAACTGTTTATGATCTACATGGTTTGTAAATGAGAAAAACCGTCGGAGTCCCGTACTAATTAATTAATACAATAAACCGAATTGTTGCGTGCCTCCAACATGCCATATATTCAATATAAGTACTAAGGACATGCCTATAAGTTATAAAATCATAGAGAAAAGCAAACACAAAAACTAGCAATCATTGACGAAAGAGTATTAGCGTGATACGTACTATTGAACTTTTGCGCGATAATAAACCGGATGTTTCTCGGTGTGTGGTATTGTTCGCATATGCACTAGTCCATTGAGTAAAAGTTAAAAATAAACGAACTGTACGGCACTTCGTGTATCTACCTAGGCTTTCTATACATGCGGTACATAAAAATTTATGGATTATAAAAAGTCGTTCTCATTAGTGTATTACTTGATACTTATTTTATTACAGTACCTACGTGTTTTTGGGTTTTCTATAATATTGTATTGTAATTTAAAACTATTAATACAATATTCACTATTTAGTATACATTATGTAAAATTTGATTAGGTGTATTGTGTATTTAATAAAACCAAATACAAATACGTGTGGCACATATAAATATTTTATCATATACGCAAATGGATAAAACCCACGTTATCGGCGCTCAGTGCTACGATAGATCAGAAGAATTAAAATTCGCTACACAAGTGCGTAATTCATCAGTGATCGAGGAAATATTTCGACGATAAGATAGCGAAAACAAATAAATATCATTCGAAAAGTCGCACGCGCACCTCTTTTCCTATTCCGTGTACGTTTTGATATGACATTATTGTCGTGAACTATTTAGCGTTATAATTTAACTAGTAGCCGCCAGAGACCTCGTCTGCGTTTACATTTGTGTAAAGGACTATAAAATATACTTATTTAATTTCAAATAACTCTGTAACACGTCTTTTTTATGAATTGCTGAATATAAATTTTCATAGATCTGTGTTAAAAAAATAACGGATTTTCATATAAGTTTTCATTCCCTTTTTCACAACCTTAGCGATTGAATTTGCAAAAATATATCATCATTACTCACCTAATATAGTTAACAAGAACCCGCATGCAAATTCTCACGGCCCTAGTCCCAGTAGTTTAGTTTGCACGTTTATAATAGGTCTTTACCTATGAAATTGCCGTTCTGCAGTTACTGGCCATTTCAAATCAAAATAATTTTTGTTTGGCTAAGAATTCTAATTTCAAATTAATTTTATTTTAAAAACATGGAATTCTTTTTCCAAAAGTAGTCATTTGTTTATTGATTAGTGTTACATTTTCATCGCATTTCAATCTTTTTTGTCATCATGGATACGTTAAAAATTCGAGTAATTATGGAATATGAGTACCGTCGTGGCAGCAACGCGGCACAAGCGGCACACAACATCAACGACGTTTACGGAGCTAACACTACAAACCCACGCACCACCTGTTATTGGTTTGCTCGCTTCCGTTCTGGGAATTTCAACCTGAAAAATGAACCTCGCGGTCGTCTGAAGACTTTGGTCGGCAATGACGAATTAAAGGCGATTGTGGAAGCTGATGATACACAATCTACGGCTGAATTAGCAGCAGCTTTCGACGTTAGCGTCAAAACAATATTGGTCCATTTGCTTCAAATTGGCAAGGTAAAAAAGCTTGACAAATGGGTGCCCCACGAACTCAATGATCGCCAGCGCGAAGTACGCGTCGAAACGTGCCTTGCACTGCTCAACAGACACAAATGAAGGAATTTTGAACCGCATTGTTACCTGCGATGAAAAATGGATTCTGTTTGATAACCGCAAGCGCTCAGCAAGTTGGTTGGATCCTGGTTCAGCTCCTAAACAATGCCCTAAACGAAAACTTACCCCTAGAAAAGTGATGGTCACTGTTTGGTGGTCTAGCGCCGGTGTGATTCATCACAGCTTCTTACCAAACGGGGTGAGCATTACTGCAGATGTGTACTGTGAAGAACTGAACACACTGATGGAGAAGCTGGCACATCTCCAACCAGCATTGGTCAATCGCTCGTCTCCGCTGCTCCTGCACGACAACGCGCGACACCATACTGCACAGCAGACGGTCTCCAAGTTGCAAGAACTGGGGTTGGAAGTTCTCCGTCATCCGCCCTACTCACCAGACCTTGCGCCTACAGACTACTACTTTTTCCAGAATTTGGATAACTCCTTGGCGGGAAAAAAATTCAATACCCGAGAGGCAGTACAAAATGCCTTTGAAAAATTTATTGCCTCCCGTCCAGCTGATTTCTTTAAGAAGGGCATCAATAAACTGCCACTGCGTTGGCAAAGATGCATTGATTGCATGGGTGATTACTTCGATTAATACAAATAAAAAATACATGAAAAAAATTCGTTTAAATTTTTTCATACAAAACGGCAATTTCATAGGTAAAGACCTAATATTACCGACAGTCAGTAAGTTATTCTTTTACATATATAGATAACAGATCAAGAAAACTTGTTTAAAGACTTTTACGTCCAAATATCAATATCATTTCTGAAACCTGTTCAGCCTGTTCAGCCACCTTTTTTATAAGTAAATGAATGATATTACTGAAAATAACGTTTAAACCCCTACACTAAATTACCGCTCCGAATAAGTTTTAATATTGAGACGAAATCTAATAACAAGACGTTAAAATTTACAACTCAATAAACAAACAAGGAAAGGTGTATTGATAAAACCGAACATTGCGAATAACCGCCGGCTATCGGTCGTCGACGCGACCGCTGGATATTGCGAAGGTGTTCTCTACGTATTTCACCGGATGTTTGCATATCGAATGGATTTCAGTTTGTTAGACGATTTGTAAGGTGACGTCACACACGTTAGACTACAGATCACAGCCATTGAAAAAATGTTAGTGGCGGGAAATATTTAGATTAGACTGCAAGCAACGTCCATTTTTATAAAGAAACTCAAACAGGACTATAATCAAACTGATCATTATTTCTAATCAAAGTTGGAACATGTCGTGTTAACACCCAGTGTGTCACTAACCGCCATTTACTGCTCTACGTTGTATTGGTGTTGGGGAAATTTGTGGCCGCGGAACCCTCGAACCCTGTACAGATTTTCAAAATCAAAAGTATTTTATTAGCCCTGAAAAGATAGTTAAAAACGTCATCACACCACCGCTGCGATCCGATGCGATGGAAAAATCCCATGGAACCGGCAAGAAACTCGTTCGGACTTAGCAATATTCATTTTCATTATGTTTTTCTTTAAACTATTATTTACTGCCTGTTATTTACCTTTTGTATTATAGTGTATCTTATTCAATAAAAACTTATTATTATTATTACTGCCATACATCATGATCTTTAATAGATACCTACTAGCGGACCCGTTAAAAAATCTCCTGGTCTTGACAATAAAAAGATCCTAAAATTCAACCGCATCGCCACCTACCGAGTCCATTTGTGAATCTAAACTATTCTATATATGAAGCCACCTGAACACTCACAAAAAATGTCATCAAAATCTGTACAGCCGTTTAGGAGGAGTCCAGTCCATACACACGGACAGAAGAATTATATATATATTAAGAGTTATATCTAAACATATTCTATTCGCATAATAATCCACCCTACAAAATAACCTTTCGCCACAAAATCTTGCGTTACATAGTCTTTTAAATTATTGTCTTCCAAACCGGTAATGTCACACACATACATCAGGAAGCTTATTACAGAATCTAACACTATTAACTACTAAACTTTCAATTATTTTACTGAATGCAAAAGATGGATTTTTTAATAATAATTCCTGGTACTAAAATAGGCCGATTAAAAATTCAGTTATCTAAGTCTTTCCGAACATACATTTAATTAACAAACAAATGGATGTCGGCAATATGTGTTTGGCTAATTGATAGCGTTAACCGTTAGCTTTTGGTGATGGAAAGCGTAATGAAACTGTAGAACCGTGTTAAGGCATTTCCTCATATCCGCCTCGTCACCCAACTCTCAAGTTAAAACCTGCCGAAAAGTAAATACGAGTATATTCCAGTAGTGGTACTTAACCCAGTCCCTCTCATAGTATAGTATACTACTAATCTTTCGACAGACGCATACTTAACAAAAGTTGACAGCGTGAACCGGTAATATACTACGAAGCATAAAAAATATATACAACATTCTATTAGCTCAGTTTCTGATGTGGACTGGAGAGCATGACGTAAGTAATGACGTAGCTAGTTATTTATCGCTAATGTTTACCTGCCTACATACTCCATTTACACGCTTGCTATTAATTCAAAGTAATTCTTATATACTTTGTAAAAAGTTGTCCTATTTAATTATTCGCTTAATTTGTGCAGTTCAGTTCTTCAAACAGATTTGTTTTGAACATATTTTACGTAAAATACAGCCGTCGTTTATAGGAATATTTCTTCAATATTTTCTAAATCCGATTATTGTAGCGTCGGCACGAGCTTATATAATATAATTAGTTCATTATTATGCTACTAGAGGCGTCTTATACATTTAGGTTTTCAAACTTACAGTATATTTTTTTTATGTAATAGTATTTTGAGTAAACGGCCATTGATTTATGTTCACACTTATATATGTTTGGGAAAATAATTTACTAAACACAAATTACCGAAAAGATTATTATAATTAATGTAATGTTGGATACAAATCAGAGTGATAAAATGCTTACAGAATTTCATTAAATACTTTTTTCCTTACTTAGTGATGTGTATAGAAAGTACTTCGATACGTGATTAGCTGAGGTTTATCCGTCAGAAGATTGTCATTTCGAATACAATATTTTTGCTTTATATAAAAAATAACAATAACTCGTACGAATGTAATCAAACGAGAGTGAGCATCGGAAGGGACAACAAACAATAACTCTGTGAGCCAAAAATACTCGCAATTTTTTTAAGAAAATAATACGCAAACATATTGTGTTGAAACATTAGAAAACGATTGAAAAGGTTTATTAATATTCCTTTTGGACTCGCATCAAGATTGTTTAAAAGACCATAATTAATATTACAATGTGCTCCAATACGTACAGTGTATCAATCTACTGGCGATATTTAAAGAAAAACTTAAATTTTATAATTGAAATACGTCACAGAGAAAATGAGAGTGGGTGGTTTTATCGTGGGTGCAGGCGGCGCGCTTGGCGGCGTCCGTCCGCGTCACTGCGCGTCCGCACTTCACGTCAGAATTGCGTAAGCCTTTTCATGTGAACCGATTGTTTATCGGAATAATTCTTCAACGCCTTTTAGCATTCCGATAATAATTTGTTGTGATAACGAACTGCGTTCTGCAATCTGAAATTGATTTGCGAGTTGATGTACCTTCGTTATATTGAAGACGTTTTAATAATGCCGTACGAATAGCCATATTGGTGTTTTTTATACTTTTAGAATAGTTTGGGATATAGCTATATGTTTATACGTTTTCATAGTTATATCTAAGTAAACTTTAGTGATACGAGCAATAACACTTATTAAATTTTTCTATGTGGGGACAATGCCCATACACATACACTCGGCTCCGAACTAATCATAATTCATATTACGGTAACAACTAATATACATAGATTCATTATTTATAAATGAAAAATTAATTTAACACTCAAACAACAGAACCGATAATCATGCTCACCAAACAAAGCGGTTCAGAAGTTTGCAAGTTTGAAACCTACGGGAAATGTAAAATTGCGAAGACACAGAAAATAATATTACGAGCTGCAGTTTTAATACGGTACTAGGTCATACGGTAACTTTGAAAAAAAAAATCAATCGATTTTTTTGATAGCTTAATATTAAACTGTATGATAATATTATGATTTGACTGACTCATTACCACAGAGTCCTATTACCAAGAATAGAACTTGCAAATTTAGGGAGCGTTTTGATTTTATATAGTAGGCATTGTTTAAGAAGATACTTTTCGAAATTCAATTTTTAAGCGTGCGTAAAGTGGTGACAAGAAAAGTCGGAAAATAATATTTTCCTGGTTAGTTAATTTGAAACGTTGTTAATATTTTAAAGACAATTAGGGGAACAGGTATTTCAGCTTTTCAAAATTAAATCTCTAAGAGAGTGAAAAAAGGTGGTAAATATTTTATGGGAAATAATAACTATCGGGACAGATTTATTTAGGACAGGAGGATTTTAGAACTGTCACCGATAACATAACATAAACGAAACATTAGCGAAATGAGCTTTATGGAATTTTAAACTCTAATTAATTACTATTCGCATTAAATATCTACACTGTACAACTTGTTGATGTATACATATATGAACATATTATATAAAGTAAATATAAAAAAATGTACAAATTTTATAATCTGTGCAAGCGAAACCACTGACGGAAGCGAATATTAATATAAAAGTTCCCGTGCATTATCGATTTGAAGTTTTCAACGATAACAAAGAAACCGAACTTATCCGGTTTTTATCAGTTTCATATTAGCCACGGTAAATGTGTTGTCACCCTACAATCTTAATGAGGATATTTAGTTTATCAATAACAAGAAATTATCAACGTATTTTATATATCATGTTTCAAGAATACTTACGCTCGTCACGTGAATATATTAAATAAACTAGCTGTTTCCGGGGTTTCGCACGCATCAGCCAAAAACTATAAAATTATTACGAAACTGTTTAAAAAAAAAATTAACGTTTAGACTTCATTTTATATCTAAATAGTTATGGCCCTACACAATATTTGTTACTTAATCAGTTCAGACGTTAAAAAATAACGAATACTTAATAAGTACCGATCATCATGATATTTTTTCACACACGTTGCGAGGAGTACAAATAAGGACCTTCATGAAAAAAAAAAGTGATTTCAAGTGCTAAGTCACCTCTACATTGTCGCAAGCGAATCCGCGAGCAAAAGTTAGTACACAATAAAAAGCGAATTCCTTAGACCGCAATATTAAACTTTAAAGAAAAATATACTTTTTTCTATGCATATCATATTTAACCAAAATTGTTAAAATTATTGAACATAAATACACTGAAATTGCTAAAAATAATACTATATATTTAATTATACTAATTGAAGTAGGAAAACCAAGGTTTCTTTTAAAGCAAATAACAAAATTAATTGAGCAAATACTCGTTGAAGCAAGTAATCGGTAAGTACGACAGTAGGTAATGACAAGGACGCGGCGAAATCCGTGGACGCGCTCGCCTGTTGCAAACATGAATAATCGAAGAAAAACTTAGCACAAAGGAGAAGGCAATATTCTATGTCTATAATTAATTGTATCTATAATTATATATCTATAGTTAAGTATAACTGAAATTCAAGGTTTTTTCGATACGTTACTACACTGAGGGTTGGTTTCAAACACGGTAAAACTACGCTAGGTATTATTCCGCTAATATTCTTTAACAGTATTTCTACGAAATAATTAAAAATTACCACTAATTCAGATTTGGTATTTAAACTAAGATCAATTTTTGTTTTCTTGTTATTTTTATTAAAAGAATCTCTGCATGTTCGTAAATCTATTAATTATAACGATAAAGTATTTGTGATTATTTTAATTTTATCAGTTCCCAGATCTTATCATCCAAATTATGAGCTCAATCCATTAATTATAACGAGAATTGAATAAATACTGTTATAAAAAACCTACTATAAAATGTAGCGTATATTGCCATATCCGAATTTCCAACAAGTATATTGTTATCCGTCGGTAATCGGCAATGAGTCACCGGAGGCCATTGCTACATCAGCTGACTCATTGACTACCGACACAGGTTGATGGGAATGGGAAATCCATTGTTTCTGTGTTCTTAAAAAAAAATCTAGACCTAAAACACGTAACGAGAAAAGAAACTCCGTTTGACTTGAGAAAATGTTAGTCGCAATCGTGTTCGTTTAATAGACCTTGGCCTCGTTATGTTTTTTTTTACCATTTGTGTATGGTTTCTATTTGCGAACGTGGAATGGGGAGAAAAGGGAGACGGTAACTCACTACATTTGAAACGAAACGATCCGTATGAAATGTTTGTAAACGGTGAAGTATTTTTCCATGTAACCTTTACATGTAGTCCGTTATAAGTAAATAAATCAACCATTTTAGATACACATTTTTGTTATCTCAATGATTTAACATATTTTCTTTTATAATGGCTTAAGTTCTCGTCTAAACAAATTTAAGAATACTATTTTAATCTATTACATTTTTATCAGAATTTATTTAGTGTATAATTTAGTCATCTCGTGTAGCTATGTGTGACACATCCTTAATCACACGCAATCACATACATGAGCTAGGTCAAACCTATTTTCATAGTTAACATCGGACGGATCTAGACTGTATTATTATACATTCATCGTCGCTGTTTACACCAATTTAAACAGTTACATAAACATATTTTATGTTAATAATAACACAGTATTATTTATTGATTAAAAAAATTAACGAACATTCAATAGTATAGAACAAATGGGGAAATCCCGCTTACCACTGAATAACCTTCAAATTTCCTGTTAAATGCGTATAAAATTAATATATAAAATGCTTGCAAATTCCGTGAAATTGAATAACAATAACCATATAATTGTAGGTCCGTTTTTAATCGTAAAACTTATTTATCCAATATTAATAATTCCTAAAATTAGCTCTCACTGAAGATTAATGACAGACGTTAAATTAAGGCGATCATTAACTTAGTATGTAGATAATATTACAACAACTTAAACAAAATAATATGCAAATATAAAACGCAGTATAATTCTATGCATACAGACGCAGCCGCATTCTGACATGTTTCGGAATCATTTAAAATTATCCAACAACCATAACGGATACAGGACGTGAGGAATAATCCCTTATTTAAATACAGAGACACATCTTAAGAATTGCAGTGAAGCAGTCTCGTTAGCCCGATGTCAGCTGTTAGACAATGCGAGGCGTGTAGCGGTGAATCAGTGGCTGGCATCAGCTGATTCATTCGCCGGGTGAGCGGCCTTGCATGCACCGACTGTGCGAACCGAACCAACAAGCAAACGTTAATCACCCATTCGGTAGAAGGATATTTTCGAGGTAAATATGAAGTAATAATTCAACTTGCACACATACGTTGAGCGTATATAATTTTGTGTTCTTTTAGAAAACTATCCATACATATAGTAAGAATGTAAATCTAAAGTTTCTGTACTTTTTAGATTTTTGTAAAAAAAATTGTAGCAGGTGCCTAAGAATCATTTTTAGAAATGTCTGGTTGTTTGAACACGCATCACTGCTAAAGTGCTGCGTTAATGATAAATCTTTTTCTAGAATTCATAGCCATATCGAGTAATATTTAGTCTTTGTTTTATTAAAATCGGTTCCGTCTATCAAAAGTTATTTTAATTTTAATAACGACGCGGCTTAAGTACGAGAGAAAAGTAGATAGTAATTAGACCCGATACATTCAGATGACTTTATAGTAACATTCTTTTTTTACTGACAAAATTCATTACCAATGTAAACATAACAGATCAAGTTCATCGCAAGATAATTATTTCAAGAGCAAACAAATTATATAAGTATACTTAGGTGTGTATAGTTTGACGAAGCAGAACAATGATGAATGAAAGTCAGGAGTTTGAACACGCGATAACTGTTGCCAATGAAGTTTCGGAAACAAGGTGACATCGACGACCCGAAGGTGACCCCCGGGTTCGTACATTACGTTAGTTCGACGAACCTAGAATTAGTTACAACGCCTTTTCTACTTGAGATATTTCGTTACACGATAGATAATAGCACAGACTTAAAACTACGAGAAAAACCTACACAGAGTCACCACAACATGACAATCGGAATATCATTAGAACAACAAAGAAAAAACAGCATATTATCCGGTGTATTTACTAACATTGTTTCAAATAATGAGTCGGAAAATAAACGTATGAATAGCGAGCTAAGATGTTTGACATGAAAGACGCTGGTTTTTAATACGAAAACAATAAACAAAAAAAAGATGAAAAGTATTTACCCACATCGAGGGTGGGTAACAGAAGCAACCGCCAACTAATTGCGAAAAACGAGATTAACGCTCACTGTAGAGGCACTAAACGAGAACGGCTCTGTATACCACGCGGTTTCAGTCTTTTTACAGCACCACTAACAGACTTATTTTATTAGAGAGAAACGCTGAGATAACATTTATGTTAACGAATTTTTAGTAACCATTATAAAATCAACAAACACTACGCGCATTCACAAAGGAATGTTGTCGATATGCAATGATTTTTAATTACGAAACCTGTTTACTTAATTATATTTACAGAATATTCGTAACCTTGCATCGACATCTTATTGGATAGTTTCTAAAAACGTATAATCGCTACTGAGACGTGAATTTTAACAAAATAACTCCCAACATTTTATAGCATGTATTAACAAAATTATTGTTCTGTAAATTACCTATAAATCTATATAGATAAAAGGGATTCTGGTATGTTTCTCTGAAATCGATAAACTTTTGAACGATGAGAGTTGACACACGTGTATGTTCATGGAGATTTTTATCTTATCCATTTTAATATAACTTATTACTAAGTTTCTTTATTAATCTTTATATATATTTTTTTTTATGTCATAGGTGGCAAACGAACAGGTGGGTCACCTGATGTTAAGTGATCACCACCGTCCATGGACACTAACAACACCAGAGGAGTCGCAAGTGCGTTGCCACCCTTTGGGGGGAAGGGTTAGGGGAGGGAGAGGGAGAGGAGAGAGGAGAGGGGAGGGGAGGTGGGTCTCCGGCGCTCTCACTGACCGAACGAAACGCAACACTGCAAGCACTGTTACTTCACGTCGGTTTTCTATGAGAGGGTGGTACTACCCCGGGCGAGCCGACCCATTCATGCTGAAACCAGTAATAGTTTCAGCGTGGCTCTACCACCATATTGTAATTTAACAAGGACGAAGTCACAGGGGATAACTCTTATCTGAATACACAAAAATGCTTGTTAGTATATAAATAGAGATTGCAAAATTCCGACATTATTTGAACGATCACCGTGAAATTTGATTTTTACGGGGAGATTTGTATGCTGTCTATTATAAATAAATCGCCACGAGGTGGCATCGCAGCGAATCTACTTCCTATGCCATGTAACTGATCTCCATCAAACTGATATGTGTTTGATGAACACTGAGAATATTCACACAATATCCCTTCTACCATTAAGCATTTATTTAAAAAAAAATTGTTACAACAGATAGTAACAACCGCCGCTGGTACACCTAATATTGTGTATATACAAGAATTGCGATAAGTGAACAAGAGGAGCTAATTGCAATTAACCGGCGACTGTACAAATGTGATTACCGCTTGAACCACGTCCTGGCTTGCTATGTTAAAGGCTTTACATGCCCGCTCCAATTGTGGCCGTCGGACGAACCGTGATCCTTTTTCCGATGCATATGTCACGATGTTAATCCAACATAATTTTATATAATTACTTACTTAGTACAAATTACGTTGTTGTTAACAACAACTCGAGTTAGGTATCTTAAATTTGATATAATAAACTGTAATTATTAATTAGATCAAAAGTTGTACACATTCAAATGTTATTCTTAGTTTTAAATGCGAAATAGAGGAAAAGAAACTTCCAATTTTTTTTCGATAACACTAAATCCCGTCAGTAACTACAAAACAAAAAAAGAATGAAGAAAATCGACTGAGAAACAGAAGTGTGAAATGTTCTTAACCGTTTCCCCACTGCCTATTTATATATAGATAGATTAAGGAACGAGGAATTAAATTTTATTTCTCTTATATGGAAAACTATTAGCTTGTTGCGAAATAAAGCTATCATCAAGGTATTTTCAAATGTTAAATTCATGGAATCGGAGACAGCATTTCTGTGATTATTTTTATCCTTTGTATTTACACTATGGCATGATACGACTTCGGTGGAGAGAAGTATACAATGCTGTAGTATTCTTACTAGTATTATAAATACTAATGAGAGTTTTTTTTTATATCATAGGAGGCAAACGGACAGGTGGGTCACCTGATGTTAAGTGATCACCACCGTCCATAGACACTTGCAACACCAGGGGAGTCGCAAGTGCGTTGCCAGCCTGTGTTTGGGGGAGAAGGAAGGAGGGGGAGAGGGGAAGTGGGTTTCCGACGCTCTCACTGACCGAACGAAACAATGCAAGCACTGTTACTACACGTCGGTTTTCCGTGAGAGGATGGTACTAACCCGGTCGAGCCGACCCATTCATGCTGAAACCATTAATAGCTTCAGCGTAGCTCTACCCCCTACCAAGAGTTTGTTTGTTTGTCACACTTTCACGTAACTACTCAACCAATCATTATGAAATTTTGGATACACATTATCAGAAGTATATGAAAGGACATCGGGCACTTTAAATCCAGGAAAAAGTATTATGAGGTATACTTATATCAAATCTACATGAATGTGAGGGAACCCTCGACCAAATGTTAGTTTATACTTTATAATAAGGGCACGTGGATCGAGGCATGCAGGCGTAGCGTCGGTCGGCAAACACGGCCAAACCGAGTTAATTATTGAAGCCTTACTGCTCGTTATTTTTTTGTGTTATTTGTTGTAATAACACAGTTTTTATTCATCTACATGATAATAAAACCTACAATTTATATCAATTTACCTTGTGCGCAAGCCGCAGAAAATTATAAGGTAGAAATTGAAAATCTTTGATTATGACTATATCTTCAGTTATAATCTTGTGATTTTGTATTTCGTACACACTTATTACATTGGAATTATATATATTTTAGCTTAATTAAAATGATTAAAAAATTAATCTAAAATATGACTTCATGTAATCCTGTTCGCATGTATCTTATTTGCAGGTATCGATGTGTATCTCTGCACTCCAGTCACGTTAAGGACATAAGTTAGAACAGACTATTTATGTCTTATGATACTGTACTATCTATTGCGCGTAGCTTCGCTAGTATTAGTGTATCACCTATATCTCGGGAACAGTATTTCTGCTGGATGTAAGGGACAAAATGTCATGATGATCGATTGCGTAGCTAAGTAGTGAAAGCGCAATAAACAAATTCATTATCGCATTTATATTATTAGTAAAGGAAGTAAAAACTATTTTAAGAATAAAGTATAGGTATAATTAACTTTTCTATTACTAGTGCCTTATAACAGTCACGTGATATTTCTAGAAAATGCAGCCGTTTTAAAGGCACCGGTGCTCTATAAATATATTTAATAGCAACCAGATGTGCCCGCGACTTCATCCGTGTGAAAAATTATGTAAAAAAAAAACAGGGATTATTAAAGTCATCTGAATGTATTAAGTTTATTTACTTATCTACTATTATCTCGTACTTAATTCGCATCGTCATTAAAAGTACAATAACTTATGATAGACGGGATCGATTTTAATGAAACAAAGACTAGATGTTATTCGAAGATATGATTTATGATTTACTTGAAAAGATTTTGTCATGAACGCAGTATTTTTTTAGTGATGCGTGTTCAAACAAACATACAGACATTTCTAAAATTGATTAATATATATCCTAAAAAGTACAGACACGTTAGATTTACATTCTTATTATATGTATATATTGCAATCAATTGCATTCATATTATTTATTGAAGATAACTAAAGTAAAAATGTAAAGTTCAAATGTAAAAAGTATTTATGATTTATAAAAAATGATGTGACAAAGACTCCATGTTCTTCCTTATCGTGAACATAGAAACAATTAGCCGCGTAACTTGGGATAACAATATTGCCTACGGGAATAACGAAAAACAGCCTTTATGTATATGCAAATAAAAGTGAAGTGAACATGTCACTAGTACGCAAGTGTGTAAGTAATGTGTCATAAAGTTACTTAATCGTCTCCTTGAAACACTTTATTATCAGACGGGTTATGGGCGTGACACACATTTCTACAGTAAACACCGTTCATTTACTCCATTTAGGATTTACTTATGTCTAGTATGTATTTAAAAGCTACTAAGCATTTTCTTATCAACAAAATTATTTAAGTATTCGCGATACAAAATTATACAATATTTATATTCGAATTACCTATTAGTTAAGGATCACTTATTTACTTGAACGAATTCTCTTTCATTCTCACAAATATTTGAAGGTAAAAGAGGGCTGGGTTAAATCGATTTCTTTGGTTTTACCGAACATTAGTGGAACAAAAAGAAACGTTCTACAATTCATTAATTAAACAAAGTAGTTACGGCGGACGGTGAGAAGCCATGTCCTCATTCCCGCGAAAGTTTCAATACCTTTAGCTATCTGGGTTATCTGTGACAAGGTTGTAAGCAGAGGACCACCTGAGAAACGTAAACGTGAACGTTTCCGAGTAAATCGTGTTCCACGTCCAGCGTTACATGACCTCTCTGCTATCATTGTAGTCGCTGTACAATGTGTAGTGATGGAAGATCAACGTAAAGTGGACAATGACGAAGGTTGAGCGATGTCAAGTAAATTTTAACACGCAATTACTAACCCGTCCCACACCTTGGCACCGATCGACTGGGTGGTTCAGGGACGTTTGGCCTCTTGTACCCGGTTATTACCATTCTCACCTAATGATAACATAATTTTAGACACAACAGATCACCACAATTTAATGCTTCTATTGTTTCGGGGATTTGACGGACTTTATTATTTATTCCTATAAGTCTTCCGTACTAAATGTCGTTAGAGCACGCGACCAGTCGGCAACGATACTCGCACAGATAAAACAAAACTTTTCCTCCGATGTGGCAATATATTTCAATAAGTACACAATTTTAACCGGCATCGCTATTTACAACGGAATGTGTTGCGTGTGCGAATTGCGTGACTTTAACGAAATTCGATACAAATTACACACAAATCCCGACGGTATTTTCATTAAACACGTTGTAAACATAAGTTAATTAAAATCAATTACCTAAAACAGTCGCATAATAACGCATCATTTAGCGCACCTACTACTAGATTCCGATGGCTTAGTGATAGCGAGTTGAAATACTGTCACGCATGTTACATTCAAATCTCACCGTAAGTCCTATGTTTGACTGTAGAATAACGCTATGGGACTATACATTGACTACTGAATTCATTAGCCATTTTCTCAGACACATTGTCACTTACAAATAAATGTGTTCGTGGTAAAGCTTAAGGCTATTTAAAGGAATAAAATAACTCAAATTCTCATGTTTTCAAACACATGTAAAATAAAGAAGCTTTGCAATTAAACACAGATTTATTAACAGATTAAATAATGAAGAATAAATGTTGTCAACTCATTTCGTGTTTTTCCACGTTAACAATTCCCGGAGTGAATTATTTCGCAAATGGTCAAAAAGGTAATTATAATACACCACAAATACCGTATTGTGACAATAATAATTTAAATATTATGCTACGTACGCTACATACATGATTCGATATTTTGCGAATGTTTTAGGTAATTGCTTTTAATCAACTTATGTTTACAACGTGTTTAATGAAAATACTGATGGGACTTGTGTAGAATTTGTATCGAGGATACAATATGGTTGTGTGCTTTGCGAAAGTGATCGTTATCATTGATATTATTAAGTTTAATTTGCTGAGGTAACGTGTCACAAATGATGGAAAAGTGTGCGAGAGTTTCCAAGAGTAGGTAGACCGCACCGCGCCCTGTCGGCGCCGAGCCGCCAACCGAGCTATGTAATCCGGGTGGCAACAATATGTGAGCGTGACGTCGCGTACTCACCTTGACTCACTTTACTAGTGCCGTTTGCATTACACTGTTTGCTAGCCTGATACATACTGTTAGCGTATCACTCGTGATACATTCTTCGAAAAAATCGTCTACGTTTATTCCAAACACGTCATCCTAATGATAAGTTATTATATTTAAAAAAAAAACACATTAAAACTGCTACTAATTATTCATAATTATAATGACTCTGCAAAATAACTTCATATGAAATAATACTCGATACATAACGAAAACAGACTTAAAGCGCAGTAGTCTATAGTGTGATTTAGAACGAGGATACGTAAATACAGACACTGTAACGAGTTTTCTCCATGCACATGACCTTCTAGATATATTAGTGTCTTACAACCTTGCCATTGGTAAAAACATGGAAACCGAAATAAGCACCTTATATATTCATACTTCTTATGCCCGGTTTTTGAGATACTCGGTTAAACTACCAATAGTAATTGACTCATCAAATATATCCGTAACATAAACTGTCAAATGGTCCGTTGAATTTTACTGACATTTATCGTATGATTGTGCGTTCAGAAACGCAATTTGACAAGTTATCGAACCGATAACGCTATTGAACAGATAAACCCCAATTAAAGTACCTCAGGAACCGGGCATTAGTTATGAACATCTAAAATGTAACTGTAATTAATTACATAAAAGAGTTTATTCTTACAAATATGCTTCCAAAGTAAAACTTTCCAAAAATTAATAATTAAAATATTAGCAAATATATACAATTTATGATCTTAAAGAATATTTCAATTTAAACTTAATATAAAAACGTTATTAATTAAAATAATAGGATATTTCCCTAACAAACGGGCAAGGCTACGGAAATTTTATGTTTTAATTTAATACAAAATGGCTTCTATTATGTTCCGGTATACTGATATAAGAGTTTAATATTCCCTTAGCTAATTAATATTTGTATAATAATCAAAAACATTAGTTATTCTATGATTTCCAAGATATTTTGCGAGTAAATAAACACAATATGAATTAATGTCATTATTATAAGGTTATATTCTAAGAAGAGAATCTATCTCCATGACAAAAGAATCAACTTAACTCTAATTTTATTGTTTCCAGCGGTTCTTCTCTTTCGTAATAAAATACAAATATTTTATTTGTAAATACATAACAAAAATAACGTACGTTTGTATCAAGTTGAACAAAAAAGATAATGTTAAAGCGAAAAATGAAAGTCAAATTTTGTTTTAAAGTAACTTAAATACACATCCTGTTCTAATTGAAGTGTTGTAAAACTTTTTAATATTTCACGATAACTGTCTTCGAAATGCAATGGAAGTTGACGATTAATTTTCTTTTCCATATTTGTAATACAGAATAAATTATAGAATAGAATATAAAAAAAATGCAAAATGAATAATAGTTTGGCGGATCGACCATATTCTTTTTATGAAATTATAATGAATATAAAGAGGATTTAAAAGTGTTTGTTGCCAGTAACAAAAATACAATAGTCAGCATTAAAAAGCACACATACCGGTGCTGACCGACGCGACGCGGCGTATTGCGGCTATTATTATATACGCCTTATCAGGGACGATCAGTGTCAGCAAAGGTCGTGAGAAAAACCAGCAGGTTCACGCTTCGGGAACACGAACGGGCATCAACATAATACAAATACAACGATTCACATAATTTAATTACATAATTTTATTCAAAAGAAAAATAAACATTCTAAATTTGATCAAAAGATAATCATAATAATAGTAGATAATCAATAAACCATAAACGATGGACGGACATCTCGATAGATTTAATCGAATAGTCTAGACTTTTCGATACGTATGAAAGGGGGCAATCGCGCTCGTTAACCGTACTGTAGATTTCGATCTTTAAGTAGTATTCTCCTTGACTCGAATCGTATTGGCATCGGGGGGCGGTTGCGAAATCCAGCCCACAGGCCGCAAGCGTTAGTCATTGTCGCCTATTGCATCCACTGCAGATTATTGCTTCATAGTGTTTTATGTGCCACACTTACTATCGGTCTGATGAAGTATCGAACACTCGGTAATAAATATATTCTCAATTATATTTTGATACAACAATTACATTATTCAGTCGAATGTGAACCGTTAACAATAATGAAGTTTTAGTAAAACAGTATTTAATAAATGGTTCACTGAGCACTCGAGTAACTGTAACTCTTGTTTTTCATATTTTGGCGACCAATTCTTATTCTCAAAAATTATTACTGTTACTACTAAGTGAGTAACGATTACAAAGTGCCTTATGATGACTTTAGTGTTCTAACAAAATGGGCTATCATTTTAGAACTTATTAGAAATTTCTAGAAAGGTTTTGTGACATCTCAAAGTTCATGTTTCTTGTAACTCTTTCTTATCCTATTACACAATATAGGATGGAGAAGGCGAATTTATGAATAAAAAGAGAAGCCAGTCTACGATCCTACCTAAAGCCGCGACTGCAACACAATCAAAATTATTAAAACGTATAATGTTTTGTTTTTTATATGTAACAACTTAATGAGGCAAATTTACTATCTATTATATAATGTTACAATGTCAAATGACTTATCCAGGGGCCTGATTATCACACTCGACACGCATGCCGTTTATCATCACTTACATAATTTATTTATGGGGAAGCAGATAACAAAAATATGTACTATAAATATTAAGCACGAATGTTATATTGTATAAGTTGTATCGAGATAAACCTTTTTCTAATATTCTCCTGGTTATACACTCAATAATCTAAATATAATAAATACACAGACGAGTTTTTGGCGGGATCTTGGAATGTCATGTAGTGGACTTTATATTTTATTCGTAATCTTGTGTTCTTTGACTCTATATTTTGTAATATTCGTGGTATTTTACGTAATATAGTTTGGTTATTGTGCACACATGAAGTGGATCGAAAATAATACCACGGAGCATGGATTCTGCCTTGCAACAAAAAATCCCTAGAAAGTTCTAACAAGACAGCCACCATCTTGTTAGTTAATTGAAATGATCTCAAGAAACTTGTGACATAATTACCTACTTTGGCAGTTATAATCTACTAGAGATTGGTTGCCAAAAATAAAGTAAAATTAAAAAAATACACAGACAGTTTCGAATGCGTTCTAAGGAATTGAAACATTTGATAAAAATATGTTTAAAAATGACGTAATTTCCTTAACACAGAATATTAAAAAACGTCTTTCTAATTCTTATTACGTCATATGCAGTTTTAAACGAATTGACTTACAAGAAGAAACATAAAAATAACAAAACAAATAATCAATTTATATACAACCTTACAATGCCCGTTATGTATTTCATCAGTATCTGCGGTATTGTGTGGAAAAATACCTAAATATAAAAAAAGGTAAATTATTTACGTTTCACCAGAACGAGTACTTACTTACATTCGTCCATTGTCCGTCGACGGAATGCAAAAAACATGACGCAATTGGGTCATTTGAAACCGATAAGTCAGTCGGTTGTCGTAACCGCAATATGGTATTAATAGACAACGGGCAACAGATAGGAGCTGCATAGAGATCACTTACTGATTTACGTGAGTCTTACACGTGATAAACTAATATATAACTAGCAAATAATCAGATCAGTTTTCTATGATGCCTTTAAAATATCACTCGGCTAATCATTTAGACTTAGATCCCGTGACTATTGGGCGATAAAATTTATAGTAGAGTTAAAATGTTATATGTTACAGCGAATGTACGAAAATACAGTGAAACCTATTTTTATATAAATAAAAATGAATTAACGAATGTATTTAAGCACATAATTCCAGAAAAGCTGCACTTATTTAGCTAATTCTTTCTTTGCTGTTTTTGCGATTGTCCGAATAAGGTTTGTATTGAAAGAAAATGTTTAAAGGCATTGTAAAGAGTAAAAATATATATTCAAAAATCTCTACACAAGAGAGTCACTGAAACAGAACACTGACTGCGACAAAACACAATAGGTGATCTTCAAAAATATGGAGAGAATTGACAGATTGTCAGTTGTTTAGTTTTCATTTTACTTCATTACATAGTCGTACTGGAAAGTAAAGCCAGTCATAACTAACTGCGTCACCTTTTATGAATTTATAAAATGAATGTGCGTTAACCATTATAATGTCAATGTATTTAAAATCCTATGCTATAATGACAGATTTACATAATTATTTTAAATGTTTTTCATAACTTTTATTATTATCTTTCCTTAACGGTATTAAAAATCTGATAACCTGAAGAAACATCTTTAATTTCTCTTACACTTTTCACTGCTACAAGTAATCCTATATTAAAATTATATGGTCTTCATCTAAGCGATAAATAAGTGTAAAATGAAAATAAAAGATCGAATATATATTATGGCATACACTATTAAAGGACTGTAGCGATCAAATGCAACGTCTTCTTAAATAACAGTTTACAACCCACCCGAACCGGATCTACATTAACTCATTGCATAATCCCACATCCTACATACAAACGAACTCCCAGCTACAATCGAGTTTGGCAAGGCGACGCTCAGTCTAAAGAAGCGAAAGTATAAAACAAGTTATAACTGTACATACCAAGAAAACGGCAATAAAGGACGTTAATTTATATACATAAAACATACATTCGTTTTATTTGTTTTGATCGTTTCTCACGCAGACACCAGTGATCCCCGTCCAGATCAACCGAATGGGATATAAACTAGATTACAGATGAAATAAAAATCAGTTTTATTTATATTCGTAGTCAAGCGTAAGAGAGAGAGAGAGAGGAGTTTCTCTAAGATATATAGCGACGTAGACTTATTTACAACACGGCTGTCTAACTCAGATATATTGATCAATCAGTATTTTGATTTATACATAATTTTATTCACTCGCAATATTTTAAATGCGTCTGCCCAATTCCCCATAAACTAAGAATGTATACAGTATAATTTATTATATTATGAATAATGCATATTAAGAACTTTAGGGAAATATGCAACACTGCGATTATTCTCCCAATCGGTAAAATAAGTTTATAGTGTGATCTTAAATCAATCAATACAAAGAAGTTCCAAGTATAAGCAACACGACACAGGTCTGGCACTGAGCCACGTAAACACAGCACCAAATAGGGCAATGACCACCATACAAACGTAAATAGAATATAATCTATTAATAATAACGCTCGAAAATAAACAAACGAGGGGAGAGTCCACGTGTCTCTCAAATGTAAGATTAATTACGGTCTCTCTCTACACAACCGCCGCACGCAGACAATTTTCAAATAGGACGTTAAAAAACTTGAGTGTATGAGAACCCGAGTTTGTTGAACTTTGAATGTACGTGCCACAAATCTTTAAATGACAGAACTACTAATGTTTTTTTTTGTTTCCGGAAGAAATTGATAATTTTGTAAAAATATTATCTGTGCCACCCTTAAGCAAGTATGTAGTACAACAATCATAATATACGAAGAAAAGTCTTCGTTTTGGCATAGTCCGAAAGGATTACAATGAAATAAAAATATATGTCACTTTATTTTGTTTTTTTTTTTTTGTTGAGACTGTAATATAATACCGATTTACAGCGTACATATTCAACCAAGTGAATCTATTAAATCATGGTATACTGTCTACTGTGCAATCTCCACCTGATGGTAAACAAACACAACTGTGATCAACGAAGAGATTCATATAAAATTTTCGTTGCTATAAAGCTGGTTCGTTAGGTCTCATTCTTTATATTGCAATTGAAGAATCCTATGTCTTAGGAAGGAAACTTCTTAGCTGGGAAACGGTTCCACAACTGCATAGTATAGCAAAAATACGCTAACCCGAAATTTACTTTTTTGTGCTTAAGTAATAGTTAACATAAAGCTGTGGCTCCGTAACCCGGCGCATACTGTTGTGTTGTGTTGTGTTCTTTTGTTGTAAAACAAAATGGTCGACAGCGAAAAAAAGCATTTGACCCGAATAAAACGTTTTATTTAATCAAGTAAACAACTTAATAAGGCGAAACCGATTTTGTTGATACACATCAAGAATGACCCCATTATAAGTTGACGAAAACATCAAGACATTGTACAACACGTGTCGCATCGACGTCAAACTTTTCATGTTTCCACAGGCGAGGCGTCATCTGCTCGTGTACAAAGAAAACTGTGACGGAGCGCTTATTGCGCCGAAAGCTATGGAACGAGGCAGTGAAAACTTACAACGCCAACGTGACTGACTGGTAAAGGTCATAGCAAATTATACGGGAATAAAATCTATTGGCAAAACAACAAACATTGGTACATAATGATTCACCAGTTTTCAAGTATAACAACACTCTTGTAATTTTACAGGCTGTCTTTTTTAACAGATTGTCTTATAGGTATATTTTTAAACTATGAATATTCTTTACCTATAGAAAGCTACGTTTCCTTTAAATTAGTATTAAGTAAAAACCGGGAAGCCTGAATATCTTTATGAGAAACTAGTTTGGACAAGAGATCTGAATAGTTACAGAACTAGAGCTTCTAAGTGTATGTTATGTACTCATCTCCATGTTACCACCTCATTTCGGGGCAGTTCGCTAAGTTCGCTGCTACCAAATGCTGGAACGACCTACCCTCTCCAATGCGCAATCTCAACGCATTACTTACATTTAAAATTCATTATAATAAGTTTATATTATTATCGCAATTCTTGTAAACTAAAGGTTTTGCATCCAATTTGAGTTGCATATATATTTCAGTTTGCTTCTCTTGTATGTTGTTTTATGTATCCTACTATTTTTATTTTATTAATTTCCCCTATATATATTATATTTTATAATTTTAATTCATATTTTTATTTTTTACGCACCGTGACTTGCATTGGGTTCCAGCTGAAAATCAGCGCTAAGTGTTTCTCATAACACTAGAATATGCTGAGCTGGACACCATTTCATAATGCTCAGACATGCATATTTTTATACATTCTTGTATACTTGTATTTTATGTTATGCGTTATGAATAAAATATTTCTTTCTTTCTTTTAAATTTTCTTTTTTTATTAAATAGCAAGAAGTCGCGAGCTGTAATAACTTGTGTAAATATTGGTAAATATTCGCTATGTAGATACTAATGAATCACCGATACGAGGTGAATCACGCATTACAGTATCAATAAAGTGACCAATGTTGGATAGGCCTCGTGACACAGTGGTTGTAAATCCCCACAATTGAACCGAGAGGTCGTTGGATCAACCTCCGTACATGACTGACTACTAGACGATGCGTATAATCGTCAATTTTGTGACAATGTGTTAAAAAACTCTACTATATGTGTATAATATGTCAATGTTTACTAATAATGACACAAAATATGCTTAGTTTAGTTTTAAACTGGCGGGCCCGGCAGACGTTGTCCCGCTCTGGTAATAAAAAAACCTTGACAAATTATACAGGTAAACCTTCCTCATGAATCACTTAATGTACTTGTTCAAAGGTGGTAGAGCCACGCTGAAGCTATTACTGGTTTCAGCCGACCCGGCTGCCCAGGGGCATTACCACCCTCTCGCAGAAAACCGACGTGAAGTAACAGTGCTCGCATTGTTGCGTTTCGTTCGGTCAGTGACAGCGCCGGATAAACCCACTTCTCCTCCCCCTCCCCCAAACACAGGGTGGCAACGCACTTGCGACTCTTCTGGTGTTGCAAGTGTCTATGGACGGTGGTGATCACTTAACATCAGGTGACCCACCTGTCCGTTTGCCTCCTATGATAAAAAAATAATAAAGACTCATGAAAACCGCATGAAAATCAGTTCAGTAGTTTTTGAGTTTATCGCGAACAGACAGGCAGACGTAGCAGAAGACTTTGTTTTATAATATGTAATGATTTGCTCTTTTTTGACAGTAAAATATTTCTTATGTGTGCAGTGACGGTTCGATGACAGCGTGCTTGCTTACCATCTCTATCGTCGTAGAATTGATTCCCTTCCGTGTTGGTGCTTCCCGTGAAGAAAAATATAGCGTTAAATCCAGTATATAATGTTAAAAAACGTGGCAGAGGATTTTATTTTATAATACGTCAAATGATGATCTCATGTGAAATTATTTTGGCAACTACAAAAACTGTATAAAATTATAATTGGACTCGATAATAAGTGTGTTAAACGACAACATTGCGACGAACACAGAACAAAGCTAACATTGAAAGTACCGCGTAACGGAGAAAATTGTTTTCTTAGAATGTTGTCTACTGTTTTCCACAAGGTCGAACTTGATTAGTTTTCTAAGTACCAGGCGTGTGGACTGTGGAGGCAATCTCTTGTTGACAATACGAGGGTTAAAACTAAATAAAGACTCATATCTTTAGACAAATATATTAATCGTTTCTTCTAATGAGACCATTTTATTATACCTGTACGGTGTTATTCCAAAAAAGTTAAATACGTATTGAATACTTGCTTTAAAAAGGTTTCGTATTAAATGCACCGCGCTCGCCCGAGGCAAATTCACGTTATCTGTTTTCGCGAATCTAACCTGACGTAACGAAACCGAGACAAAAGAGCAAGATGGCGAACATTCGGCGACCGCGGTGTATTTAATACGTAGTCTTTTTAAAGCAAGTATTCAATACGTATTTAACTTTTATTGTAATAACACCGTATAAGTTTTAGTGTTTGACCACGGCCTCACCTGATGTTAAATGAGGTGGTTTATGATGGCAAACTTATCAAAGCTAGAAAAGCTGACGCTCAAGTGCAACTGCCAGAACACACCAACTGGTGCTTGGCTATAGACCTTCAACTTAAGAGTGGTTAGCTAGCCTGGCGGGTTTAGAAAGATCTTTATCACCATGCTATGGTTTCATCACAATATTTTCCTTCATCATAAGCTCTGGGTCATTCCCAAGGATTCGAACCTACGTCCATCGACGCGGTGCCCCATCACGCTAGCTAACCACTGAGCCATCATCGCATCTAATTGCATTATATTTTTGTAAATGAAAACGACGACGTTTCGCCGTCTTCACTTTATTTTCATCTTTCTTACTCTTATCACAGCAATACTTAAACTATCTCTTTCGCGCTACTTCATTCCTTATCTATTTACTCTTTCACTCTCGCAGTACTTTCTATTGCCTTCCCATTCACAGTTACTTTCCAATTACCTCTTTTCATCCCACATTCAATAATTTTAACATGATTTACGTTCCATACCTTACATTTTTATGTTTTAATTAATATGATCTCATTAGTAATAATTTCGTAATAAAGAAAAACAGCGTAACACGATTGCAAAATTCAAATTCCAGCGGCGTTAACCGGGTCACTATTTTCATTGAAGAGCCAGTGATTTCATTGAAGTTTTTTATTTACGATGTAATAAATCCAATCTCTCGCAAATGGCCCGTTTCGTAGCACCAGAGTTCCAACAGACATCGCAAAATATTATTACGGATAAACGGTGATAGGCGGCTTTGCCTTACTATATAAGAGAAGTGTTTAAGTCACATACAATAAGAATGTAAATCTAACGTGTCTATACTTTTTAGACTTTTGGGGAAAAATTATTGCAGGTGTCTAGGAATAAGTAATAGAAAGGAATTAGTAATGAAATATGTTTCAATCATTTTTAGTAATGTCTGTCCATTTTCTTGGACACGCATCACTGCTAAAGTACTTGCGTTCACGGTAAGACCTTAGAAAATTTAGAAGAATTTAGACCAAGAAAATCATAAAGTATATCCTCCAGTAACATTTAGTCTTTGTTTCATAAAAATCAGTTCGCTATATCAAAAGTTGTTGTAATTGTAGTGACGACGCGACCTAAGTAGGACAGAAAAATTGATAAGTACATAGACTAATTATATTCGGACGATTTTATTGATCACAGTTTTTTTACATAATGTTCCACACGAACGAAGATAGCAGCTGGTGTACAATAAGCTTAGCCAAGCCGCATATCCAACGCGCTATGTAATAAAATAAGTACTTAAACCTGATGCTGCGTGTGTAACATAGTTTCCGTATATGCCGCAAACTATAATTACGAAATTACTCGGTTACGTTCACACGTAATAGGTTTTATGGAGAAGTAACAAAGACGGACACATGTTACGGAATTTGTTTACTGCACACGACGATTAACACCCGGCTGATGGAACAATAGACGTAAGTTCGAAATGGTTGTATTTTTATTAGTTGCAAAATTACAAAACGTGTAGAAGTAAAACATTTTGGTGAAATTACAATGCACCACATAATTTCCAGGTCATAATTGTAAAAATACTAAAAATATTTGTAAAACTTCAACCACTTTATAATAATTTCAGATCTAACAAGAAACTATAGGAAATCAAATTATAAACAATATTTGTATTTTTTTTTAACACAATACAATCTGAAATAAATTTTTTTTATTTGATTCCCCCCTTTCCACTTCTCATGGAATTGAAATTAACATATTTCATATGAAGTAGTCATTTTCAATAATGATCCCTAAAACTTTTTAAATTTTATTTGTAAATTTTTTTTTTAACTGAAAACTGTAAAAATAATTAAAAACAAAAAATATTTAAAAAATTTTAAATTTTTTTTTATTTTTTATTTTTTAATAATAATATATTTTAAATTTTTTTTTTTTAAATATTTTTAAATTTTTAAAAAAATAAAATTTTAATTACTTTTTCCTAATTTTAAAAATTTTTTTTAAACATTCATTATAATTAAATTTTAATATTTTAAAAAAATTTCACTTCCCCATTATTTAAAAATATAATTTATTTATCCCAAGCTGCTAATATTACAGTACGTGCTTATACCCTATTAATAAAATAATAATTTTTTTTTTATATAAAAATAAATATCATATTTCTCTAAATTTTATTTAATTTACTATTCTCCTTTCTTCCTTTTTTTTATAAATAGAATTATTAAGTGAAAAATTAACAAAAAATTAATTAATAATTATTTTTTTTTTTATTTATAATTATTTATTATTATTTATTTTTTTTTATTATTTATTTTTTTTTTAACCTCTTTCTTTTTCTTTAACTATTCTTTCTTCTTTAAAAAAAAATATTATTTTTTTTAATATTAAGGGGTGGAATAATATTTTTTTTTATTAATATTTTATTTTATTTTATTTTTTTTTTTATTATTATTTTTTTTTTTTTTATTTTGAAGAATAATTATTTTAATTTTTTTTTTTTTTTTTTTTTTTTTATTTTTTTTTTATTTATAAATTTTTAATTTTTTATTATTTTTTTTTTTTTTAATTATTTATAATTAAAATTAAAAATTAATTTTTTTTAAATTTTTTTTTTTCTTTTTTATATATTTTTTTTTTTTTTAAATTCTCAAAATTTTTTTTTAAAAAAAAATGTTGTAAAAATAAAAATTTTTAAAAACCTTTTTTGGGTTTCATTATTATTAATAACTACTTTTTTTTTAAATATTTTTATTTTATTTCATTATTAATGGGGAAAGGGGGATCCACTTGACGTGATCTTACTCAGCTGCTAATATTACAGTACGTGTAGAATTATTACTTGAAGTTTGTAAAATTACAACTTATTTTACTAGGTTTCCTCATATGTATCGGTAGATTACTCGAACTGTATTGGCAACACACTGATTTGTAATTTTACTCATATTTTGTTTTGTAAAACAAACGTAATTTTACAAAAAAAAAATCACAGTATTGATGAAAATAAAAATGATGCTGAAAGAAATATGTACGTAAGAAATTAGCATGTTAACCTAATCTTATGTTCCGTATCTGATAAGTAAAAATATCCATCACTCATCCTTCCATTATTTTATTACTGTTACGTGGTTTCTTTTAGCGAAAAAAATCCTTGAATCAAATTATTAAAACTGAAAATTAAAATAACATACCTCGTTTATGTGTTTGTATGTTTTGATGAGATCTACGCTGAGTTTCCGTAGTGGTGCCGTAGAAGGATCTCGAAAGTGATGCGGTATTCGAGCCTGCATAGCCTGGGCAAGTGATAAAATATGAATTAATCACGACTATATTATTGAACACTAAAGAGTACATAAATCTATTTAAAAGCGAAATAAGCTTTAGCAATTAGCCAACCATACATGTAATGTTTCATAATTTAAATGCATGCATTATAGAATAGATGCAAATCTACGGTATTATATCGTAAAGGTAAAAAACAAAGAGGTGTGCGAATAATTAATACACGAGACGGTTTGTATAAACAACCATTGAATAGAGATGTGGAAAATGAACAACTGGCTCGCACCTGAAGTGAAACCTAACGCTACCATTGTCAGTAACAAAAATATTATGAACGTAGATAATGTATCTAACAAAATTTTGTACTGAAATAACTAACAATAACACGGTGGAGATGTAATGTTTTTGTCTGAGAAATAATAGACATTTATTAATTAATCTAATCTAAACGAGTATACATATAGGAGGCGTTTCTATCGTCAGTCGTTTGTCTGTATTCAACATTAATAATGTCAGTGGTTCAACGAAAGAGAATTTACTTGTAGTAAGTAATTAGTAGCACTTTAGTGACTAATTTATTTACTTTCGCGTAATGTCTAGACGCGCGTGGTTTAATGGCGCTTTTAACAAAACAATAGGTGTGGTGTGGAGCACACAGGTCACGGGTTTAAGAAACTTTACGTTAGTGTAAGTTAACTGTGAACAGCTAAGTCCAGTAAAAAAATATATTTACATGTGTACGTATCTCAAATTGGTTTTTAATATTATTAATAGATACCTAGGTAACATTCTTCAGGAGTTGTCTATTTTCTTACTGATTCTAATCACCGAGCCGAAATTAGTGTGTTCACTTTTTTGAACCTATATTAATTCCTTTATAACAAGGTACACCCTAGTCTTTAGCCCCAGCAAGGTTCTTGGTATCGTTCCGGGCAAACTGCCTCGTGCATCATTTACCTGGGCGGGATTACGGTAGCGGCAGAAAGCTCGGGGGTTGCGCACGGCGGCGCTCACCTGAATGTCGGAGGGCGCGCTCATCGACGCAAGCTGATCTTCAGCCACCAGCCTACCGTAGAGCGGCACGTGCCGCCTCTCGCCGCCAGCGGCTTCGGGCATGCCGCCGCCGACCACGCCCACTGCAAATAAATCTTATGTTAATTAATATTAAACATTTTGTCATATGATTATAACTCGGCCAAGTGGCAGTACCACTGCTGTACATATTTTTGTCACAGTACATAAGTGCTTACATTTTACACTTCAATTAAAATACTAACACATTAGTCCTATTATATATGATAATAATGCTGAGAAATCTGGAGGTGTGAAATTAGTATTAATTATTATTATAAAAGCCCCTATATTATGTCAGTTGCTGAATTAAATTAATCAAGCAAACAAGCACGTGAACATCTTTTATCCATACAGCAAATTGTTACATGGTACAGAGGCCGAACCCCACGAATTTTTAGTTGAATGAATCATACGTGCCGATCAGTTTTTACCATGTACTTATTGTAACTCAATTGCTCTATTAGCATTCGCGATTCATACAGTGATTGAGCGCGGTACATTCATTTGAATTATACACACATAATTCACATCACATTAATCTAATTTGTCTTTTAGTAAAAAACCCCGGTGTTAATCGTCACGAGGATGTAATAATATAATTCGTAACAAAGAGTAAGCGGTTATTTACGAAATATAACTAAAAAAACATAAATAAATAAAATATAATTTTAACACAAATATACTCTCTTTCTATTTTTGAAATAGTGACGAGCGGTAGGGAAATATTCCAAAGAAATAATAGTACATAAATCCAAAAAAATGTTCACGTACTTAAAATTACTGAATTTAACGCTCCGAAACACGCAAGATAATGTACGTGAATCCCAAGTAATCTGACATAGAACTCAAGGCAAAACTACGGTCAAAGTATCGCGAGTTAGCAGATAGTACAAAGATAAATTAAGTGTAAGATATTAAAGGTACCTATCACGAACAAGAACGGTTTTCACTCATTGTAACTTACGAACCAACTTGTACAAACTTCACGACGTCGTAAGTCGCTTGTAAGAATCCTAACTTGTTCCCAGTAAAGTCGTTGAGCATGTCAAAAGTACCGCAAACTCGATGTTCACGGATCGAGAGATATTCACAGAATGGTGATCATATTTATTACCTAAACCATATGATCAATAGACAAAATATTTTTTAAATGATATAGCACTTCTAAAATTACCATGAAATTTCTAGATCTAAAATAGAAAATTTATCTTTAGAAAGACATATATGATAGACGAAAGTTTATACAAAGATTGACGTAAATAAGACATCTTTTTTATTTTATCCTAGCAGTCGCTAGCAACTTCGTCTGCGTCTTTATCTTGTTATGGATTACATTTTTGGGGAACCCTAATGTTTTTTCTAAAATAAAATTTGGCTCTGTTACTCTTCATAACATCAGCTAAGTACTAGTAAAAGTTCTCACATCGACCCAAACGTTTCGGAGACAGAAACACAAAACAATTTTTTTTTGTTATAAGCACCGTACCGGACATATTATTACATAAATGTAGTAAAAAAAACAGTTATTTTGACATTACAAACACACTCTTTGTATACGATAATTATAATATTAAACATAATAAATAACACTCGGAGATAATATAGGTTTCTGTTAGCGAAAGAATTCTTAGAATCAGATAATAAGTTTCGATGATTACTTCGTACAAACGTACCTAAAAATTCTACCCTTTCCTATTTATTCATATGGATTCCAATATCGTGTAAAAATAGTAACACGCTGAATCTACCAATGGAACTAGCTCTCGAGTCTTTTTAATCGAAACATGAGAACGTCACTGCAATGTCCTTATTGCAAAGCATAGTGCATTAAAAAACAAAGGCCCTTGTCGAGCTAACCGGCAAATCTGCTGACAGCTGGATATGCCAGATACTGCCAGATCCCAAAACGGGATCAAACCAAGAGAGTCCTTGTGACGTGTTAACAACGTATGCATTGTGGTAATAACCCAGTCGGGTTAACATATTTTACCAAACTGCTAGTTACTCAATATACATTTGATACCAAAATATAGCGTAGTCCGGTGAAGCTGTTAAGACCTTGCCAGGTCAATAGCGTAATCAGTTCGAGAGAAAAAAAAAACAGAATATAGCTAGGCATAAGCGTGTTAATATTGCGGATGTTACACCCGGCGGTCGCAGTCCAGTTGGACACATCTATTATGTCTTACTACCCAAATGTTGGATCTTACCACCCGACAAATGTTACCGGAAGGTATGTATGGCGACAATTTTTAACCTTGAAAATGGTAGCTAGCTATGTGATATTTACTACTGCTTGACAACGATCTCACTCCATATGAACTAACGACATGACCTAAGATGATGGCCTAAGACACTAAGCTATGGCTACTATGGCTATTAGTACTGCTGTACTGCAGCTTATTTGTTGAATGGGATTGCCAGTTGTTGGATATATTTTATTCTATATTTATTATTGTATTGCTGGTTCCAATAATAAACTATTTCTTTCTTACTAAGCTAAGAAATGGTTTGGTACTCAAGTGCATCGGTTCGAGAATAGTAGTTAACAAAGCATGCTAAAAAAAGGCCTAAAACGATGCTGTATAGTATCCGCCGCCCTTATTTTTCCCTTTAGTGAGCGTTTTCAGATTTACTGTATAAATCGAACCAAAAGTGGACTGACGCAGTTCCCGAAAACGCTGTAAATGAGCCAACATCACACTATAAAAATCGCTTCTATAAAATAGTTTTAAATACATATATAAAGTTACATACAATATTTCTGTGCAAGTTTTAAAAAAATGTAAAGGTACGTAAATATTTATAAACTTATAAAAATAACGAGACAATAAGAAATATAGTTTTAAATCTTGGACTATGATTCATTGTAATTAAAAAATAAATTATAAAACCAGAATATATCAAGTAGCACCACCATTTTTATGTTATAGGTAGTATATTTATGGGTTAGTCATAATATACCTAAGGTGTATTAATGTGACTAGTTATTTTAATTGTTTAAAATAAGATTAATATTATTTTTCTGTATATATTTAAAAAGTAAATATTAGGTCTTTACCTATGTAATTGCCGTTTTGTATGAAAAAATTTAAACGAATTTTTTTCATGTAATTTTTATTTGTATTAATCGAAGTAATCACCCATGCAATCAATGCATCTTTGCCAACGCAGTGGCAGTTTATTGATGCCATTCTTAAAGATATCTGCTGACGGGAGGCAACAAATTCTTCAAAGGCATTTTGTACTGCCTCTCGGGTATTGAATTTTTTTCCCGCCAAGGAGATATCCAAATTCTGGAAAAAGTAATAGTCTGTAGGCGCAAGGTTTGGTGAGTAGGGCGGATGACGGAGAACTTCCAACTCCAGTTCTTGCAACTTGGAGACCGTCTGCTGTGCAGTGTGAGGTCGCACGTTGTCGTGCAGGAGCAGCGGAGACGAGCGATTGACCAGTGCTGGTTGGAGATGTGCCAGCTACTCCATCATTGTGTTCAGTTCTTCACAGTACACATCTGCAATAATGCTCACCCCGTTTGGTAAGAAGCTGTGATGAATCACACCGGCGCTAGACCACCAAACAGTGACCATCACTTTTCTAGGGGTAAGTTTTCGTTTAGGACATTGTTTAGGTGCTGAACCAGTATCCAACCAACTTGCTGAGCGCTTGCGGTTATCAAACAGAATCCATTTTTCATCGCAGGTAACAATGCGGTTCAAAATTCCTTCATTTGTGTGTCTGTTGAGCAGTGCAAGGCACGTCTCGAGGCGTACTTCGCGCTGACGATCATTGAGTTCGTGGGGCACTAATTTGTCAAGCTTTTTTACCTTGGCAATTTGACGCAAATGGACCAATATTGTTTTGACGCTAACGTCGAAAGATGTTGCTAATTCAGCCGTAGATTGTGTATCATCAGCTTCCACAATTGCCTTTAATTCGTCATTGTCGACCAAAGTCTTCGGACGACCGCGAGGTTCATTTTTCAGATCGAAATTCCCAGAACGGAAGCGAGCAAACCAATAACAGGTGGTGCGTTGGTTTGTAGTGTTAGCTCCGTAAACGTCGTTGATGTTGCGTGCCGCTTGCGTCGCGTTGCTGCCACGGCGGTACTCATATTCCATAATTACTCGAATTTTTAACGTATCCATGATGACAAAAAAGATTGAAATGCGATGAAAATGTAACACTAATCAATAAACAAATGACTACTTTTGGAAAAAGAATTCCATGTTTTTAAAATAAAATTAATTTGAAATTAGAATTCTAAGCCAAACAAAAATTATTTTGATTTGAAATGGCCAGTACTGCAGAACGGCAATTTCATAGGTAAATACCTATTATTATGTACTATATTGGCTACTAAAAATAAAAACAATAAACAGAAAGCTAAACAAATACATGTACGACTTTTTTAGTAATCGTGATATTTGGCGGAGACGGCCACTTAGCGGGTCTGCCTCGCGGGCCCTCTCCGCCGCCTCCTTCTCGAGATGACCTCCTCGCAGGCCTCGCTCGCCAACCTTTCGCTCCGGCATGCCGAAACCACGCTCGGCAGCATAAGTCCGGCCTACCGCCGCCCCCAGAATGCGGCGCTGCTCTCCCCACGCAGCACACTCAGACAGAGTGGGCTGCGCGGTACCTTCGTCAGCGCCGCCTCGTGGCAGGCGGCGGTCGGCTCCCTGCGCGCAATCTGGTGCAGGTACCACCCGAAACAACCGTGTCCGGTGGGTACCTGCAACAGTGAAGAGCCCCACTGCCTACCAATCCACTCCCGCAGACCGGGCGGACGGCGTGTACGTGTTATCCATGCAATAAAAATAAAAACAAAAACAGAAAGCAAACAAATACATGTCCGACTTTCTTTCGTAATCGTGATATGATCAATATATGTAATCTCCAACAAGAAAAAACTATATAAAGAACTGCTGAGCACAACGATGAAAAGAATAAAATTATCACACATAAAGACACAATAATTATCTACGTATTTGTTAAAAGTCAGCAGTGCTAAGTCAATATTATCACATTATTTTTATATAACATGAATTCTCTCACGTATAGAAAAATTAACAATGAAATATCAAAACGTATCCACACGTGGTTACTTGAATTACGTAACTTTTACCTGATGACGTCACAAGCCGTATTACCACAGATTTAGGTATTTACTATACTGCCGTGACAATCGAGATGACAGTTTACTTACAATTCGAAAATTTTGTTCCTTTCAATCTAAGTATATAAATAAAAATCAATTGCCGAATGTTTTTAACGCATCACTTCAAAACGGCTTTTTACGGTCTTTTTTTTTGTTGTGTTCATAATTGTCAGAACAAAATTCGTATTAAAAAAAAAAGAATGATTGAAAAAAAATATGGAAAAGTGAAAAATTTGATTTAAAAAAATGTGTGACAGAAGATAGAGAGATCTGCAAAAATATTGACTGATTCGGTATTCAATTAATTAGTTGCGATTTTATTTCGTTACATGATCGTACTATAAAGGAAAGATTCATGTAATCACTAAAACTGATAAAAGTAAATGCAAGTGTAGACAAGACCTGGCAATCTTACATCTATTAGTGGAATGTGCAGCATTTCACAAAGAAAGACGATTGTGTAACGTTCTCGAAAACTTAAAAGAGTGCTTAAATCAAGATGGATGTACACGAACCTTCAAGTTTTTGAAAATGATAGATGCCTATAATGTATAATGCATTTATTTTGTTAATCGTGGTCGCTAATGACCCGAGATATTATAGGCGACCTAAATAAATAAATTAAAAAAAAAGATTTTCTCATTTTCTTCGATAGTACACCCTTGCGAAGCCGGGGCGGACTAGATGTCTAGCTAGTTAAATATATTTTACCGTTCTATTGACATAAAACATAAAAATTAAATATATAGATTATACACAAATACCAAATATTGAAACAAAATTTTAAGCGCCACTTTCTAGAAACCACCTATAATACATCTTACCGCCATTTCGATTACAACGGCAATCGTAACTAAAGAGGAGTTATAAAAAAAGCTTGAACAAATCGAAAAAGTAGCCACTTATATTAACCCTATTATTACCCTACTACCCTACCCTACTACCCTACCCAATTAACCCGCCATGATTATAAAATAATCCTTGACAAATTATATACCAAAATCTTCCTCATGAATCACTTTATCTACAGGCGAAAACCGCATGAAAATTCTTTCAGTAGTTCCGAATTTATCGCGAACAGACAGACGCGGTAGGGGACATTGTTTTATACTATGTAATGATAATCATAAAGGAAAATCTGTTAATCATACGAGTAGTTGTTTTTTTATGAACAGTAATTTAATTCTGTCCTATTTAAAACTGAGTTTATCAAATGATTTTAATTAAAGATAACTATCGAAGAACTCATTACATCTATTATTAGGTGTGATATAAGTTACCAAAAGACGAATGTTTAGAAGAAATATAGATATTTATTTATACTTTTTAATCAATCAATCAATCAAAACATCCTTTATTCACTTTATGCCCTGAGAAGGCGCTTATGAACGTCAAAGCTACCACCGGTTCGGAAAACAACCCAGTCATCGAGACGAACCGGCAAGAAACTCGATCTGGTTTATCTTTTCATCTATATTAATATTATAAAGAGGTAAAGTTTGTGACGTTGTGAGTTTGTGGGTTTGTGAGTTTGTAACGTTGTGGCGTTGTAAGGGGTAATCTCAGGAACTACTGGTCCGATTTGAATAATTCTTTCAGTGTTATATAGCTCATTCATCGAGAATGGTTATAGGCTATATATCATCACGCTAAGACCAGTAGGAGCGGAGCACAGATGAAAAATGTTTCAAAATCGAGATGTTTTTTTTTTTGAAAGTTTCTGCTGTGTGTCAGCATTAGCCCAGAGAACTATCACTACGCGGACGAAGTCGCAGGCAGGGGCAATAATCTATATACTAATATTATAAAGAGGTAAAGTTTGTGACGTTGTAGGGGGTAATCTCAGAAACTACTAAACCAATTTCTTTTACCAATATAAAGCCACGTTATTTGTGAGTGTCATAGGCTATATATCATCACGCTAAGGGCAATATGAGCGGAGCTACAATGAAAAATGTTTTAAAATCGGGGCTTTTTTTCCTTTTGAGAGCTTCCGCTGCGTCTTAGCCCAAAATAACTATTCCACGCGTACGAAGTCGCGGACAGAAGCTATTAACTAATTATATTATCTATAATCTATACTAATATTATAAAAAGGTAAAGTTTGTGAGGTTGTAGGGGGTAATATCTGGGGAGTCGGAGAAAATTGGTCGAACGAAAACGTTTTTTACGAACGCTGCCTTTAGTATGAGATATATATTATTGACTTCTAGAGAAAAGTTGTAGCTTGATAATGCCTATTACCGCCCAAAAAAGTGGGCACGGGTCGGCTAGTGTTATATATTTTTACAAAACATAAATAGTTACATTTTTTAAATTTTAATAAAGTAATCACCATTACTGGTTAAAAAAGTAGTTAAAAACAAAAAGTTTATATGTTATTTATACTCTAAATATATGTAGTAAATAACTCATAGATAGCGTGATAAACATTCCTGACGGTCAACCTATTTTACTACAAAATTTTTAAAATCTTGAAAATAATGTAACATATTAGGAACGGTTAAGATTGGATTTAATTCGTTTTGGAATGTAACGATCAAGTAGTTATCAGCACCTCGCTTACATACTGAAAGTAAAGTGAACCAAAACCAAAAAGGTACAATTTAAATTGTGTTTATACCAAGATATTATATTATTATTAAATTCAAGGATTGGGTCGAATTTCGTAGATCACATTAAAAAAAGAGGTTGTGTTAGTTTAAACGCAATTGCCAAATGCCAACCTAAAACTATGCAGAAAGAACAAGGCAAAATCCTTTTTATGGACGGTTAATTGCCCTCGCTGTTAACAAATTAGCGTTAATGCAATCATAGAGCTTTCAGCGGTCCATATCACTTTTACTAGTTAATCGATTGTGCGCATGTGAACCTTATCGTGTAAAATCCAGGGGTTACAGACAAGTTAATTCAGTCTTATTTATGTACCGTCTGGCACAACGTGACATTTCGTAATAAAACACCGACGACGCTCGGGGCTCGCTAGTGACTTCACTGAGTGAAAAGTTTGTTAAACGTCTCGTAAGTTCACAGTACATTACGTACACAGGTATCTATTCAAATAAGAATAATTTTAATTGTTTAAAATATTTTGAACTACATTTTTTTTATTGTAGCACGACAACGTGACAGCGATTTAAGTATTGGTAAGCACAGTGCAATCCAAAAACAACAGCTACCGAGAGATTTATAATGTACCAGCTGCCCGCAAATCTTCTATTTACAGTACGACAACGTTACTAAACAAAATAGCAACTGAACTAGTAAACCTCAATTCTGTCTATATTTCTGAAGATCTCTCTACTCTAGTCTAGTCGTCTGTCTCACTTTTTATATGGAGTTTTTAACACAAACTTTCTCCTTTCCGTACGAATTATTAAACATTTCCATTCACGCAAATCTCGTCCTGAGAATTACGAACACAACAAGAACGAATTAGGTGCAGTCGTCCTAAAGTGTTGCGCTTACATACATCTAGTCATTATTCTTAATTATATAGAAAAAAGTCGTTGCGTCTCAGCAAGTGTCTAGTCAGCACGATATAAACTGGTCGATCTCGAAACGCGACAAACAAAAGATAATCACCCTATCGATTTAATCACCAATCCCAGTCCATGCGATCCATCATCCAGTCAAACACAGACACCTTTTCACCTCGCACGATTACTAGATATGCATCTGCTTATGACTTATGGTGGCACTATGGTGAGTGTTACGACTGGTGTATGGTGCTCGTGATATGACCAGATACAATTGTAATACCCAATTATGGTGCAAAGTCTGATACACTATCTCACATTGTCATACGCCACGTTCTACAAAAGGTGATTGTATAATGTATTGATCTAAAAAAAGGATTTTTTCATTCACCTCGAGACGTTTTACTTTTTTCCGGTTCACACTTGATAGGTTTTTATTATTTTGTAACAAAATTTAGAGTTTATACATTAACATATAAAAAAGCAAGACACAAATCTCGATTAAAGTAGCGCTCAAAACCGGCCGCAAAAACTCCCCAATATACATACGTGGTTATACTTATAATATTGCAAATTCAATCTTACCGGAATAATATTAAGTTGTTTTTACAAGAACGCAAGTGACGCGAGACTATTTGAAATAACTGCATAATCTAAAATTATGCACTCATTTTTGTGTGCCAGCTGTGAGACGTTAAGTGTGCATCTTAATTTTTTTTGTAAATCAATGAGTTTATACTGTAATCATAATAAGTTTGACGCTTGCATATATTAGCGTTATTAAGGTAATACGAAACAAAAAAAAACGTTGAAAATAAACACGTTTTATGCATACAGGCCGTTATAATTTTAGTTTTTGTCATTTTATTACATTTTCTCAGGTTATTCGGAATTATCATAATACTGTTTTATGAACATTTATACCGTTTACTTACTACGTTTCGTTAATGCAATATATTAAAAAGTAATATGGGCAGCGTAGGCGTAGGAACAAGCACCTTTCTAGAAAAGTAACTTTTAAAAAGTCAGTGAATTATTGGACAGTTCATTCAATTATTTAAATGTCTCAAATGCATGATCACGCTTATTTAATCTATTTTATTTATATTGCCAGCAGAATTGAATAAAATAGATTTTATAACAAATGATAAGTTAAAATTGTAAATCGAGATAATGTTAACGTAACAAAAATAATATCTTAGATGTAGTTAGCATGAAAACGGAGTAAAAGAGAGGATACATAAAGACAGAGAGAACATAAATATAACCGGAAGAAATCACAATGCAATATCTCAATGTCAACGTAACGTACATAAACGTTTAAATTATATTGAATTATTGTCGAGAATATGCATAGGTCTTGAGGATTTCGATCTTTAACAATTAATTCTGGTTATCTGATTAAAAGAAAAAAAAATATAATAAGCAATTAATTAAAAGTCAGGTGTAATAAGATTTGTATACAGGATATAATCGTGTATATAGGAATACTAGCTGTCCCCCGCGGCTCCGCACGCGTTTTTTTTAAATGTATTAAAGAAATGTAAAATTGTAATTAGGTGTGTACATTACAGAAATGCTTATTCAAAAACATTTGTAACTATAACACGCACGCCATCTACTGTATTATGTTACGTGTACATTAGATATGTGAATACGAATAGTATATCGAATGGGATGGGATTTATCATCAGCAGCATACCTGGAACTTTAACCTACTATATACCACCCTCGATGCTCACTAACACTATATAAGAAAGTAGGTAATGAAAATTTTAAAGTATACATTATCGAACAATTTGTGTTAAATTATTTATTATATAGATATAGCATGCCCATATTGTCAATATAATTGTGTTATTCTTATACGTTGCTATAATCACTGAGTTATGTATAGTAGTTCGATGAAGCCGTAAATGCCGCAAAGCTAATAGCATAGTCAGTTAGAGAAAAAAAAACTGAGTTATGTAGGTGCAAACGCGGTAAATAAAACAAAATGGCCGCCAAATTGACCAAAATGATAATATAATTCAAATTACATACATTTATTCTTGGAGTCCAGTACAGCGCACGTCTCACGCGCTTGTTTACAGTAAACAAATTATTTTTAATCAATTTCACACGAACGAATGCATAGGTAACAGTTCATCACTACATAGTGTAAAACAAAGTCCTCTGATCTGTCTGTTTATCTGCTCGCGATAAAGTCAAAAACTACAGAACGGATTTTCATGCCGTTTTCACCAGTAGGTAGAACGGTTCATGGGGAAGGTTTAGGTATAATTTGTCAAGGTTTTCTTTTTATTATCAGGGCGGGACAACATCTGCCGAGCCCACTACCTTAAAATAAAATAGCTCATTAGTTAGTTGTCTGCCAGTGAAAGTCCCGTGAAAATTAAGTCAAGCATTTCGGATATTCCACTGCGGCTGAAAAAACCTAAATTACTTTTTATGAGGTCTGCAATCTACCAGTGAATATCTCGTGAAAATCGGTCCAACCATTTTGGAAATAGCAATGCGGACGAAGCCGCGGACAAATAAAATAGAATATGTCAACCGCTATAATTTCGGCTTTCTGGCAGTAAAAAGTAAAATTCCCGTTAAAATAGGTCTAGCCGTTTTGGAGATTACCCGGAACAAACAAACAAACAGACAAAATATAATAATCTAAAAATATAGAAAAGTATAAAAAAAATTTTTTTTGGTCATTTGTAATATCCATTCATCAAAAAGTTGTTATTTTAATTGTACATAAACAAACTTTATTTTTATAATACGTAATAGAGAACAAATAAAAAATTGGAAATAAAAGTAATATAAACTTTTTGAATAGGAAAACAAAATAAACTTTGAAAATGTATGCGATAGAAACTTACCACGTTACCATGGCAACGTATATAACACTAACGCTAACTAAATCTCTCGAAAGGAAAAAAGTGCCCGATTTTGAAACATTTTTCATTGGTGCTCTGTTTCTATTAGTCTTAGCGTGATGATATATAGCCTTCCTCGATAAATGAGCTATCTAAAACAGAAGGGTTTTCTCAAATCGGACTGATAGTTCCTGAGATCATAGCGTTCAACCAAACAAACAAACTCTTCAGCTTTATAATATTGGTATAGATATACTTAATCATTTCAGATTATCAACACTGAGATTTATGAAATAATAGAAATCAAAAAAAATGTTTACGTCTCATCCAAAAGTTTCATGATAATAACTAAAGATATGAAGGTACACATAATACCGTGCTGTATTTTATACTATGCAATAATCATGTTAGTGTGTTAGTCCTAGAAGATAAACATATACCATCGGGTGCTTTTATGTAGGCGTCTTCTTATAAAATTTCCGGAAAATATTCTCCAAAAGGTAGTGAAAGCCCTATCAAAACTCATTGCGTAATTTGGATTAACTAATAAAAACACAGGACAAAAGCAAGAAGTGACTCTATTTTATAATATTTATTATTAATACTTTTAACTTAATTCCACGACTGTATAAGTTTCGGCGAGTAATCGTCGTAATAAAAGAAAAATTCTCAAATCAAATAACAGAGATATTGATTTACTGACACATTATGATTTGTCCTGGTATTAGATGAGACCGCAAGAAGTTAAAAATTAATATAACATTATACTGTAACATTAGTCGATAAAAATAGCATTATGTTGTTGTATACATAGTCACGTGATTTCTTCAAGTTGCATTCAGATCGGAGGCCTATAAGAGCGCACGCGCGAAGCGACGTTTGCATGCTCAGATCACAAACACAAAAACCGAGTGCATGCAACTGCGTAGTTTTATTGTGAAACGTGATGCACAGAAAAATATTTTGCGAACTACGACCAAATATTTTCGTTCGCTTTGTATTTATTACGTACTTGTTGTGATCAACAATCATTGTTTTCAATGAACACATAAATAATTATGACATCTTATTTACCGAACGCAGATTTACTTTTACATTAATGGGTTACCTACAAATGATTGTATTTGTTCGTTGTGATTCAAGACATTTATAAAAATAAAAATCTATTCAAATCCTTAATATTTTAAGACATAAAGAGATAGAGACCTTTTTAAAGAGCTGGTAAATTTTATTGGCAAAATAAAAATTGATTGGTTTTGAATACTTAAAGAGCGCTTATGGGAAAATTCGTCAATTATACAGAACTAAATGTGATAAATACAGTGTAAACTCGTGCGTTATAATGAAAAACTTTCTACAACGTAGAAATTAGTTCAGTTTGGTTGGTTTACCACAAACCATTTATTTGTTCTCTTCGCTCCGTATAGCGAAGACTATAACGAAAAAAAAGCTCGGCCCCCTTGAAATTCGTTACAAAGAGTTTATACACTGTACATTGAAATGCGTCGTTGGGAATTTTCCGCATGTATTAATGCACTCTACCAACCTACATGCTGCTTATATTGACATTTGGCACCTGACATACACAATAAATGCAATCCGGATTCTGGAATCGAATAGAACGTCGTAAATCCAATAAACGTTTATTGTGGCATACATAAATACGCTAAAATTATCAACATCCGGATAAGCCCGGACGCTTAGTTGAATGAACGTACATCGTACGACGTCGCGACCATTGAAAATCAGGCCGCATCCGCCTATTAGCATTTATAAACATTCTTACCAGTTCCGTACAATGACTAACCGAGTTTACGGTGCATCTTTCACATGCTTATAATAAAACCCTAATTGTAGTTTATTTCGAAAAACAAATAATTATTTTCACACATGTACGAGCACATTGTTAAGCGGGTCTTATTATATAAAGGCTATTATTATAAGGTAGACCAATATGTGAACGATGTGGAAATGACACCTCTCTCTGTGCATCCACCATAAACGAATGTAACTGTATATGTCTATAAAACTATGTTGTGCTATGTTATTTATAATGAAAAGATAAACCAGATCAAGTTTCTTGGCGGTTTTTCTCGATGACTGGGTTGTTTTCCGAACCGGTGGTAGTTTTGACGAACGTCATAAATACCTTCTCAGGGCCTAATTTGAATAAAGAATTTTTTGATTTTGATTCATATGAAATGTTTGTAAATTCATAAATCGAAACATAATTTTATTGCAAATCAACGGTTTCTGAAACTAAAACCTAATATATAGACATTCTAAACAATATTCTGAATACTCATGTTTGAAATGCACAGTAAATGTGTCCAAGATAAATGGACCTCTGCAGATAGACTGAAGTCCCCCTTTGAGTACATTATTTAAAGAAGGGAGAAGGGGCACGGAAGGGTCCGTGTTTGACGAAGGCATAGTTTGAGCCGACGAACGGCCGAGACGAGCTACGTCACCGGCCGCACCGCGCCGCAAACCGTCCCAAACAGGCCTCCAAGCCGACAACCTGTGTGGTAGTTATGCGAGGAATGTAACTAGTCGCCGCGCGCCACTAGTTTAGCGTGGGAGGTGCAAGAAAACCAACGTTCGCTATTTACGAACAGGAATTGCAATTTTAGTGTAAATTTCTATAACAGAATAATTGCCTTTGTTATTATAGTGTATCTACTTTTTAATAGGTTTTAATGTTGTAACGAAATATCGTTTATGATTAACATTTTTATAAAATAAATGGAAGTTATATTAATGAATGAAAGGCTATAGAAAATACATTCAAAAATGTATGTTATTATTGTGATCTTTTGCGTAAATATTATAAAATAATGACTTATTACAATTTGTTATCTATAAAATAAATATTTCAAATAACATAGTCGCCTTAAAACTGTGATATAAGTAGAGCCAATAAAGGAACGCAGTTCGATGTAAGTGCGCAATTCTCAAGGCGGCGACTCTTCGAGGAATCCATTAAGTCGATCTCCTTGACGCATTACTAGCAACAATGCCACCGGAGAAACCGGCAAACGATATTACTATTTGTGAAACTTACAGCGGTCAGATTCCTTTTCTAGGTATGCACACATAACGCTACGTAATGCTATACGTAGAATACAGCGGCTGTTATTATTCACTTTATTGTTGTTTTACATATTCTAATCACAGTTTTTAAATAATGTCCACTAGAGAATGCCTTATTGAAAATAATTATCCTCGGAAACAAATTAAAAGACACACACATTATGTTATCGTTCACAACATCTGATTGAACACAATAATGTCTTTGTTTTGGTAAAGTTATTTTTTTGCGTTTAATACTCTGTTAAGCCATCAATCAGTGGGCGAGTGGTAGAGCGGAGGGCGGACGCGACGCGATGCGCCGTGTGGCGTCGCAGTCGACACGTCCTTGTCCGAGTCACACGCGTGTTATTGTTGTGAAACAATGTTTATACACGTGGTGATGTTGATACGATACGTACTTAGCGTCTCCGACGATAAGGACGGTGTGCCGGCACGGCCAGCCCGCCACAACTAACGCGCGAAACGAGCACTAGCTACAGCGGCTAGTAATATAACCGAGATGAAGGTCACGTGATTTTGATGACAAACACATCACTAAATCCAACGGTCACTTATCGACCGAGCCATGTTATCGATCGATTACTATCATATCGCTACATTTGCGTTGTTCTGTGTAATAACATAAATAATTGCGTATTTTTAATATAGCTTTTTATCTATATTTAGAACAATATAATGTTTTGGAATCAATAGAAATATAGAAATTGTAAAATCAGAAAATTGCTGCAATACACATGAACTTTTTCGCCGACTTTTAATAAATATGTAATGTATATAAACAATATGCAAATTATAGAGCAGATCTATAACTACAGCAGAAGAGTTCTACGCAGCTCCTAATTATGAAAGTGTTACATATAAATGAACGAATTAAATCGTTACCTATTCCAGTAAAATATAACAGTAACAGCATATACTTTATTACTCTTTCGATATGCAATTAATTATACGGAAGTATCTTTCAGAAATTAGGTACCTTTACTGATTCATGCGATATACAAGGGAATTTTATAAAATATTAAGAAAAAACGTATGATTTTCTTTATAAATTATAATCATTTAACTATTCACGATACAGTGAGTTTTCGATCACATGCGTTTGACTGTGTATTATGATATTTATTTATAATAATTGTTTGTTGAAATAAACACTACATATAAAAAAAGGAATATGTACAAGTACTGAAGCATAGATACGGAGTGACATAAACAAAACGAACTGCACCTTTTTCGCCGGTCTGTCTGCCACGCAATTTCTCCGATTGTATGCAAATCTTAAAGGCAAACATGGAAAAAACAATGACGTAGGATGTTTTAGCTTCATAGCACCTGTGCGAGGCCCGTGTCGCGTTGTTCGTGTAAAGACGCGGTACTGCGACCGTCGCGACGCTTTTCGAAATGAGAGCCGCGTCGATAAACAATCATGATATTATTTCAGAATAGATCTCACTTCTCTTTACACATAGACCTCCGGCTACCTTGTTGATCATGCCTTTATTACCTATCTTCAAACTATGGACAATCGATTCATATTTTTACAGGGATAAGTTGTTGTTCTAGGGTTATCACGGAGCAGCCAAAAATCTACAGCAAACCTCCCTTCGACATGCATCGCTACCAAATAAAATGGTTTTATAATAAAAAGATTATTACTGTAGGTTATTTATTAGTATGAATATATACTTCTTTGTGTAGCAATACAAAATTTAGTGGCTTTTATTTCATTAGGTAATACAAATTTTATTTATTAACCACCGATGATATAATCACTCGCAAAGAAATGAGAAACGTTTGCAAGAACAGAGAAGAGTGATTCATTCTTTCTGCCTACTCGAGTTAGATTATATTGTGATAATACAAAAGTTAGCTAGACATTTGTAATAGTATATAATAATGGCGTAGGTATTAGCGTGCTCGGAAAATGCGTTTTTCGACATAAGGTCGAATACTAGTAAATGAGCAAGAGCTCTCGGTGAAAAAACCATAGCATGTTCGTAGGGTTTTATCAAAGCCCGTCTGACTGGTTATCACTCTGATGTTGAAAATCTGCCGTCAATCACCTATAGGTGGGTTCCGGTAGCTGAATTTGTGAACCAGTCCTCGTCTAAGTTTACTGTGCTTAACACATATCACAATAAAAAATGGCTGCATTAAATCAAACGTTACCTATAAAAAAAACATAAAGAAAGTATCAACAGGTATTAATAATTTCACTGTTAAATAACAAAGACTGACAAATGTAATTAACGACACATGTATGTTACGTATTTTATTTGAAAAGATGGGAAACGGTTTAATGGATGTTTCGATAATCTTAAAATAACACACAAGGAAATTTTATTAATTTCGTTTCTAAAAATAAAGTTTAGACCGCTTTTATTTGCGATAATTTGAAGAAAACAACGTTACAACGGGTCGGCCTCCTTAATCTTTATAAAAGTAGATAAATAAATGCATTTTTGATGTATGCTAAAAGACATACTTATTTTATTTTCCACGAATTTTACGGTTTTACAAACAGATTTTACGAAAACAAAGGCCATTTTATATAATAATAGTTTGACAATTTCTTTGGATATTAGTTTCTGCTCGCGGCTTCGCCCGTGTTAGTTCAGATTTGATCGATCCCTCGAGAACAGAGCTTTTCATGATCGGTTAAACATAGAGAATATTTTTAGTTCTCACTTAGTGATGGAATTACATACTCAAGCATATGATTTAATTCGACAGAAAATGTGATAACCGGCGCCCACATACGATAACCTTATCAAATTCCTTTGATGCGTAATGTAAATAAGCTATAATATTCAATGACGTATTTAAAACTAAATTATCAAATGCGTATGAATTATACATGTCACCAATTTTATTATCATCGAGGCGACTCAGTTAGCTCCAAAGTTATTTTACAAATTGGCGACTTTACAACACAGAACAAATGTTGCTTGAAAAATGTAACCAAATAAAGTCCGTTCGTATTGTACTATAACAGAAATATTCAATGAAATACAAAATATCACTATAAAATAAATATATTTTCTATATTACCCTTAATAAAATAAAGTTAATATAGCTAAGAAAAATGTGAAAACTGAGCAAATGTTAATTACAAACATCCTTTTTTGAATTTGTTTTAAAAGGAAACCGATTGTGGTTATGCTAGGAACATTAAAATGGGCATAGATAATAAAACAATATTCTAAGCGAATATGTTAGTATAATTATATAAGCCTGACACTAAAGGGAATATATCGAATCTGTGGCATATACTTAGGCAGATGACCTTTCAACTTCAGTTACCGAATGGATAACAAATAAATTAATTTAACTTGACTTTTTTTTTTATTTAGGGGCTTTTGTCAATAGTCATATCAGTCCCATCATAGCCTAATTGTGCTAACCTTAAACCCTATCGTACATGATCTTTTATAAAATCATCTTTCACTCATTTCGCATAGCATTTTAGCATAATTTGCTTTAGGTTAATTTATGAAGGTATAATGATATAGTGTAGTTGTGGAAGACGTCTTCGGTGTCAGCGTGCAGTAGTGTCAGCAGATGGTGTGAGCGCGAGGCCGAGGCCGCAGGACGGGTCCGAGGCAGGTTTAACGGCCGGCCGCCCGCCTGTCTGGCCGTTCACCCGGGGCCCGCGCGGGGGCGAAACGTGCGCGAAAACACCGCGCCGCGCCCGCGCCGTTATCGCGCCTCATATTTGTACCAACCACAGAGTAAGTGCACAGATACTCGGTCAATATGTTTCTTTCGATTCAATGAAATCAGTGTTATATTATTTTCAACAGCAACTTCAATCCTTTGCGTTGTATTGACCAGATATATTCTGTATAGTAGCTATGCCCTTTTTTTTTCTCGAACTGACTACGCTATTGACCTGGCAAGGTTTTAACAGCTTCACCGGACTACCCAGCTATGCCCGCGACTTTGTTCGCGTGGAACGTAATGTAAAACAACAGTAATTAATAAAATCATCTGAAGTCCTAACGTAATTAAAGTCATAATAACTTTTGATAAAGTGGGCCAATTTTAATGAAACAAAGACTAACTGTTAGGCTATGCTTTATGCTTTGATGATTTTATCATAACCTAGACTTTACCAGTGATGCCTATCCAAATAAACATACAGACAGACATTTCAAAAAATGATTGAAATATATTTTATTACTTATTCCCAGGCACGTGCCTGCATGATATTTTCCACAAAAATCTAAAAATAACAAACACGTTACATTTATATTATTATTATATGTATAGAGATATTGAATGAAAACTTAACGACTGATATCAAAAGGAAAGTAACCGATTTTTCTTGACTTTTATAATATTTATTTTTCAATACTGGTAAAATGCATTTATTTATTTCAAATGAAAAAGTAATCATTAATGATAAACCTGATTAATTAACTTCAAATGTATATGATTTTATCTTTGTACCAAAATATATTTTCCGTCTAGTCATAGTTTTACTCAAATAGGTAATTTTTTTACATTTCTATTGTTACTTATATCAAAAGCATTAACTATACTTTGTTATAAAGCGCCTCGAAATTACATAGATAACATTTATTAAGTACTAGCCGACCCGTGCCCACTTCGTTGGGCGGTAATAGGCATTATCAAGCTACAACTTTTCTCTAGAACTCAATCATATATGTCTCATAATTAAGGCAGCGGGGGTATAACAATTCGTAAGAAACGTTTTCGTTCGACCATTTTTCTCCGACTCCCCAGATATTACCCCCTACAACCTCACAAACTTTACCTCTTTATAATATTAGTATAGATTATAGATAATATAATTAGTTAATAGCTTCTGCTCGCGACTTCGCACGCGTGGAATAGTTATTTTGGGCTAAGACGCAGCGGAAGCTCTCAAACGGAAAAAAAACTCCGATTTAAAAAAAAAATTCATTGTTGCTCCGCTCCTATTGGTCATAACGTGATGATATGTAGCCTATGACACTCATAAATAACGTGGCTTTATATTGGTAAAAGAATTTTCAAAATCGATTTAGTAGTTCCTGAGATTACCCCCTACAACGTCACAACGTCACAAACTTTACCTCTTTATAATATTAGTATAGATTACCCCAGTATCTAAAGAGTCAAACCATTATCCAGTATTCAAGGAGATAAGTATGTCGCTCTAGATTATGAAAACTGCCACCGTTCTGGTCCGATGTGCAAAAACTGACGTCGGTCAAAGACGCGGGGGGCCCGATGGGGATGCGCGACACCACTATATTTAGTCATAATTTTTCGGAAATTCTATAAATAAATATGACAGAGCACACCTTGTTTGGTACAGTTGTAAATTTATAAACTAATTTTACATTTACATTGTTTTTGCGAAGGCAGCAACACTTCTTAAACTTTAGTTTAATAAAAATCAATTATTTCCATAGGCACCAATCGGCCACTGGGTGTTCATTATACGACGATGTAGTCTTGAAAGGTATCGAACAGGAAGTCTGCTAAGGGCAATGAACACTCGAGTGTGAAGGTCGCGAAAATAAGAAACCGATCGTAAGGCTGTTGCTGGATTATGTTCGAGTTAAGATAGTTTTTATTTAGGCAACGAGTGTTAAGAACTGAAGCTAACGTAATGACGTCAAAAAATGCTTGTTATTACTTTTCTAATTACAAACGCTACAAATAATGTAATTTGCTGTAATCTCGTACACAAACGTAATACATATCGTGCAATTACCGTTAAGTCTTGATGCTTTCTATACTCATTCAATTATTAAAATAACAGAACCGTTGGATGCGCAAAAACCTTAGCGTGCGGTCAGTGACACTGAGGGGCACTTTAGGGTTGGCTCGTCATACTCGGACAAGTTTGTATTATATTATACTTGAATCTTAAATATACACAGTTTTCTTTATAACGGAAACAAGATTCGTATTAGCTGCTACTTATTTGATCATTTATTATATTGTTGATTATATACATACTCATTCTTGTTCATGGATACAAAGGAGAGTAATATACAACGCTGTTTTTGTGAACTTTGTTCACGTCACTTAGGGCGTAGCGTTTATTCGCTCTATAGGTGTTCATACTGAAATTTAAAATATTATACAGGCCAGTTTCTATGAAAAATCATTAAATTGAATATATATTCAAATGAATAAATTTAGGCATTGTGAGAATTGATACGCCGGAGTGATTTTTTTTAATAGAGGTTTTTATGCTTTTCCTATTGATATTATAGCTCGCAACTAGATCGACCTGTAGAGAATGAAATTTTATTACGTTATACGTTTATTTATACGTTAAAGCGCTCGCTATAAAAATTGCTATGTTTATATATTTGGACACAGAATATTTTCACGCTGTCTATTTTGCTATAACTTAATTGTTTATTAAGACAAATATTACAACTCACGACCCAGTGTATTTATTATAAACGTATTTGTAAACAGGATTATTAGAATTCAAATATTTTACACTGCGTTCTAATTTCAAATATTCTAAACTGTGTTCTAATTTCAAATCTCTTGAACTGTGTTCTAATTTCAAATATTTTAAACTATATTCCAATTTCAAATCTCTTGAACTGTGTTCTAATTTCAAATATTTTAAACTGCATTCTAATTTCATATATTCTAAACTATGTTCTAATGCATTCATAGTCTTCACATGGAAGAAAATATTAATAATTAAAAACCAAGGACGATATCTAGAAACTTTGTTAAGTATTGTGTTACGAAATCAAAGCATAGAAATTTCTAATTATCTGAGACAATTTCACCGGCACATTATGCTTGTGCCGACTGACAATTTCGGTGGGGGCCACGATAAATCGTCGTTCCGCATTCCAATGTGAAATTCATTCACCGGTCCAAACGAAGTCGTCCAGACTGTGTGTCGGAGAAAGGTGACCATTCACCGGGCCGGCCGCCGTGACTCGCGGAGCTGTCTCCGCTTCCACAACACAGAACCTCTAACTGGTTACAATTAATTAATCACAGACGTTATCTTGCAGATGGCATTGACATAGCATAATAATACAAACGAATTAATTTTGATAAAAAAAAATTCTGCAACATTTTCAAATCAAATCGTGCATACGTATTTTGCTTTTATAAAACAAAGATTCATATGCGAGTGATCACACAGGTAATTAGTTTAAAATGGGTAAACAAATCAAATTTAAGCTTACACATAAATAAGAACAAGAAAACGTGGCAAAAGTAAATTAATATAACCACTTTCCAAAGAGCCACGATATTATCTACATGACGGCGGTGCACGAGCGGTTTGGCTTTAATGACAGCGTACCGTGAGGCCAGCATCCGCATAGCAACAGCTTTCAGACTCTCAATGAAAGTTGATCGCGGCGAAAAAAATGTGAGTTCACCGTTGGTTTCGGCAGAAACGACCGTCCATAAATATTTGGCGTTCAGCTCCCCGCGATCCGCGAACCGCCGTATTACAATTTTCATCGACGATTTCGGAACCCTCGATTTTTCAAGTGGCTATAACCACTTATTACACTCCTGTTGTGGTGTGAGTTCTCTTTTAATTTATTCATCAAAACTACTAGTACGATTAGAAAAATTATAGCGGAGCACCAATGAAGAATGTTTCAAAATCGGAGTTTTTTTTTTCCTTTTTGAGAGCATCCGCTGTATAAAATATGGCTGTTTAGTTTTGACTGCTTTAAAGATTACTTTCATTTCGTCATTAGGCTAATAGATAAAAATACATGTGATATGTATATTTGAATAAACGTCTCAAAAGCTATTATTCCGGAAATATATCAAGACGTAATTATAAACTGGACAAGAGTGTTTCTGCTTTAACGAAACCATTTATCTTATGCACCTCCAATGGAGTCGTTAAATTAGGAGTAAATAGAGTTTCAATGCCCCCGTTTCCCGTGAAACTAGGTATCTCGAGCACTGTCTTTGTGTTATTTAGAACAAGCGAATGCAACGATCTCCAGCGTGGTGCCAAAAGCGTGGGTGTAGACTCACGGAATACACCGGAAAATTGAATAAAATCCATTTTAATATGACTAAAAACCGCGAAAAATTTGTTAGCAATGTATTTTTATTTAATAACTGATACATTAACAAAATTGTATAGAATATTATATTATATAGACTATACATATTTATATCAAACACTTCTTTACAATGTATAAAGTACACCATATCTTTTTCAAGGTTACTGGGGCATGAAGCAAAAACATACTGTCACTTCTTGTTATTCTTTCAAAGCTTTGTGATTTTTTTTGGTAGTACGTTGAAGCTGTTAAGACCTTACTAGGTCAATAGGGTAGTTAGTTAAAAAAAAATGTGATTTTTTTTTATATTACATGATGTATATGTTAATTCCAAGTACTTTTTTATTTGATCATTATATTGTTTCACTCAAGCAAATCACTTATTTTTACTTGTACAATAAAATAAAAAAGATTATCTGCTTCTCTCGAATGGAGTAATGTTATCCAAAAATAACAAATGTAAGATGCCATTTGCGAGGGCAAAACAGACAACAATATCAAATACACTAAAAGTTGAGGAAAATGATGGCCCACACTGAACAGTTTTAGGGTTATGGTTGCATACACTTGTGTCATCTATCTATAGTATTGTCTATATTAATGTATAAGTTAACTCAATATACTATTTTTTATTTTACATTAGAGTTCATATCTAATTTCTATTTTAGAAGGTAACAGTAATAATACCTTCGACAAGTTAAGTTATTCAAATGGGTTATTCTGTTATTATATAGTTTATTAAAACTTTTACAAGACTGAAGGAATATACTCTAATCAAATGAAACAATAAATCGGACAAATAATAATAAATCAGGTTACAGGCATGTTTAACAGAGAACATATCTGACAGGCAGGTCACATTGAGAATTGTGTGAATGTAATCATGTAACCTTACATGTCCTATTTACTCAAACTTGTTTAGCACAACATAAGAGGTAACATGTTGGATAATGATTTTGTACTCCATAAATTAGATACGTTATATGATGTTCATTTTCCTTTAATTGTTATACATTTGCCAATTTTTACTTTACCACATATAGGATTTCTATTTAACCTTTTTTACTAATAGAAAACATTATGGCAAATATCATTTCATTAGACGAAAGTATAATCGAAAGTAATTGAGTCAATTGCCATTCATTAAATCATAGTATATTGGTTATTGAATAAAATATATTGTATATTAATACATTAATTAATTACACAGTTGGAGAAACTCTTTTCTTTACTCTTTTGAATAGTTTTATTTATTTTTGTAATTAATGGACAGGTACTTATAACAGATGTTTATAAACATAAACATGTTTACACTGTACTAATGTATGTACACTTATATCATACATATTTATTGAAGTTAGATCTCATAACTGAACTAAATCTAATAACAACCTAGGACATTCTATGATAATACCATGATAAAACAAAAACCATTATAATTGTAATTCAATTATATATTAATCAGTAATAAACATCATAATATTTATCAAGTGGGAAATACCTCGATTGCTTCATGTTTGTACTTTAGACACATGAAGCAGGAGGCAGCAATGTTTATTGATAAACATGATTCAAGATTACCCTACATAAGTCACTGGGTTTATATATATAATTTCAAGAATAGGAGAGCAACAAATATATTTTTTAAATTTAACGATTATAAACATTAAATATTATATTGTCATTTGAACTTACGTTTATTTTTGGCATTCTCATCCATCAACATGTTGAAGTGGTGGTGGCGGTTCCACGCAGCCATTTTGCCTTCGTGAGGAGCCCCGAGAAGCACCAGGGCCGCCCCGGCGGGCCCAACTCCGTCTAGGGGCTCCAGTGTCCTCAACGCACTACAACTTTGTCACACACTCATAACCCAAAGAACATAGCTAACACACACTCGCGCTCAAAACGCCGTCGCCACGGACGGCGGTGTCATCGGCGCCGACGCGCAGCGCACATGCCTTGCACTTCCGCTCCACGCACTTATGCACACGCGGGTAAACAAGCACGATCAAAACGGCACCCGGCGGTGATTCACCTCTGACGGCCGTCGCGCGCTCTGCACTGCAGCCGGACCGTAGCACTAGCGGCGTCCGCGAACCGCACACGACTGACACCCAAACACTTGTCTCCTGTCACGTGTGCGCCGTCTGCGCTACACCCTCACAGCACTATGCTACACTATATTAAATCACTACAAATTAACATAACACTAATAAATATTTTAAAATTATTTAAATACAATTTTCAGAAACGCGGCGGAAATGAACGCGCCGCGCGACGCCGTCTCTCTTCGTCGATCCGACACTGACTGCTCTAAATCGAAGTCGTGAACAAAATAATAACAAATGTGCATGAGATACTCGCTATAATACGTGCACGTGGGTTGCGTCACAAATCAAACATAAGTAGTAATGAAGAATCCAGATCAAATTTCCAGAATATTTCGTTACATTCGACGGAATTTCTATGAATACAGGCACCTGTGAGCCACCCAGCAAAAACAATATTTGATGAAATAAGAACTACACCGTCTTACACACAAGTATAAAAAGTGATTGACTGACAAGTTCCAATCGCATAATAACACTGTTAACTACACTATTTGTAAACAAAACACAGCCAGTAATACATTCAGAAAATACAGTTCTAAACAGCAATCGCGATCGCGTTGATCAAGCGCGACAAATAGGACAAAACATGGCAGACTCGAAAAGCACACAAATTTTGTCTGTGGTCATTTATTTTTTAAACGCTGTAGTTGCGTTTCAATTTCATTGCGTTTCGTTTCAACTTCAAATTGACTATCTGTTGTCAAGTAAAGTTTTAGTTTATATCAAAAATTTCAATTATATAATTTCAGTGACACTAGTTAATTAACAATTTTTTTATACGAGCTGACTTCAATGTTACTTAGTTATTTCATTTTTCATATTATATTAGTTTAGCAATATAGTTTCTGCGTAAATACGTATATTTTCTGTCTAAATAATCTATGGTGCTTGGTATTTGGTAAAAATGAAACCAGCGACAAAGTATTTAGTCCCAAGTATTGTACAAAGAATTAATTTCAATAAACTTGAATACACTGCCTTATATAAATCATTTACAAAGTGTTATTTAATCGTAGATTGAGGTTAGGAAAGTATTTTAAGCCTAAACTCTTTCACTTTTGTTCATATAATTCAATAATACAACATAACTGTTTCAGTTTTTTTAAACAATATGATTTTTAATGACTTTAGAGTAAAAGTAATGTAGACTATGAAGACCTATATATTAAAATGGATGTAGTAGGTTTAGTGGAAGAGAGATAATGTTTTAAAAACAATATAATTAAATTATTTCATATATGATTTGTCGTATGTACCAGTTTAAAACTCATATCATAGCCATACTTAGTCAAATCCTAAAAATTACTTAGGTTGTATTACTAATTACTAATTACTAACGGACTTCAGGAATCCCCTGATGATATACATACAGAAAAAAAGCATAAGGATTCTTGTCCCCGAGAAATCGTATTCATTTTGTTTTAAAAAATAAATAATTTTATTAAAGTAAGAAATATATAATAGTTCTACTTCTAGTAAACAGTTATAGACTTCAAAATGTTTTGTGTTTATGTAGTAGATCATAGATCTACTGCATCGTAGATTCTATAGTAGAATCCTAGATCTACTGGATCCTAGATTCTATACTTCAAACACGTCTTCAGTTATTATTATTTTTTCTGTACTCTGGTTAAGTCATGTTACATATGGCGACACTCGTTACTTTTACCTCCATAAAAGACAAATATTATTGGTTACTAAATTGTACAAATGAACACTAAAAACAGACGTGAAATATGAATGGCTTATGCCTACATATGTTTGTATAGCAAATTTTATAATAAAAAAATCTGTCAGTATAACAAATATTAAAAACCATTTCTCTGAAATAAAAAGTCTTGTAACACATACTTATAACATATATACATACATATATATAGTTATTAGAAATCATCGTAGTTCACTGATATCACTGCTAATTTGAATTATTAGAATAATGGCAAGATTGGACAAGATGCGTTACGTTAATACTTATATTTTATGTTTTTAGATGTTGTCTATGACTTTTTACGTAATTAAACAAATCCACAAATCTTATCACCTCAAAAAATGTTTGTGGGCTGTCTGAGAACTTTGTACTTGTCCTTGCAATATAAGCTTTGAATTGTTGTAGGTCACGTCTCTAAAACAAGTTAAAACTGTGTTTAGTGCAATTGTAGGTCCTATTTAAACTCCCTTTCGTTGATTTCCAAAAAATGCTCTTATTGGTGGTTATTTTTCATGAGTTTTCGTCACTCGCAGCCTATATCAATATTGGATTGTATTTACTTATTGGCTTGATTTCAGAACGTACCACACAGCTGTGTCAACTTTATTTCGATGATAGCTTCCATTCAATTAGTTGAGATCTGTACGAATTTTATATTTCCATATAAAAATTGCAGTAACAAAAGTATACACTTTTGCATTTTACGTATTCATGTTGGAATTTTATCTATGTTAACTTGAGATTGGTTTAAAGTTAAGTTCGAAGAATGAGAAACGGACATCTGTCAGCTGTATACAAAATTCTTAAAACGCTTGTTAAGGATAATCCGTGTTTACAATTTGCTTAAAAAGCTTATATTAAGCAGCCCTAATAAATAATGATAAAATAAAGGTTTTAGTTAGTCTTTGAAGATAACTGGGTTGCCAGAAATAAAAAATGTTTTAATTTGTCACGAATGGAAGAGAAACAAATTTTTTTAAACCAGAGACAAATAAAATATTTTCAAACACTGATTACTGGTACCCCATTATGGGTTTCCCCTAGAGTTTCTTCCTAGCTCTTAGGGGAATAGCGGAACAATATATATGAGTTATATAGAATCACAAAAATGAGGAAGGAGTATTAATTCTTTTTTATATAAATTATCTGTATATAACAGGAAGAACACATATCCTTAAAAAAAGTTATTTGCGTGGGATTCATGCACATTTAATTATAATTCTTGTATAGCTAGTTTACAGGTAAAAGTTAAAAAAATACCAAGTTGAAAGTTGTTTACGTATTACTTATTATTGTATTTTCTTGGTTTTCACAACGCTATTTTCACTTCTCATATTCGGATTTGTATGGTAAACGCTCGTGTATTTTTGGTTATAAATACGCTGTGTAGATGGCACTGTAATGTAATTTTGCTGGCAAGTTTGATAACAAAAGATGGTGGACAACAATTAATTTTAACATTTCTGACAATTTTCAAATATTTGTTTTCCTTCACTTCGTTTATGTATATGTTACGTGAAAGTACTCCGTTAAATTTTCTTGCCTCCCACAAACCGGATCCACTTATAAACATTGACTGCTGCATACACTTGAATTTTGACTTGCCTATCGATGAATGTGTTCATTACAAATAAAAATGATCAAAAGTTTGTATGCGATTAACGCAATACCACTTTATGCGTATATACATGGCTATAAATGTACATCTATAACCAACAGATATTAGTTCGAAAACCTTATTATAGAGGCGCTGATTGGAAAGAACGATTGCGGCCTTTATTTGTATAAGTTACTCTGTGGTTTCACCCGAAAATTATTAAATTCAGGGAAAAGTGAGACAGAATTCTGGCAACTTTTATCCCAAGGAGCTTATTGTAAATTTTAATCTAATTCGTCTGATAAAATATAACATTTGGGAGTATTTCTTGATATACAAAAGAAACGTATGTGTAAAATATATTTTATTTAGAAAGTTTAAATTTAATGTGGTACGTGGAAAAACTTGTAAACTTGAGAAACACTACATCTATGGTACTGCGTCATTAAATCCATAACCAATGTATAACCTTATTTTTCCCAGCGACGCTGTCTAAGTATATTGCATATTACTAATACCATGCCTAAACGCGGAGGACCTAGAAATAGAAATTGGAAAGTTGATAATGACCATTTTGGTAAGTTTCTTTTTTGTAACGCTAAGTAGTTCCTTCGAAATTGCCATGATATTTACTGATTGACACCATAACAATTTTTATTGTTACATCGTAACTCTACACTTGTATTTTTATCAATATGGTATGATTTACAATACAATGAGTAGGATAAATTGATAAGAACTTAGAATTACGAGAAATAATACAGCGAATAAACATTTCAGAACACGATGATCGCGCTCACTCAAACACCACTAGGAGAGTTAGTTTTAAACCTGGAACAAATAAGGGAAAAAATAAATTTCGCACATGGAACGATCCTAAACTGCTTTTGGATGATGATATTGACATGGGTGCCTCTAGTCAAGGAAACATGCGGAAAGGCTCCTTTAGAGGCCGTGGCGGGCGTCTCAACTCTCCAGCACCGAGAGCGAGACCTGGGATTGTTAAAAAAAAGTTTATAGCTGGACTACTACCTTGGTATCAGATAATTATACCATATGGGGCTAAACATGAAAAAGATGTGATATTACGGTCACTACTAAGCTTCCTATCTCCAGATGTCTTCATTCCACATTATTACAAAATCAATGGCAATGCTGCGGTATTTTATGTAGATGATGCCAAAACAGCAGAAAAGCTATTCAATGCCGATAGAAAAATTGTGATGTCAGATGGTTTTAAAATGGTTGTGATAGTGAGAAATGCGGTTCCCAATGTGACAATAGATGCCGCAATGAAAGAGAAGATGAAATTGACAATGGCTAAGAGATATAACTCAGCCACTAAGGCATTGGATTTGACTAAATTTCATGCTGACCCAGGTAAATGAAAATAATCTTGTAAATATTCACTTCATTAAGAAGGTAAAACAGTTTTTTACTAACAAGTATAAATTAAAAGATGATGAATATGATGATGATATTGCTTACTTGCGAGTTTTAAATTGTCCACACTTGCCTTAGTGTTTTCTACAAAGACTTAATAGTGTTTTTTTTTTATTTTATCTACTTATGTTGTAATATTGATATATTTTTCTAGATTTGTCAGACACCTTTTGTGCACTCTTCCGGCCTTTGATTATGTTGGTTGCAATTGATATAATCGCAGATAACATACCTGATCTTGAAGCCCTCAATCTGAATGATAACAAATTACATGGATTAGAGCATTTGAAGATTCTTTCTACAAAATTAAAAAATTTGAAGATTTTGTATATGGGAGATAATAGGGTAAGTAGTAAGATAGTAGGGTAAGTATATCACTTATCTATACTAATATTATAAAGAGGTATATCTATACTAATATTATAATATTGTAAAAAAAGGAACTACTGATCAGATTTGAAAAATTCTTTCAGTGTTAGAGAGTTCATTTATCAAGGAAGGCTATATATTATTACGCTAAGACCAATAAGAGCGGAACACCAATGAAGAAAGTTTCAAAATCGGGGTTTCTTTTTCATTTGAGAGTTTCCGTTGCATGTTACTTACCCCTAAGTAACTATTCCATGTAGACAAAGTCGCAGGCAGAAGCTAAATAAAACTAGATATAGATTATCTATAATATTTTTAAACACTTGTGAATTTAGTAAATTATAACTATACAACATGAATATGGTTTCCTAATTAGTTATAGTTCAGTCCTCTAGAAGTTATATTCAAAGTTAACAGTGGAAGTCGTATAGTGGTTGAAATATGATTATTATAAAAACGTTTAATTCCTACAGTTTTAACAAACAATTGATGTTGTTTTTCATAAAGACCATGTGTTTTTTCAACATATTGAATTCCAACATACTTCTATAATTATTTAAGTATAAAAAATAATTGATTTGCGTTACAGATACCATTCCTTGGATCACTGGATTCCCTGAAGAATCTACCGTTAATCGAATTATATCTTAAAGGAAATCCTTTGGTGAACAGATTCAATGATCATGAAATATATGTCAGGTAACACTTATGTAGTACAATGTTTATATGAAATGGAAATTTATAAAGGAAAATGTTATGGCCTTATAAAGGCAATTAATGTTGGTCTGTATGGACAATACGGTGTTTGTCTTGAAGATTTGTGAGATGAATTCTGTCATGCTTATTTGCCACAATTCTATAGAAAGATCCATTGCTCTGACAATAAATGATTGTTATATTGTCTTGTCATTACTATACTATTATAATTCATATATATCTATAATAAATTTTACATAGGAGCAAAATTAATAATAAACAAATAAATCCTTCAAATTTCAAAAATACTTTCTTATTAAAATTAGAGGATGTATTTTTAACATTTTTCTCTTTATTTTATGTTTTTTTCAATTACACTTGAGTTTTTTAAGGTTGATATTTGGTTTTAAAGTTAATTACTGAAATATAGTTGATATAAATATTTTGTTATTACATAATTTAACATAAATAACTTGATTTTGTTATTGATTCCTTCTTTATCCAACTATTCTAGAAATAAATTAAGTTTCTTGGGGAATATACATGTATATTTTTTTGAAAACTAGCCTACATGGTTTTTATGGATTTTTAAATATAATAGGAGTAATAAGGTTTTTCTCAATTATGGGAGTAATATAAGCTATAATATTTATCTATGTAAAGTTTTCCCAGGCTATTGTTCTATTTTTTTATTATAGTGGATGCTACTTTGCACTTCCGTCTTGAATTGATTGACCACTACTATGACTGAATCGCCCGATCGCATTGGAATAGTCAACATCCATCTAATGATGCTCCATGATGGAGCGAAACATGTGTAATTGATTGTCGTGATTTGCAACATATTTTAATTAATTTGTTAATCATTATTCTATTTATATTAATTATATATTGTATAATTAATATATATTGATTAATTAATTCGCTTTCTGTTGCTGTTAGACATAGTAGTGGTCTTTTTTTTTTTATAGGTACTCAATTAGTCATGTTTATCAAATTATCTGATATTGAAATGAATTTAAAGATATTTAGTTTTGCTCCTATGGTTTCACTATTTTCAGAATTGGATATGTGTACTCTACCACAAAACTGCGAATAATGGAATTTAATTGAGTTTGGAATTAGGTGACATCCGAAAACATGGTTTCTCTTATTTATAGAACTGTATTACGATCATTACGCTCACAATAAACTTACTAACCTAAGGACCTCTTTAATATGACATCATGACTGGAATATTCATACTATAACAAATTTACAACTGATATTGAGAATACAATAAAATCATTGATTTGTTACTAGATAAACAAAATAGAATATAGAATTAATACGAATAAATATATATATATATATAATAATAAGAATATAGAATTCCTATTCTCTGAAATTCAATGATACTAAGATTTGGCACATTTTATGATGTACAAATTCGGTTATTTATTATTTCTTGGTGCTTAATTCAATACACTGAATTATCTATGTTGCTTATATTTAGAGCTCAGTGGTTGTAATACCTTTTAAGATATGCACTTTAGCTTTAAATACAAGTGTCATATAGATAAACTATTGACAGCACAATGGCGAGGGCAAATAAGCCAATGTCTTTCCTATAAACCTTGGCATGGACAGTGGTTAGTGGTACTAAATGATTAACCACAAAATTTTGTTATTCATACAAATTTGCATGTGTTAAAGATTTTTGCCCTCAATGACTTTGTGTAAACAAAATTTTGTGGGTCTAAATTAAACGCTGTATCATAAACCCTGTGCTGAAGCTCAGAATTTTACTAAGTTTTCTTAAATTTTGGACGATAATTTAAATCAAAAATTAAAAGGGAATTCGACTTGACAGAGCCTACATTTGCTGGATTTCTCTGTTTAATGTAATTCCCTTTTAGTTATCTTTTGTAAAAAAGTGCAAAAGTGGAAAACAATTTTGCATAATAATTCCCATTTTATTGTAATTATTTACATTAGTAATACATCTAGTATATAACTGAATGATTTTGTTGTTAGAAACTTTGTACTGTATTTATTTATTATGTACCTCTTGTAGTGCAACTCAAAAGTAATAAAAACATACTTTATAAAACGTAAAGATAAAACCTCATGTAATGAAATTTTATAATTGTGTGTTGTAGAAAATTATTTTTGAGTTGCCAATTATAACTCATAGTGTATTTTGAAATGAATTGTGTATATGAGTTTCAGAGATATCTTTGACGAGTCCTATAATATTTCTTTTCTCCAGCGATGTGCGGAAGAAGTTCCCCAAGCTGACGAGATTGGTAAGTTTGAATTTTTTATAAATTATTAGCAGATACTATCGACTTCGTCTGTGTTGTTTATTATGTTAATGTATATTATGTACAGATGAAAAAACGTAAATAAATTGATAGCAAAAATATATCTATATGCAATGTTATCCTTTTACTACCACCTTTCCTGTGCATACGCACCGTACCGCTTGCTCCACTTTTCCATGGCAAGAAAATACATCGCTGACCGTGTAGTGCTTATAAAAATTGTAGTTTCTTAATATTTCAATAAATATATAAAATAATATCGTGATATATCTTTTATATAAAGACTTACTATCTAAGAAGTAAAAGTAGAAAATTTTGATCGAAACCTATCATTTAGCGTGATACGCGCACAATTGCATACTCTCATCATTTTATTTATATAAAAGTAGATTTCTGAGCCCGCGTTTTATTATTTCTCGTAATAAATACTATGGGTAGAGTTATAGAAAAACGGATATTTTGTAAACATGTTATTGTACTAATCTTCACATAGCAATTTTTATGGAGATCGGTTGAATGATATAGAAGTTATCGATAGTGCTCTGTGCTATTTATTTGCGATTTTTAATAAAATGGATAGCACAAAAATATTATCTTCATATGCCTAAACACTTTAAAAAAAATACATCAAAATCTGTCCAGCCACTTAGACTCCTAAGTCCTAAGAGTTTAGTCACATAAATACGGACACAAGAATTCTATGTATAAAGAAGATGACTAGCTTTTGCTCTTGTTAACGTAGATTTTACCTATTCTTCAGGAATTAACTGTTTTTTTCGAGACGAAAGATACCCTATGTACTTTTCTATACTTCTGACAATGTGTGTTGACAATGTGTAGTCAATTGATTGACTAGTTACGCTGTGAAAGTGTAGCAAATAAACTCACATCTGCATTACATTTGACCTATCTCCAGGGAACAGTAATTGTCTTTTCTGGACATACGGTATCCTATGTCCGTTTCTATACGCCTGACACAATGTGTATGCAAAAATTTATGTTGATCGGTTGAGTTGTTAAGGTGTAGGATTTAGGATTAGGATACTTACAGTCGTCGTCAATGTTTTTGGCCTTTTTTAATATAGCCTTAAGTTTGGGGATCGCGCATAATTCAGTCAAAAGTTTATTACATTTTTTTTTTTTTTTTTTTTTTTTTTTTCCTTTTCCTTTTTTTTTTCCCCCTTTTTTTCCTTCCCCTTAAATTAAGATAAAATATTATTATAGGAATCTAAAATTGGCATATATAGCGGGCCTGGCGGACGTTGTCCCGCCCTGATAATAAAAAAAAACTTGACAAATTATATACCTAAATGGTCCTCATGAATGACTTTATCTACCGGTGAAAACCAAATGAAAATCCGTTCAGTAGTTTTTAACTTTATCGTGAACAGACAAACAGACGTGGCAGAGGACTCTGTTTTATAATATATAGTGATATGTATTTATACCTAAATTAGTGTTCTGTGCTTTTATGCCAAGAATGGTTAAATAGGTTGACGAGGACAGGACTGGGATGGGATTATAATATGTATGAATAATTAATTTCTCAACTTTTCAATTCTAACTAGGATGGTGTTGATCTACCTCCGGCTATTGGCTTCGACGTGACAGAGGATGTGTCACTCCCACCACGCCAGCAGTCTTTCCTTGTGGATCCAACCGGACAAGATCTTGTCAGGGAATTTCTCACCCAGTATTATGCGATATATGACTCTGAGTCAAGACAACCACTGCTTGAGGCTTACCATGAACATGCTATGTTGTCAATGGCTGCTAGCTACCTTTCCAACGACAATAGAAATTCTCCTGCTGGTCGGTAAGTGTATTTTTTTATAAATTTTAATATTTTCGTCATAGTCTCGCTTGACGTTAAATTATAATGTGGTCCAAGGTGATAAATAGGCTAAATCTCTCAAATACAGCTACCCGGAACACCAACAGGTGCTCCGCGACAGATTATCAACATGTAGGGTGGTAGCTATCCAGATAAAATCGGTACAATGGTTCTAGAGGTTAACTGATAGTCCATATGTAATCCTGATGAAACACGTATTTTTCATGAAATAATAAAACAATTTTCATGAGATCAAAGTCACAGGTAACAGTTAGTTATTAAATGGCGTGTCGTGAATTATGTTTCATAATAAAATTGTACATGATGCGGTATAAATAGTGATTGTCCAATGGCCGAAATTCAACCGTGATAAGGTGTACAATGATTTTTTTCCCTTGTTGTTACTTTTCTTTAAATGGCAAAAACTATTGAGTATTGTACAGATATTGTAGATAGTAGACATATGTTGTGTCAGTTATGACGACGAATAGAGATGTTTACATAAATTCTTCTATTCAAATTGATGGTATGAGAAAAATATTTTTATTGATATCAGTACTTATCAGTTATATAGAGAGGAGAAAAACGTACTGATCAGTTCTATCTTCGCATATTGAATGACAACCAATCTTCTAGTAGACTATTATTGCCATTGTTCACTAGTTAATGATATTACAAATTTCTTGAGATCATTTCAATGTTCTAACAAAATGGTGGCCTTCCTGTTAGAACTTTCCAGGGAGTTATTGTGGCAAGTCAGAATTCATACTCCATGGTATTAATTTCCATCCATTTCACTTGTCCATAATAACCAAACTATACTACGTAAAACACTATTACTATAACAAAATATAGAACCAAATAACATAAGAAAATAAATAAAATATGAAATCCACTACATGACATTCCATGATGCCACCAAAAATTCTCGGATAGATGGGACTGGGTACTGGGATGAAAATATATATCTCTTTCTTCATTAATCTATTTACCATCATAATTTTCTTAATTTTAAATTGCGTCAGATTTGGATGAGCTACTTTGTCCCAATTTCCATGAGTAACAATGAAATGTGTTTCCAGGTTGAACTCGTACATAACAAATAGCCGGAATATAATGCGTATAACAGAGAGAGAATCCAGGAGACGTTATTTGCGCTCGGGGAGACTTCAAGTTGTCTCATTCCTCTCAGACCTTCCAAAAACTACACATGATCTTATGGGCTTTGCTGTCGATCTAATTGTATTTACAGTAAGTATTCATTGTATTGTATTTGAAGTACTAGACTTTAGTACTATTTATAGAGAGTAGAATATTAAAATAAAATATTTAAAACTACAACTATGTGCCATAGACATGTAAAATCATGTATAAATTCAGTCGTGTTTATTTATTTATTCATATATATGGAAAACATCAACCATGAGACAAAAAAATAAGAAATATGAAAAAAAAAATAATAGATTGAAAGTAAACAATGTGTTTATACAAGGATAAGTGTACAATTTTTGTATGTGGTAGAGCCACGCTGAACGTATTACTGGTTTCGGCATGAATGGGTCGGCTCGCCCGCGGTACTACCATCCGACCCACAGAAACAACGACGTGAAATAACAGTGTTTGTTGTATTATTGCGTTTCGTTCAGTCAGTGAGAGCGTCGGAAGCCCACCTCCCCTCTGCCTTCCCCCGTCTCCTCACTCTTCCAAACACTGGCTGGCAATGCACTTGGTATTTCCCTGGTGTTGCTAGTGTCTATGGACAGTGGTGATCACTTAACATCAGATGAGCCACCTGTTCGTTTGCCTCCTATGACATAAAAAAAGCACATATTATTATGAATGGAAATACATCCATAGCAATAAAATTACCTTCTATTGATAAAAGAAATCAGTACTACTCTATTTTGTAGAGAAGCCAGACAATCACAGTGAATCTAATGACATGGTCATATGTATGATATGGTCTGATGGTTGCTTGATACTTTTATTAATGTTTTAGTGGAATATCTACAGTAATGGCCTAATGATGTCATGTTCTGATACTTTTTCGATCTATATATATTTGAATTCCTACAATTAGCCTTAACTTTTGATGAAGGAATACATTGTGATGAGATCCTTTATGAGTTATATTGAGAATTTTGAAATTTTGAAAAACTGCATTTAGTAAAAGACCGGAACATAATAAAACTGGTTTTTTTTTTTTTTGTTTTTATCTCTCGTGGTTTTTTTTTTTGGTTTTTGTTGTCCCCTTTTTTTTTTTGGATTTTTTTTTTATCCCTTCTTTCTTTTTTTTTATTAATTTTTTTTTTTTTTTTTCCCCCCCTGGCTCTCCTTTTTTTTCCCTTCTCTCCACATAAAATTTTATAAAACTGTATAGATAAAAATCATTCTGGTATGCCGCTTCATTTATATAAATAGAAATTAACTTCAGTGTATGTAAGTGCGGAACTTCAGAACGGCTGCACCTATTTGGTTAACTTTTTGTTGTTGTTGTATGTTAGCACATAGTTTGAATATGAAAAATTATATAGAGAACTGAAAAAACCTCATATAAATAAGTAAATGTGACATAACACAGTAGAGAGATCTTTAGAAATATTGACAGATTGAGATTCAGTTGTTCAGTTGATATTTTTCTTTCATTACATGTTCTTACTATAACAGGAGGATCTGGTCTCATTTACATCATTAGTATATCATGCGAAGCCGGGGCGAGTAGCTAGGTTTAATTATATTTGTTATTAATAAATATATATAATTTATACCAACAGCCGGCAATGATAGTGCTCACAATGAACGGAGTCTTTAAAGAGACGAACTCAAGTGGGAATCCAACGCGTTCGTTTCACCGTACTTTTGTCATCGTGCCCAACGCTGGGGGTGGTTTCAGCGTTATTAATGATATGCTTTATATCACGAATACTACAAAAGAGCAGGTGAGCTAATATGTTAAATTATTAAATGATGATGATATGCCTGTGATAAACTAATAAATATGGTTTTATATTTGAATTGTAGTTGTATGTTCATAAGATTGGCCTCGTACTTTCAAATGGAGATAGTTAACTAACCAGTCTAGCTCTAAAACATGTTCGATCCATGTGCTTTGTATATTATCCATTCACAAATAATTTGGGCTGTCTTTAGCGTTCGAATTTAAGGTCTTTTGTTTTCTTTTACGAATTACAATTATAATTAAATATTATTAAAACGTATTTAATTTAATATTGTAATTTTTGTGTTTAAAAATCACTTTTGATGATAACAAAAGAATATGCAGTATTTATTTATAAATTTGTAGTAACAAGAATGAGTGTATAGATGGCGTTTAAAACAATGATTATGTGTATAAAAGGCAATAACGGGTATATATCGACAACTGTTGTGTTATTGTAAAATAATTATTGGATAATTTGCTATTCCGTACCGTATGGTGTTGTATTTAATGGACATGATAAAGTAATTAACCCTTCGCCTGTTTTTTTTTTAAAACCAAATCATCAAAATGATGGATAATACTTTTTAAATATCTAATCAATTTTTCAAAATTACTATACTTCCTTACATAATTTGTTATTATAAAAGTTTGTGATAAGTACGGTATTATTTTTAAAAAACTTATTCCGGCAACGGTCTGTTGACTAGGGCCTCATAAGGTCTACATTCGTTTATATGGAGCTTAAACCCTTACCGTATTATTACAAAAAAGTTAAATACGCATTGAACTCTTACTTAAAGTAACTTTGATTACAAAAGAGTGTCTTACCCTTGTTTACACATGAACATCATTAAAATTTAAATATTCTCTAACACTTGTCTAAGTTGACAGTTCTTATGTTATTGTTTTTCTTTTAGCCGGCAAAGGACATTTCGCAATAAATTATGTATTTCGTGGGTATAATTAATTTGGAAGAAATAAATAAATTAAACTATTTTAGAGATTTACAAGTAAATAATAATTACTACTATTGACACTATTGACATCTGACAGTCTCTATATCACTTTGACGTAATATATAAATCGTATAAATTGCTTATTTTCTTCATTTTATACATCATTTTCTTTTAACTACAATATGACAATAATGATAAACAATTTAAGGTATAATAAGTAAATTTTATTAATGAAGATCTGAACATAAATGTTATTTATAAATTGAAATTGTTTGCAAAACTATGTCATGGAACGTTTTTGAATGATGGGATTGAATTGAACAAATGCTCTTCAGATAGCTTCCATAAAAAACTTAAACCAGATGTTTAGCTAGAGACCGCTTGGACACAATTTTGTAATTAAAGTAATTTTAAACATGACATCAACTAGACTTAAAATTTTAGGTACCGCTTAATAAAACTCGTGTTATACTCGTGTACATTTTTGTTTCTGTAATAAGACCATTCTGGTTTTGGACAGACCAGGGATTAATATTCTTTGCTCGTGTCGTGACTTGAGAGTATTGAGAGTAATGAGAAGTGATATCCCTTTCACACGTATTGATTATCGTATGATGCTTGCTTGTTCGCACTTTACGATAACTCCGGCCGGTCATTGTCATTGCTAATAATATTATCGGACAAACGTTACCAGCCAAATATTAATGTGTTAAATATTATGTTATCCATTTCGTAGGAATAACGACTACATTGTCAGTTTTTGTTATGATGACCATTTTTAATCAGGACACTCTTTTTATTTCTATTACTTTATTTTCTATTACTCTATTACAGGAAGAGAAGATGTTTAACAATGGAGTGGAGCAACAAGCGCCGGTACCGAATCCTTCCCCCGTAATGCCAGCAGCGGCCACCATACACGCAGTCGCACCGGCGGCCGACGACGCACAGAAAATGCAGTTGCTTTCTATGCTGAGTCAACAGACCGGCATGAACGAACACTGGAGCATCAAGTTAGTATTGTGTCGTTAATATCAACTAATATTATAAATGCGAATCAGTTTGTTTGTTACGATTAACTACTGAACCGATTGGCTTCAAATTTTGCATACACGTTTTCAGAGGTACAGAGCTTGGCATTTATACAAAAAAATCATTTATTAAAGAAAACGCATACTGTTCTAAAAGGGTATGACATATCTACACTTAAACAAACAAAACTGTAGGCAAAATCTAGTGATACCTAAAGAAACCAGATTTAAGATACACAATAATTAAACAGTTGACAATTGGCAACTAGACACCAGATTGTATTATATGCAACTCAAAAAACTTGACATATGCAAGCAAATACACATGAATTTTTAGAATTTTTTATAATGAAAAATCCTTTTTAATATTATAAACGAGAAAGTGCGTGTGTGTATGTTACCCTTTTAAGCTTTAACCATTGAAGCTATCGTGGTATAAGTGTTTAGAAAAAAACATAGAGTACCATTTAATAGAATTAATTAATTAATTTTATATAAAATTTATATTAAAATAAATTAATATAGAAAAAAAGTACTATTCCCGTCTTACATGCATATTTATGAAAATAAAGCCGTGGACAAAATTTTGTAAACTCTAAAAAAACAAGACTTCATGTTTATAGTTGTTGAACAGTTGACAATTGGCAAATAGAGATTTTATGCAACGTTTAAAGTTTGAAATATGCATGCAAATGGATATACAAGTTGCTTTTCTGATCTTTTTACATTCAAAAGCATCGAAAAATGTTGTACAAATGTATAGTGGAAATATCTACCATCAGTAGATTTTATGTAAAATATGCAATAATCAACAATAATTAACTTAATATTTGCATATTTATATATGTATCACTTCATAAAACAAGGCCCTCTGCCACGTGTCTGTCTGTCTGTTCGCGATAAACTTAAAAAGTACTCAACGGATTTTCATACGATTTTCACCAGTAAATAAAGTGATTCATGAGGCTTAGGTATATTCTTCAAGGTTTTTTTTTATTATCAGGACGACATAACGTCCGCCGGGGGGCCCGCTATTATACCATAATATATATATAATAATATATAATCTAGTTGGTATTGATTTTTCTATACTTTATCGGTGTTATTACAAAAAAGTTAAATACGTATTGGATACTTGCTTCAAAAAGGTTTAGTATTACATGCACCGCAAGGTCTTAACAGCTTCACCGGACTACTAAGGAGAGCACTTAAGGCACTCAGCTGATTTTATTTGGGCAACTAGCTCAAGGGTGCACAACCCTTGTTAGAGGATAATTTCTTATATTTAATGATTCACTTTGAGTTCTAAATTAATTATTAAATGAAATATGAGCGTTTATTGGGAGTATTAACATGTCCTTATATTATATTCTAGTTGCCTTCAAGAAACAGGCTGGGACCTCCAACGGGCTCTATTCATTTTCAATCAGCTCCATACAGAGGGAAAAATACCACCCGATGCGTTTATCAAGTGAATTCCTACAGAAATCCTACATTCGGCTGTGTCTCTTTGTACATATTACTTAAGTAACCTTGATGTTAACATAAGAACTAACTTGAAGAATATCGAGAAGATATCGAATATACTGAAGAAGTTGTGAACATTATCATTAACGTTGGATTAAGTTAAGATTAGTTAAATAATAACATTACTTTGAAATATTTCATATGTCAAATTTTCAAGATTGAAGTACATTGAATATTAATTTCGTAGTTTATAATTTTTTTGGTATAATCTCATGAATAACAACCTTTTGATTTGGATGTAATTTCTACCTGTAATAATATTGATACAGATTCCTTGTATTGGTAAAGTCAGAATTGTGTATTTGCAATTTTTTTTACAGAAAATTATTGTGAATGTAACGCGATCATATTCTATAGTAAATTAAAGAGCGAATGTTTTAAAGGATTCTGATTAAAATATCAAAATGTTTGGTTGTAGATTAAAAAATATGAGATTTCATCAAACACTTGAACTTAATTTGATATCACACACAGATCATTTGATCTTAAAATTATATTAAATTAAGATCGTGTGTACCATATGTTTCACTTGTTTCATTAAAAGAAATCTATCGCGTTACACATTTTAATATCATTGTAAACGATTGATTTATTGTATTAATGACAGTAATATTTGATATGTAAAAGTAAAAAAAAAAATGGAGACAAAATGAAAAAAAATAATGATGATGTTTAATTGTACGTATGTTATGATTTATTGTTACGGGGTGTCGAACCACAGTTGAGCGGACGTACGGCAATGGTCACGCACAAAGCGGACGGGTCTTGGCGTCTGAGTTACACAGTTCGAATCCCATAAGATGGATCGACAATGTATATGGTGGCCAAAAAACATGGCGGCGGAACCCCTCAAGGTATACCTTCCGTGGGCTAGTCGTTTGGTTGAATGTATTTTCACCAAGTATTTTATATGGCGCCGAATATAAACCCGATCGTGCTTCTGTTGCGGCCTTGCTCTTGTCCCTTTGTGGTTACGACGGGGTTGGGGCTTAGGTTTAGATAAAATAAGGGCTACCCTTTAAGACTGTTATAAATTTTGGAATAAATATTTCATTATATTACTTGGTTTGTTATTTTAATAAATCTTACGTGTTAAGTTTTCTGGAAAATTCTACGGTCACACCCTTTCTTCAGGTCTGTCGCCATTTGCTTTAGTCGTAACTTTCTATTAGATCAAGTACAATTATAATTTGTTGTTTTCGAACATATAACAAGATCCCGATTCGGGTGTCAGTTACGAGAGCCATATTGTAACTTGCATAAAGGCTTCAGATTTCGAACTTGTAAGCAGTAAAAAACTCAAAAAAATGAAAGTAACTTGTTAGAACTAGTTAGGTACTACTATTGGAGTGAAATTTATATTAAATTACTTGACCGTTATTAGTAGCTTTATATTGAGATAGTGTATCCTTTTCCGTTCACTTCTCTTTCTACCTTATATAGCTATCCGTTTCGCACCTCCCTACTGTTCACCTGGGGGAGGGCCTAAATCGTGGACGTGAGCCTCGGCAGATTCGTTCGTCATTGTGTCGAAATATACACCAGGCAGAGTTAAAAAGTAAGCTTCTAATAAGGTAAGTATTTTAATATGCGTTTTATTTCAGGTAAAACGCGTCTATTAAACTGCTTGACCGTTATTAGAAGCTTTATACTGTGACCCGTTTGTTATCGCCTGATGAACACACGCCAATGTGATATAATCGGATAGGTAAATATTTGTGCGTCAATATATATATACATATGTGTATGATTAATTCATTGATAATTATTATATTTATATTAATTATATATTGTATAATTAATATATACATATATATTGATCAATTGATTTGCTTTTTGTTGCTGTTAGACGTAGTAGTGTTCAATCAATTCCAAGCGGAAGTGCAAAGAAGTGTCCACTATAATATTTTTCAAAAAGAAAACTAAAAGGGCGTACATCTTACTATTCTCCAATACCCGAAGGCAAATGAGACACTGCTCTCACTCTACCCATCAGTGTTAATCCTCACCACTTATTTCATCTTACAAAAAGGTTGGGGATCAAAATTTCAAAGCCATAAGATGCAATAGTGATCGAATACTAAAACCCATGAAGTATATTAAAAAAAAAGTATTGCGACGTTCCTTATATTTGTAAAAAAGAAAATATTATAATCTACTTTTTGCTTTAAACATTAATCATATTTTATATCAAAACTCTAACTTTTCCTGGTTTGATCAGGACTGCAACGACAAAAGTAAATGTATTATTCAATACTCATGGACTAATTTGTTATAAAACTATTGGGAAACGTTCATATATAAATGTTATTAATTGTTATTTTATCAGGAAGAAGACATTCAAATATTAATTTTATCAGTCTTGTGACATTATAAGTGTTAAATAAGTTTGGAACTGATACGATGCGATAAGTACAAGATAGTTGTTATCAATGTTTTATTCTAAATCAGTAAACATTGATAACGGAAGGCATTTATAAAATTCGTCTATGTTTCTCCACCATAATATGAATTTGGGTCGTCTACCTTGATAATTGCCGGTTACAAGGTTACCTTTTTCGTCAGATAACGTTGATAGAAAATTACTTTTGAAGGTTTTAATTAACTTATTAGTTTTTAGATTCGTTTCTAAAGTAGTTTAATTATTGGTATTATGGAAATGAACCCTCTAAGTACAGTTGTTGAGATCTCCTATCAGAATTAATTAAATATAGTAGATATTTATAGTTCGTTAGTCGTACGAGTCCTGACTTATAGACGTGTGTTGTTTAGGAGTTGAACTTGTCGTCAGTTGTGATTTTGAATGCAGTTCGGCATTGGTTGTGAATCTAATTTTCATAAATACAATGCGATTTTCACATGTAAATTATTGATGTAAATACCTTAATTAACAAATTGACTTGTGTTGACTCATGACGATGGTGGCAGCAACTGAATATGGTAACTATCTGTGGCAATTCGCTGGCATCTGGCTATGGTGACAGATTGCTGTGGGAACTGAATGCTACAGCGAGTTGCCTAAAGGAATTCTTTTGAAGATGAGTGGGGTAAGTATCGAAATTAGTGTTAAGCAGTAGAGAACTTCCGTATATAATAATTAGCCCTTCCTCCTCTACTACTGGGACAGAGTGAGAGGGCATAAGAGGTGTATTTAGTATGTAATTCCTGGAGAGAGGAGCATTATCACCTGTATCATCGGATCGTTGACATTGTTTGCGGACATTCGATAGATACTAAAGAAGACTTACCTAATAATTAATGACATAATTTTAGTGGCATTATTGTCATTTTCGATTAGTTAGTTTTTTCTGCTCTAATATCTGATATAATAAATAATAATTGTCTATTTTTGTCAGATACACAGTATACAACGATGCCATTTTTGGTGATATCATGGAAATCCAATCCATATATTTGAAGTAACTATCCCTTTGTCGCTGGCACCTGAAAACTGATAGTCGGTGAAAAGGCCGACAACGTACTTGCGACTCCCCTGGTGTTGCTAGTGTCTATGGACGGGGGTGATCACTTACCATCAGGTGACACACGTGTTCGTTTGCCTCCTATGACATAAAAAAAACTGTAGAAATATTGTTTTGTTGTCTTGGTGTCCTAACTTCTTAGGTATATTTAGTGTAGTGATAGAACAAATTGTGATATTTTTAGGTAAATACCTACTACATTCGCCATTTTTTAAACAATTGCCTCTGATAAAATTTTAATAAACATGTAATAAACTACAAGCATTTAAGAGACATTAAACTCATTGCACGCTTAACTGCGCTCATAAAAGTGGGAAGTACACGAAGAAATCTTCCGTTGTGCGTGAGCGACACTTTTTATAGTGTTGACAAGAGATAAACGCTAGAAGTACAGCGACTTGTGATACCGCGGCGTTGCGTCGCGTCGCTCCGTGTGCATTGTAATATTCCACAACGACACAGTGTACAAATATGTTTAATAAACATTTACAGTTCATAATTATAACACTATTCGTTATTTGTCTTAAAAACTTCGCTCTCTTATGTGGATAAATATTATGCTACTTCTATATCTACGAAATGAAGCTTTGACTACTTGTCGCGCTAAAATTAATGTCAAAAATGATTCTGATAAAGGCGGAGATTATACGTTGCTACACCTGTGTTTTTCCAATGACTCGACATTAGCGTCCGCTAAACTCCTTTGATGTCAGTAAGAACCGCCAGCCAAGTTATCCTGCTGCGTCTATCGTCACGCAACCCGATAGTTCGTAACGCGTAACTATAATTACATCCCACATTTGAATTTAGTGTGACCATGATCAAACTTCGTGCCGATACTCGCAGGTATGGGAGTAGCTTAAGAAGAATTACCCATATACATAGTTGAAGGCGATAGATTAGGTTACAAAAATGAAGTGTTTATCTATGTGAATAAGGTAAAACGAACGCTTAAGCGGAACGGGGTTATTTAGGATGAGGGAATTCCCTAAATCATTGTCGGGTTTATGAAGCTATGAAATGAACAGTTGTAGATCGGGCTGGCCAGTAGATCGGGCTGGCCAAACTAATGATAAAAATAATATAGTAGTAAGTTTTCCCGTATTATAACTTAATTTCTTTCTTTTCTTTGTAATTATCGATCGCTGTGATAATTTGCTTGTATGGCCGGATACTAGAACCTCTCTTGAATACTATACATTAGTTGTAATACTAATAACAGGAGCAAGTATTCAGTAATCAGGCGTGGGAGATAGGATAGGTATCACGTTTCCATATCAGTTATTGCACATTCAGTTGAGAGGCTTACAGACACAGCAGTAACCTGAGAAGCACTATAGATATATCAGTAGCCGCCTTGGTTTTTATATTACACTATGCATACCACAAAACGCACATAAATATATACTCTAACGTGCTCCGGTAACAAAATATGATTTTGATGGTTAGGTAAATGTGTTAATGGGGACGAATTATCAAAAACAAACACGAATTGTCCATAATCTATACTAATATTATAAAGAGGTAAAGTTTGTGAGTTTGTGTCGTTGTGGCGTTGTAGGGGGTAATCTCAGGAACTACTGGTCCGATTTGAATAATTCTTTCAGTGTTATATAGCTCATTCATCGGGAATGGTTATAGGCTCATCACGCTAAGACCAATAGGAGCGGAGCACAGATGAAAAATGTTTCAAAATCGAGATGTTTTTTTCTTTTTGAGAGCTACTGCTGCGTGTCAGCGTTAACCCAGAGTAAGTTATTACTACGCGGGCGAAGTCGCGGGCAGGGGCTAGTAGTTTATAAAGATTGCATAGTGTTTTTCAGTATTGATTCGTTTTAACACTTTGTTTCAGTATGGAAAAAAGTATACAAGTACATACTTACATTTATGACGTCAGCTTACAGTCATATAGGTACTTAATCTTATTGTCATAGTACTTACATACTCACATGACTACGGCTAATAATGGAGTGTTCTTGGTTTATCACGTAATTTGGTCTCAGGGATACTATATCTGTATATTTAAAATTTTGGTAATAACAGACTTTTGGTATGGCTTTTGGTGGTTTTGGTAAAAGTATGACATAAGATAGATCTTTATTTTTATGTCCACGTGTGTGCAACAATTCATTTGTGATTTTAAATAATAATTTTAAGGAGACCCTCATGGTAGTTAGAGCGATGATGGTTCAGTATTTAGCGTATTCGGACACCGCGTCGAACGTTATTGGTTCGAATCCTTGTTACAATGAGCCGCAGGTTTCAGATCTTTTTAATCTCCCTTGGCTAGCTACCACCCTTAAGTTGAGAATGTGTCGCCAAGCACTTATGTTAGTGTTCCGGCAGCTACACTTGAGCGCCAGTACCTCTACGTTTAGCGTTTTTAGCATCTTAGACCTCAGCATCACTAACATTACATGAGATTGTGCTCTCACCTGTTATGTATATAAAAGAAGCCTTAGTCCATAATGAAATGTATTGTTATTTAAATTTAATATAATAATATCATAGCGAAGTGGTTAGTGATAGCTGATTTATAATATTATGTTTGCGTAACAGGAAAATACCTTCATTCAAAGTTATCACAATAGTAGATAGTATCAGTTTGTTTGTTAGTCGTCGAGAGCTAATTATCTTATCGTTTGTACTAAATTGTTTTAATTAATTATATAAAAATAGGGTATTTAGGTAATCTGAATTGGTATCAATTGATACATTCAGATAAACAGATTTTTTATCATAAACATTTTCACTGTTATGATTATGCGTATTGTGTTTAGGCTTTTCACGTCGCCCACTATGAAAATAATAATCAAAGATTTTTTTGAAGACCCTGGTGTCCAATTTGTAGCATTTAGCAATACTGGTTTGTTCTAAAACAGTAACTGAATTTAAATGTGTAGTTGCTGGGTTGTTAGGGAACATTACAATTGTCAAATAACTCTGCCTCTTTGTTTGTTACCGTTTCCGAATAAACATTTGAAGCCATTGTAATGAAATTTGGTATAGGTATTGCCAAACGTCTATCGCTCTGAAGTTATTGTAAATAGCGGCGCTGTAAACAGAATATAAATAAAATATATACAAATATAACACATTTATACAAACAAAATGACAGAGGCCTGCCGTTGTGCATGCATCATACAAAAGCTATTGGATATATTTCGATAATTTTTTTAATAATAACTTCTTAGTCACTTGGTCCTTATCAAAAAATAACTACCACGATTGCTTTATTTAATATGAAATTACTAATGTTTTAAGAGGGCTACGTTTTTTTATAAGCACTACGCATTCAGAGATGTATGTTTTCTTGCCATGGAGAAGTGGGGCAAGCGGTTTGGTATTTATGTTATTTTCTCGTTATATAAAAAATATTTTTAAGGTAATAAATAAAGCAGACGAAGTAGAGGGTATTAATTAGTGTCAACATATAAATGTCGGTGAAAGGTCTGGGTGAGATCAAGGCTCGTTGCATACTTCTGGTTCCATGGCGATGTAGAATTTAAATCCAGCCGAACAGCAATTAGTTATAATCGGATTGTAAATATAATGCAATGAGTAAATCGGACAGAGTAACGACTGGCAGGCTTGTTGACACGATCTCCTCGAGCATCCGCAACAGAATGCCTCGGTTTTTGTTTCTTGAATTGACTACGCTATACCTTTTTTTTTTTTTATTGTAGCTCGGCAAAGTGACTGTACTGTGCCTGATGGTAAGCACAGTACAATCCAAAAACAATGGCGACCACCGAAAGACATACTATCCATCGCCGGTCGCCGCTGTCATGCCGGCCTGAAAGCGACCCAGTTAGGGACAGGCCCCCCCCCCGGTTGCTGGATATACACCGGCTGATCCTGGAACGCGACACGCCCAAACGTGCCACTATGGCGGGTGTTCCACCTGGTGTACGGTGGTCGCGAGCCAGTCGGGTACAGACACCCTACCACCTAGCAAGTGCTAAACAGCTTCACTGTAGTATAGAATGCCTCCCTCTCAAAATCAGTTCTTTTAGAACAACTCGCACTCTCGTGCCCCAGTCTCAATATTTCAATGGCGGCACGGTGTTGTCATTCTTAATCAAGTAAATAATTCTTAGTACTAAATTAATTACAAAATTATTGTTTGCTACGACATACAAATAAAACAGATACAATGTCTTTAATATATTGAATGAGTTTTATTTCATAAATATTGTCGTAAACTATACCTGCACAAAAATATGCGCATGCCGCTTCAAAACCGAACTAGAAGTTTGGTGAGACTTATGTATAGGTAGCCTGATACCTAAAAAAGCATATAAGCTACAGTTCTTAGTAAATATACCGAAAGATACGCAGATAAGTGTGGGAAAATAGCTAGGTTAAGATAAAAAAGCTTTGATATTTTAATGTACAAAAAGGTACCTACTCGATTTCAGAGGTTTAAAAAACTAATAGTTAACATTTCTTTGAATTGATTCTTTTAACAAAAGCGGAAAACGTTGAATACTATCAGTTTGAATTTTTTACTTGTAAACTGTTGCTTATTCAAAGTATTGAAATATTGAACACTGAATAACTCTCAAATTGTTTATTTCAGAATGTAACAAATTATTAAATATTAGATTTTTTTTTGGCATTCATGCTCTACGATGACTTATGTTGATTTATCAATTCGCATCGACTGAGTACAAAAAATATAGTTCATAACATTTTGTGTATCATACATACAACAGAAGTACACATATTGCTTTTAAATGCAATGTAAACTGATTAATTGTAAATTTGAATATACACACATTAAGAGAAAATACAGATATTTTGAATAATTATTGTTATATACCTTTGTAGTAAACACGCGCCGGTGGAATTTGCTACATTTTTCACGGTTGACGAACTGAGTCATCGACCGTAGTCAGATACTGCCTCGTCATAGTACCGCAAAAGAGCACCCGAACGAACGCTTGTGCTTAGTTTACACGATTACCTTGACATGATCAGTTTTAATTTCCTGCGACGGAGTTTAAGAAATAATTGCTTTTTTACTGTCTACTGACTGCATAGTCTACGATCTTTGTTGCAGCGTGAATGAGAAATTAAGCAACTGAACCGCAACCATTGTTGTAACAAAAATCTAGTTTCCATTTAGGAATAAAACTAAACGATGAATATAGTAATATTAACGTGTTGGAAATATCCTTATTTCAGGTATTATTATATCCTCCTTTATATTTGAAACCTAATTAATATTATAAATGCGAATATGGGTTTGTTTGTTTGTTTATTGCATACACGTTATTAGGAGTACAGAAAATGACATAAGAGTATCTTACACTCAGAAAAAAAGCATTGTTCCCGAAGGATAGATAAAATTTACACTAACGCGAGCGGCGGGCAAAATATAGTAGTAAATATATGATAAACTACTGGACATGGCAGACGTTGTCACGCCCTGTTAATAAAAAAACCTTGAGAAATTATATACCTAACCCTTCCTCATGAATCTCTTTATCTACTGGTGAAAACAGCATAAAAATCCGTTCAGTAGTTTTTGAGCTTATTGCGAACAGGCAGACAGACATACAGACGTGACAGAGGACTTTGTTTTATAATATGTATTGATTATTTCTAGCCAAAGCAATGTCTTTATAGTGTTATCAATTAAGCACAGAGTGAAATGTAAATTGATGGTATTTAGCATTTGTTTCGTGCGAATTATATCTTATGTCCTCATTTGAATGGTGAGTAAGAATATATCAGGTAGCACTTTTAACATTCCAGTCCTTTCAAAATGTGTCGAAAAGAAAAAGCCAGTTAGACATAGTAGCAAAATATAAAATTACCTACTTTGCAGCGATTCTTAGAATATATTGTTCAAGATTAACAGGAATTTATATATGATAATTTATTAGATTTATCTCTCTTTTCGATATTTGGACACACATTCCTTGATGTCTAGTCTAGTTTTATACTCACTGTCAAAAAATGTTTGCTTTTGTAGGGATAACATACTTGTAAGAAGTTTCTGAAAGTGTGAATAAAAATATTATAATTTCAAAGTTATAAGAACTAACTTGATTACGTTTAATTAATGCTTGTAGATAGTAGTACTCTTTTCTTTAGATGGTGTGGATTAGAAAAAGAGAGAAATACATATTTCCATTATAATCTATAATTTGTGTTTAAATTTTCATAGATAAGACATATAATAAGAATGAAAATCTAACGTGTCTGTACTTTTTCGATTTTCGTGATAAAAATTGTTGCAGGCGTCTAGGAATAAGTAATAGAATACACTTCAATCATTTTTAGAAATGTCTGTCTGTTTGTCTATCTGTCTGTTTGTATGAACACGCATCACTGCTAAAGTACTGGATTCACAATAAAACGTCACTTAGAATATTTTAAAGCATATCCTCGGGTGTAACTTAGTCTTTGTTTCATTAAAATCGGGCCACTCTATTTAAAGTTATTGTAATTTGAATGACAACGCGGCGTAAGTACAAGAGAAAAGTAGATAAGTAAATGGACTTAATACATACAGATGACTTTATTAATAACTGTTTTTTACATAAGGTTTATGCTGACGAAGTCGCGGGCACAGCTAGTATTTTGTAAGGCTGTTAATTTTTTGTCTTCTTTAAACAGTTGAACTAATCGCTAAATGCTTCGAAAACAAACCGTTTATTAAATTTATAAAGTTTTTCCGACTACATCATAGTAATAAAGCTTAGATGTGTGCACGTCTTAACACTCGCTTTTACCTTGCATTATCTAGATTCACTATCTTGTACGCGCGCAACAAATGTGTGTAGTCGTTTTGCGCATTCCGCGGTAGTCGGTCGCGGTACACGAGATTGTTAGTTTTCTGTGTGTAAATATATTTTTTGTTAATTGTACATGTGTTAGTGGTCTTGTGTTAACGGTGAAGCAGTTAGCGGAGCGCATCCACGTAAGAGGTAAATGCATAAGTGTAAATTAACCTTTGTTTTATATGACCATCGTATAGCTTCAACGGAAAGTCCGTTACTGCGGAGAGTCCTTTTGACGAGTTCAAATGTTTATATTTTTAGATGTTGCTTATTTCAAAATATGTTTTATGTATATAAGTATTGCAAATAGTGCGAAGAAGATATTATATATAATTTTGGTTAGACTTGATAGAAGTATGTTTGTGTAAAAACCGTTAGTAGAAAAGAAATTTATTCATATACAAGATTGATAAATTATTTGTACCAGAATTGTATATTCTCTCTATATATATAATTATTCTCTCCGTGTGTATATGACAGAACTCCTCTTAGATGGATGGACAGATTTTACTGACATTTTTTGTGTGTTCAGGTGGATTTAACAATGATTTAGATTCACAGTTGGATCTGGTAGGTAACCGTGCGGTAGAATTTTTGGATTTTTTTTATTATAAAGGCAGGACTACGGCCGCCGGGCCCGCTAGTATAAATAATTATATGGACCTATACTGATATTATAAAGCTGAAAAGTTCGTTTGCTTGAACGCGTTAATCTCAGTAACTACTGGACCGATTTAAAAAATTCTTTCACTTAGATAACTATTTAGCGAGGACGGCATATCATCACGCTAAGCCGCTAATACGAGCGGAGCCCTCATGAAGAATGTTTCAAAATCAGTTTTTTTTAAGTGAAACTTCTAATGCGACTTCCAACAAGGTTGCGTTAAACGTTTAACGCTCCAGGGGAGGAAGAATAGAAAGAGACAGAGCGAGAAAAATATTCAAACATTTCGTAACTTACTTTAGTTTAGTTCCCATTATAAATGTTATAGATGTAGATATTTTTCCACTTGAAAATGATAATTAAAAGATGCAATCAATTGTGAATTTTAAGCAATGTTAATAAAATTTGTCTTAGAGAAACAATATGATTTCACTAAAAATCAATTTCTACCCCTTCCTATTTTCATTTCCACATTACGAAGTTTCACTTCTTCCTCGCGGAGGGACTCCACGCACTATTTTTTTCTTTTTGACAGCTTCCACTGCGCGTTAGCGTTAGCCCAAAGTAACCATTCCACGCAAATAAAGTCGCGGCCAGAAGCTAGTATATAATAACATAGGTCTTTTGAGATTCAATCACGTCAAAATTATTTAACGCATCGCCATAGGATTATGACGGAATTTTAAGTACCTAGATATTTCTAGGCTATTTATTTTTGGATTTAATTGTGCCTTTGCTATTTATTTAATTAAATGTTTATTTAATGGACAGCGAAGTTAGTGGGTAATAGCTAGTTAGATATAATATCTATTTACATATGTGTATGTCATTGTCGCGTTGGGTATATGCGAATGTAGCTTCATAGTAAACATAACTTGAGTTCAAAGTGAAACTGATCGCTCTAACAGCGAACAATATGATGTCCAAATAGGTAAAGGAGGAATTTACGGTATTATTCCCTTATTGTTACTTGATACATTTAAATATATCGTAATTAATTATAGCGTATATGTAAATGTATGTATGCAAAATTTTATGATGATCGGTCTGGTAGTTTCGGCGTGAAAGCGTAACAAACAAACATACTTTCTCATCTTCTATTCTATACATATAATAAAAATGAAGTGTCTGTATGTAATATCAAAATAACACTTTTTTACTGATTCGGTGTGGAACTATACACGCAACTGATAATAAAAATGCAATTTTTAAAATTTTTGTTGGTCTGTTTGTCTGTCTGTTTGTTCCGGGGAATCTCCGAAACGGCTGGGCCGATTTTGACGGGAATTTCACTGGGAGGTAGCTAAAATTACAGCGGGTTACTTAAGCTACTCTAATATAGATTAGCTGTGAACCGTGACTTCGTCTGCAGTACTATCTCCAAAATGGTTGAACCGATTTCCACGGGACTTTCACTGGCAGATAACAGATCTTATAAAAAGTAATTTAATTTATTTTAATTTAGACTAGCTGTTAACCGTGGCTTCGCCCGCTATGCTATCGCCAAAACGGTTAGACCGATTTTCATGGGACTTTCACTGTTAGATAGCGAACCTTATAAAAAGTAATTGAGGTTATTCTATTTTAGACGAGCTGTTACCAGCGACTTTGTGTGCATGAAATTTAGCAAGATTTCAACTCATTCTTTATTTTTAATAAAAGAAATAATTATCAGCTTATTGTTTACAATTCGACATTATAATTATTAAGAACTTTAATGATATAGAGGTCTTCCTAATAAGATCTTAGATTATAAACGTATTACATAAAGAGTTATTACAGACAAGCGTTTAGTTTTTGTATAGTCACAAAATCTTAATGGTAATGTGTATTATGTAAATGTAAATCTTTATAATAATATTTTAAGTTATTGCTTCACTAGTTCCTTATACAGTGTAAGTGAGCACTGAGGTAGTTATATGGTGGGTTGAGGTTCCAAATATGTTGCTCATGACAAACCTCATTTGGCACGCTGTTAGTATTTATATATCTGATGTACACGTTAATGTTACTATAAGTAGTGTGCGTGTCGTACTTACAATATTTTTTAAAGAGCATTTCTATAATTGTACATGGTCTTACAATTTTATAATTCTTTAATACGATTTAAAAAAAACGCGTGCGGAGCTGCGGGTACAGCTAGTTTATAATATTAGTAAGTATGTATTTATAACAGATTGAATATCGAATTATTGAATATTTTAGGTTACAATATTATTGAATCGTTAACTATAATCAACCACAACAGTTAATTGTTATTGATTACTACAATATATTATTATTGTAGGTATACACAAAATATATATAAAAAGAGAAGATATTACAGATAATGAATGAAAAACAGGAATAAATGCCATTTAAAAGTCAAGATTTTAAAGAACTAGTTATATACTTAATTTATGATTAAACAAAAACTGAATAATTATGAGAATTGAAATGCAAATATATGTGTTAAATATTATAATTAAGTAAAACCTTCAAATAAATAGTGTATTATTACTTTGTGACTAAAATTTTATTAACGTTAGTTTCATAATGGACGATCACCAAGACGATACTCACCTAATAGGTATCCTATCAAAAACATCAATGTGAAATGAGAGCCAAGTTCAATATTATGACATATGCCTTGTTGGCTTCAACTTCACTTCAGTGAGATCTAAATGGGTGCCAAGTTCAATGGTCAGTCCTGAAATTTATTTATAACAACATAAAATATGTTATAACAACTTAAAATATCATATCTGTTTATAACTTTGGATAATACTGAAGCCCAAGATCTGACTATGTATTCCTTTGACTATACCATGAATGACCTTTGTATTCATCCAACTACCTATCTGGATGCCAAATTTGAACTCTCTAGCTCGTCTGGAACTGGGTTAGAATTTTGGTCTATAGGTCAGTCAGTGATAAAAATGACGATTTTTGGACGTTAATCTTTAAATAACTGTTTGATGTGTGTTTATACATAAACAGAGCACATATATATCTCGCAAATCTCAATACATGAGCCGAATTTGACATGCTTATGTGAAATAGTTTTCGAGATATAAGGGGGTGAAAAGTGGCTCCAAATGGTTCGTGTAATATACACACGGTAGCGCTTGCCATTCTGTTAGCATGAACCTGGCTTGACACGCTACCGTCTCTTAGTTAATTATCATTCATCATCAATGTTTTAAACGTTTTAAAACTTTGCATGAGGTCTTAAAATGAAATCTGATTGAAATTTTCTAAAGTAACAAGCACTTTTTATTAAACAATAATTTTGTTATTTTTTTATCTAGAGAGTCTTGTAAAAATTAGAATAATATGTAAACATATTGACTATTTCAATAACAACCTAATAGTTATTTAGTTTTAAACAATTTTAAACTTTATTTAATATGAGATATAAAATATGATTCAAATTTTCTAAAGTGACCAACACTTCCTATAAAGTAATAGTTTTTTTCCCGAATTAATTTACCATTTAGTGACATACAATTATAAATAGTGTCTTATATGTCACTGCTGTTTAACTTATTGTTTAAATCAAATATTTTGAAAAAACCCTTTACCAAAAGTAAGCGGTTAGAAAAACAGAATTATTGATGTTTGCCATTCACCGGTCGGTGTTTGCAAGCATTTAAAGATCAATGAACCGATGTAAATGTCATTCGTGCTTGAGATTGATAATGTTGTTGTAAGTGGGTGCTTAAGATTCGAGTGGAATTTCGCGTATGTTTATATTGTTATCAATCTATCACCGTCGGCAATACGTCTTGGGGTCTGAGTAATTCCTTGTCAAAGACATGTTTTCTTATTTTCATTATATGAAATCTGAGAGTTATAAATTATACGGTTACGGGACTACGGTTCATTTTAAAATTAGTTAAATTTTTGAAAAATCTAACAAAGTATAATGCGGGATACTTATTCATTTTTTAATTTATGCCATCGTTTGTAACTAATACACAATTTCGCCAATGTCACTTAGATTATATAGGGTAATTGTGCCAAAAGAATATTGTTCCTTAAGAGCTGATGAACTTTCGAAACATATTAAATTATTATATTGGTGGAGTTAATTCAAGGAAAAGATTGAATACTTTTATCTCGAAAACCAATTAGTCATAGATTTGATACTTTCAGGAACTTAATATTTTAGTACTGCCTACATGTCTTCTAAGCATCACTTCAATATCTTTCCGAGGTTGATTAATCATGCTTATATATGTGTATATGTACTATGTATGTATTCTCTTGTTAAGTATGCCTTAAATATGCAGAAAATCAGGATAACCAGTTAAAAGAATATTAACCGAATTAATAAAATAACTCACATTTCTATATTGTTATTTAAAAAAAGACTATAAGGATGAATCCTAACTACCTCTTAATGGTATTAAGAGTAACTATACCAATACGTATGCTTTTACTTAAAAACGAAATATTCCGACCACTATTGGATGGATGGTCACCCGAAGTAATAGATTAATCCTGGTTCTAAAATCCTTTTCAAGGTCTTTTCCACTTTGTTCTGTTACGACGTCAAAATAGATTATAATTATTTTTAAATCTTAATATAAAAAAAATACTAATTGAACTTTTGGTTTTTCCTTTATTCTTTGTTTTAGAGGACAATTATGATGTCACGTCTTATATTGTTTACACATGGAATTTATATCTTGTCAAACAAAAACCAAATCTTTACGTATACTTGTAATATTTTCTTTTTATATCATAGGAGGCAAACGAACAGGCGCGTCACCTGATATTAAGTGATCACTGCCGTCCATAGACACTAGCAACTTCAGGAGAGTCGCAAGTGCGTTGCCAGCTGTGTTTGAGGGAAAGAGGGGGGAGGAGAGGGAGAGGAGCGGAGAGGCCTCTCACTGACCGAACGAAACGCAGCAATGCAAGCACTGTTACTTCACGTCGGTTTCCATGTATTAGGGATCATTCAAGTATTACGTAAGCACTGATGTGAGGAGGGGGGTTCCTTGATTTGCTTATTTTTGATGTTGGGGAGTCTATATAGTAATTACGTCAGCAATATTTATTTGCTGAATTAGAACAGATTTGAATATACTTATATAAATGTTTACGTAATTATAGGGGGGGACGGTTAAGAACAATGCTTACTTTTGCTGATCAGGGGGAGAGGGCGGTCAGAAATAAAAAAAATCTGCTTACGTAATACTTGAATAGCCCCTTATTTAAAAATGTTAGATGTTTTAATTTTGACCAATTTTTGGTCCGTTAATCAATTAAATTGTCGAATACGTTTTAGTACTGAAAATGTAGAAAAAAGTGTGAAAGAGTCTATGTAATAGGTACTGTCGATTTTTTAAAAGTTATTTAAGGATCTGGATTGTTGTAAGCACTAACAAATTTGTTATAACAAATTATATTCTTTTACTGCACTGCAAAACCCGCTATATCAGTCTAGTGAGATGTATTTTATTGTTTTATGAAAAGCCCTTTTCATTAATTGTGGGATGTCTTTGATTCTTTTGTTTTTATCTTGACATCTTCTTTATCTATATATAAATAAGCAGTGGGAAATTGGTTAAGAACATCTCACTCTTCTGTTTCTCAGCCGATTTTCTTCATTCTCTTTTTGTTTTGTAGTTACTGACGAGCTTTGGTGTTTGTTACTTATCAATAAAATAATTGGAAATGTTTTTTTTCTCTATGGTTGTAATACGAGCACTTGTATATAATTCTTCTGTCCGTGTGTATGTAACTGAACTCCTTCAAAACGGCTGAACAGATTTTGATAAAAATTTTTGGTGTGTTCAAGTGGATTCAAGAATGGTTTAGGTTCATAATTGGAGCCGGTAGATGGTGCTGCGGTTGACTTTTAAGTTTTTATTTTATTATCACGTCCGCCGGACCTGTTAGTTACTATATAATCCCTATGACTCTTTTACCATTATTAAGTTACCTCGGATACATTTTATCACTATTGTTTACCCTATATAGAAGCGTAAAGGTATGTAGCAGAAATTATACTCTGAAAACATTATCTGCCTGCAAAAGCCTGCAAAGTTGGTGTAGTTGCTTCGGAGATTAGCTGGAGAGACAGCAAAAATTACAATTTCATGTTTACTTATAGAATTTCTGTTGTGTGAGATTCAGTTGTGACTTGCAGTTAAGTAGGAATAATTGTCATAATTATTCAAACATTTCAGATTACATAATAAAATAATGAAATAAAAGTCTGTTTTGAGTTATTTCAATTATTAAAAAACATTTCGTTCTCGTGGTTAAGATTTTACTTGCTTCGTGTTTTTGTTAAAGTCTTCGATCAACAATAACAATTGTTATTGAAGTTAAAGTCGATACTCGCATATACGCGAAAGATAATAAACTTTGGAATGTACATGACGGGAACTTTAAATATTCATTGTTGAAGTTATACTTCTTTTGGCGCGTTAGGGAAAAATGATGAGAGTAAATTTTTACGATGCGCGCGCACACCGTCACGAAAAACCGGCACCCTGAACTTCAGCTAACTAGCTATAGTCAACATTTTGTTTCTTTGTATTTGTTGTTTATATTTCTTTGTATTAAAACTTTCAATGTGATAAATACCTTTTTTCTATTGTAGTGTCGTTTTTTCTACAAACGTAGAATAAGGCGAAAGATAAAATTTTTGAAAAGAATTTTATCTTGTTATGCCAAAGAAGTATAACTTCTAATGCGTGTACATAAATACACACACACTTTTTTTATATATTTTTATATACTTTAACGATGTTTTCGCTTCACCGAAAGATCCAAGACTCTTTCGCAAGGACCTATGTCGACCAACGTTGTGTCCGAACGCACTAACCACTAAGCACTCAGCCATGATCGTTTCAAAATAACAAACTGTGCGGTTACCGAACGAAAGTAATATTAATTCAGGACACAAACTTTCAAATAATTAAATAAATTCACAGACTCGATAGTCGGCACGTACGGAAGTAAACGATACGTTTTTATTGTTATTATATTTTGTACGCGATGTTGCGTGATCTACTGGACAACTTGTGTTCGTTTTGTACGGAAAATTGCCTTCCGCGTGTATTAAATGCTCTTTTTTGGGTCATTATAGCACCCGCTCTCTCTTTCAGTACATTTTTTTACCCGTAAATCATGTTACGTTTTTTTTTTCTGATAGTTATATCATTAAATAATTATTCAATATTTTCCTTCAAACTACTAACTAAGTACTCGGAAACCTTTTTGGTTGTTTAGATTTGTGTAATTTTTCCACTTGATTTTATAAAATATTTATAAAAATTCTGAATTTAAGTTGAGTTATTATTATTATTAGACATAAGAAGAGAAAGTAAAGGAGAATATTTACAATATATAACATCTGCGTCTCCAAAACTCTTTCTCGTTCTTCTCGATAACTGAGTTCTTTTCCGAATCGATGGTAGTTTTAACGTTTATAAGTGCATTTTAGGGCCCAATTTAAATAAAGTATTTTCGATTTTGATGTTTTTTAATTGTCCAGCGAACATATGCGGCCTTATTACAAAAACAAAAATGAACACGGATATAACACGAGTTTTCCTAAGCAGTGCCTACAATTTAAAATCTAGTTAAAGTCATGTTTAGAATATTTTATTACAAAAGCGTGTCCAAGCGGTCTTTACCTAACATCTGATTTAAGTTTTTTATGGAAGCAACTCTGAATAGCATTCGTTCAATTCGATCTCATCATTCAAAAACGTTCCATTACATACAGATACTTTGCAAAAAAATTCAATTTATGAATAATATTTTTATTCAGATCTTCATTAAGAGAATTTATTTATTATACGTTAAATTGGCTATCATTATTGCGATATCATAAATAAAAGAAAGTGGTGTATAAAATAAATAAAACAAGTAATTTATAATATTTACTAGCGGGCCCGGCAGACGTTGTCTCGCCCTGATTATAAAACAATCCTTGACAAATTATATACCAAAATGTTCCTCGTGAATCACTTTACGCACTGGGGAAAACCGCATAAAGATCCGTTCAGTAGTTTTGAGTTTATCGCGAACAGACAGACAGACAGACGCGGCAGGGGACTTTGTTTTATACTATGTAATGATAGATTGCGTAAGGTGTGCGTCAGTGCGTAAGGTGGAACAACAGTATAATGACAGATTAATTACACTGTCAGATGTCAATAGCGTCAAATAGTAGTAGTCCCACGAAATCCATAATTTACTATGAAACTTCTTTTGCCGGCAAATAGAGATACAATTAATCACAACGATAGAATAAGAACTGTCGACTTAGACAAGCGTTAGAGAATATTTAAATTAAATTAATATCTATCTGTAAACAAGGGTAAGACAGTATTTTGTGATCAAATTTTTTAAGTAAGAGTTCAATGCGTATTTAACTTTTTTGTAATAAGACGGGTAAAATTCAAGCGGCTACTGAATATTCGAGCAATATTATTTCGATTAAAGGGAACGTTTTCAACGTTAAAAAACGAATAAAATATTCAGGCGAATTGAATTTGAAAGTCAGAAACTAAGGTTACATTTCATTGACCAAAAACAAAGCTAATGTTTAATAGAAATCACGCTCTTAATGCTGCTATAACTTACCAGATGTTGCGTATTATCTCGGTTGTTGGCTAATTGAGGTAGATAGAAATGTGAACATTGCAATATATATGTGCATACATTTTTATATACTTTATGAATTAATCATTACATAGTATAAAACAAAGTCCCCTACCGCGTCTGTCTGTCTGTTCGCGATAAACTCAAAAACTACCGAAAGGATTTTCATGTGGTTTACATCTGTGGATAGAGTGATTCACGAGGAAAGTTTTAGTGTCTAATTTGTCAAGGACTTTTCATAATCAGAGCGGGACAACGTCTGCAGGGACCGCTAGTCAAACATATGATGAGCTGCACAAACTCAATGCAAGATATACATATTGCATGTACACAGGCTACTATACTACACGTCGGTAGTCTGACGAAAGCCGCGCTAGCGCAATACGATTGGTCACGCTTACTAGGATTTCATGATGCGAAATCATAAATTTATCTCCTGTCAAAAAATAACACTCAACACACCTAAACAAGTTATCACTTCAAAAAAATGAATAACTGACTGACTGACTACCATATCAATGCACATCTCAAACTACTGCAGTTAGAGTAGTAGCGGTAGAGCCACGCAGAAGCTATTACTGGTTTCAGCATGAAAGAGTCGGCTCGTCCGGGGCAGTACCGCCCTCTCATAGAAAACCGACGTAAAGTAATAGTGCTTGCATTGTTGCGTTTCGTTAAGTCAGTGAGAGCGCCGGAGTCCCGCCTCCCCTCTTCTCTCCCTCTCTTTACCTCAAACACAGGCTGACAACGCACTTTTGACTCCCCTGGTGTTGTTAGTGTCTATGGCCGGTGGTGATCAATTAACATCAGGTGACGCACCTCTTCGTTAGTCTGCTATGAGAAAAAAAAATAGGGCCGTCGAAATTTGCATGCAGGTTTCTTTTACAGGAGGATTTGTGGGAATTCCGTCCTTAAGATGGTGAAAAAGGAGATGCATGTTGTATAAAAGTCCGCATTTGTTTCGTAAGACTTTTATTCTTTTATATATACGTATATATATAGACGTAAAATAAAAAGGCGAAAGTGATTAACGGAAAACATGTGCGAAGCGTATAAAATTTATATATCGTCATAAACTAAGACTATATTACTAAATCAACCAAATATCCAGTATTTACATTTGTCATGTATGTACGAGGTTTAAATATTTAAAATTTTACAATGTACAATTGTAATACTTTAAGAATTAAACAATCAGCGATAAAAATCATGAGACTAATATCTCGTGACTTACCTACGTATGTGATGTAATTTTTAACGAGCACGTAAGATCATTCCATACTCTGAAATTTATTTAGTTATCAATTAGAAATCTATGTTATTACTTCGTCAATTTATTAGGGAAGGACAAGGTACATTATTAAAAAAAAACCCTCATTATTGCATTGGTCCCATCATCACACACACATATAATACAAGTTGGCATACCTAAGTGTTAAACTTTTATACTATAAACTAACGGTAGATAGCATAGCAGTACATATATGTTTGGAACGCATAATCGTTTTTTTTTTCGAACTGACTATGCTTTTGACCTGACGGACTTTCACAGCTTTACCGAACTGATAGGGCGAGCACTTAAGACACTTCGCCGCGTGGCAACAGGCTCAAGGGCACCAAAATGGCGAACCTCGACTTGGGCTGTTGCCTTGAATGCAACACCGTGAATCTGTCTAAAAACCTTAATCGATCGTTATGAAAATTCATATGTTAGATATATCTCAACAGGGAAAATACTTCACACAACATCAACTTTACTACAATTCAATTATTTATTGAAATAAATAATAATATCAACATATAATAATAAACGTATATACAAATACTTAAATACGAGTATAAGTACCAACTGATTTATGTATAGACTAGCGGCCCCGGCAGGCGTTATCCCGCTCTGATTATAAAAAAATCCTTAATAAATTACATACGAAAACCTTCTTCATGAATCACTTTATCCACTGGTGAAAACCGCATGAAAATCCGTTCAGTAGTTTTTGAGTTTATCGGGAACAGACAGACAGACAAACGCGGTAGGGACTTTGTTTTATACTATGTAATGAAGTATTGAAAATTCAGGTCCTTTGATCACGTTAAAATTACTGAACGTATCGACATAAAACTTTGATTTTACGATGCGAAATTTTTTGTAGATGGTTTTAGGGTACCTATTTTTTGGACCCTTCGCCATTTTTAATGCTCATCAAAGCAGTCGGAAATTGATAAATTAAATCTGTAAGTAAAAATAAAACAACGAAAATGAACCGCCTCCAAAGACACGAACTCAAAAGTGTTAATTAATATTTAATTCATTTTACCCTTACTTCTTCGACTTAACTTTAAAAAATAAATTAAATTCCAATTACAAAGCTCAAATAATACCTATTATAATATTTTTAAGTAGGTACTAAGTTCCATTTCCCTATTTAAAATACAAAAGACAGTTAAAGAGTATTTCAGATTTTCACTTTTTAACTGGCATAAAATTAAAATGTTTTGCTTGTTCATATACGTACATTATTAAGTTTCACTGTGATCTATTCAACGGTGTATAAGTTTATTTATTGCAGCGCTATCTAGTGACGATTATAGTAAAATGAATAGCATGAAAACACCATGGTGTTCTAATGTTATAGAAGTTGGTGTTACAGCGCCATCTAGTGGCGATTAAAGTAAAATGAATAGCATGTTCTCACTTTCATGGTGGTACTACACGTCATAACTCTTTTAATATTATAAACAAGAATTTTTTTCAAGATGGAAGGATGTTTATTACTATTTCAAGCAATAACTACTGAACGGATTTTGATGAAATTTAGAGTAATATAGTTTATACATTAGAATAATGTATAGGCTACATTTATACATATAATTTTTCTGTCGGCGTGTATGTGTCTGAACTCCTTCTAAAGAGCTAGGCCGATTTTGGCGACAGTTTTTGTACGTGTTTAGGTGGATACAATAATGGTTTAGATTCACAATTGAACCCGGTAGGTGGCGCTGCGATCTGATTTCAGGATTTTTATTATTTTCAGGACAGAATAACTTCTGCCGGCCGCGTTAGTATTCTATAAAGATATTATACATTTAGATGTTAAATTGGCTAAAATATAAAGATAAATGTCAAATAAGTTCGAAAAAATCCTGCCACTTGAGAGCTTCCTCGGCCTATGTTGCATAAACCTTTAAGAGTTACAAGAAAATATTGTTTCTACTTACAGTATTTATTAAGATCCAAACACAAACGAAGTTCCGGGTAGGCGCTAGTCTCATATATCTACTAAAATAATTTCTATATACGCACTAGCTGTTACCCGCGACTTTGTTTACATGGAATTTAGCAAAAAAAAATGTTCACTGAAATCGTACGCGTGGGACACGAATTATACTGGACGCAGCTTCATTAGTTCATTATACTTACGCGGAATCCTTACTATTTACAATAATAAACGTAGCCTTATAAAAACAGCTATCTGCCAGTTAAAGTTCTGTTAAACGCAGCCCAACCGCTTACTAGATTACTACGGAACAAACAATCAGGTAGACAGACAAAAATTTCAAAATTGTTTCATTTTTGTTATAAATACCGTATATACCTTCATACTGGTTTAATAAAAAACTTTTACTATTCTACTTAACTGTTTTCTAACTATTGAAACTTACATTTTAAGTTATGTAGGTATATAGATTTAGATGAACGTAAGGTCATATAAATATGTTGATTTTGGTATATTTATGTTGGATACGTTATCACGCGTATCAAATACAAACGACGTCCTTTGTTAAACGGACTTCCTAACTCATTATGATAATAATATTATACAGTTATCAATACAAACCGTTAATGGTTTGTAGACCATTAGATATTGATAATGGGCAACCGGTGACGTATCTCTTATCAACACAATAAGGGGAAATTCATACATTCCCGATAACGTATGTATATTTGCGTAGGAATTAATGAGGTTTATACATGCGTCACAAATATAATGAACTAACTGTCCGCTTTATGTAGTGGATTAATGGCCATGGGTACATTTCCATAACAGAGTGACACTTTTCAAAGGAGGGCTTTGAACTTCTGATCCGCAACCTTTTTGTGCAACGAAAAGAAAAGAAAGATAACACTGTGTCGAGTAGAGTGTTGAGAACATTGGTTCTCGTGCGATCATCGAAGTTAAGCAACCTCGGTCGCGGTCTGTACTTGGATGGGTGACTGGGAACACCGCGTATAACGTTGGATTTTATCACGCTTTTATTAGCTTCACCTGTATGTATGTATGTAACCGACCCCTTTGAGCTCGATTTTGTCCTACTTTGAACGATCAGATTTAATTCAAACTTTGCACACCTGTCAAAGGTCGATGACAATGCAATAATCCGAAAAAAAAGTTAAAAAAAATTAACTAAAAATTGAAAAATAAATATTAGTTTAAAAAAACTAAAAAAACACGCTTTCATAAAAAATCCAACTAAAAAACAGAAAATAAAATTTAATAAATGTGGATTAAGAATAGTGTAAATTAGAAATAAATGTATATTTTTGTAAAAAGTGACAAAAACATCGTCACTGTTAATATCAGCACCTCCAGATATTTATTAGATATTCCAGATATCCTCCAGATATTCTTAATCCAAATTTATTAAATTTTATTGTTGTATTCTTTGAAATGTTTTCCGGTAATATAAAAGTTTCACTTCTATCGCGTGCCTATATGATACACGCTGTTTTATTTAATTTGACTTATATACTTAAGTATTAGGGTAGACTTTACTTGGCACTACCGTTTGGAATTGCCTGGCCGTTGTCATGTCATACAGCCAGAGAATACGTTTATAAAACAACAACGTATTTAAAAATCATCGTTTGTTGACGGTGGAAACCAACGCATACGATTGGCCGAACCTGTTGTCGATTAGCCACTATTGGTACGTAAGTTTAAATTATACAACATTAAAAAAATATAAAATTTAAAAAAGTATTGTTGCATATTGACGAATAACTGATGGATTACCCCAAAATGACGCCTTTATTAATCAAATATATATATAAGTTATACATATACGTGGATTAATTTTATACTTTATTCCGCGACATAAATATTCTATGCCCTGAAATTGTTTTTTATTTAGCATATGAGTGCCTTTCTCGAGGCCTTATTTGTTAATGTGTATTTAATTTATTGAAACAAATGTTGCTTAATCTTTATTTAACCTAGACTTACATGCTTAGAGAAAAGATATGTTACCTTGTTTACACATGAAATTGTTTTACATTGTTGAAATGCGATTATTATCTAATTTTCAATGTTAACTAAAGTAACAATTTCGACACGATAAAGGAAGTAATTTTTATGTTTCCACGTTGTAATTTATGTTTAAAAATCGTGATTACCTTCGTACATCATAGATTTTACACGCACGTTACATGTGTTCATATGGACGTATTTATATATGATAAAATCTATGACTCTCATTTATATATTTTACTAGACGATACACGCGATTTCGCTTGCTTCATTGATGTGAAACATCTATAAGCGGAGGGTAAACCTGAATGTTCGCGTGGCGACGCAAAACACGAACTTTACACTATTAACGAAATACTCAAAAACATTTGCAACCCTATCTGTATAGACATAAGAATCAATCTATTTTGTCGGGCACTCGTTCTACTAGTGTTACGCGGCACGCGCCGACGACCTAGCGCGCTTTGATAAATGCCGACAAACACACCGCACCTGCACCTAATTGAATTTTTGTATTAAATAAAAATGAATATTAATTTTAATTTAATAAAATAAATAAACAGTCATTATTTTATGGAACAAATTTGTAATGATTTATCTTTTCATTATGCCATAGCTGATTCCTGTCATAATCTGTTCTTTTATGCATATAACTTATACAAAACAATTTCGATATTTCACATCTGCCAGGCGTCCCGGGACGGCACAACTTTTATCTTAACAGTATGTGTCATGTACGACGAAATAATATAAATTATATTGAATACACTTTTGTTTAGTAAAATATACTTTTGTTTATAATATTTCTTGGTAAGCAATGTTATTCATTTACTTTCACTCTTCTACGTATGCGCTCTGTCGCTGAAAGCATAGTGCTTACAAAATCGTCTTCGTCTAAAATAAAATATTCTTAAAAGTTGTAATAACTTTGTATTCAATGAAGCTAACGTGATAATCTCTTTTTAGCACTAAGAAGTAAAACTAGAAGTAAAATTAAAACTAAAACCACAGTACTATTTAATCAAAATATATCCAGTAATCAGGCCAATAGCGTAGTGGGTTGGAAAAATATCCAGTAGTTTGTGTGTGATGCACGCACAATGTCAGACCTCTTCAAATATAAAATGATCTAAGATTTTTATAATTATTTGATTATCTCTGTTGTTATTAATAATGCTATCTGTATACATATTAGCTATATATAACCCTATTAATTAATAATAATAAATAAAGTATGAGAATCAACTCACACACAGACACACACACACTTTTTTTTTGGGGACTTGTGTATTAAATGCACCGCGCTAGCCGGCGCGAGCCGCGAGCCGGCATTAGCGGCATTTAATTCACAAGTGCCTTTAATTGTAATTAAAATTTAAAACGATATGTATAGATATTAATCTTTAAGGTAAGATTTCGTTACATAACCACAGTTAACTTCCGATGAAATACACATTCGAAATAGATTCGAGTGAAATCATTTCACACTAATTATTACTATTTTTTATCTATGAATACAAGTAGGTGGCCGAATTTTTCACTTTGTTCACTGAACAATACCAAAACGTAAGCTTTCTAGATCGTTTTCGCAGATTGTAGAGTTAATTCAATGAGATTAACCGTGACCGTTCCCACATGAGCGTTACGGTTTCTAAACTCGGTTTCTTTTGTTATATTGTTTTTTATATGAATTCATCTTTATTATGCAGGTTACGAGGATGTATTGTAGAAATTTGTATTTAGTGTTAAATTGTTGATGAGTCTATAAATTAATCGTTACATTTCCAAGTGAGCTAAATCCATTTTAATCGTTAATATAACATGTTTAATTTTTTAAAATTTCTAGTTTTTATACTCCGAGAACGAAGTTCAAATTTTTCCGTCTATAAGATTTTTAGTTTTCTTTTTTTATGATCTTCATATTTTACTTGTATAAGATTTAAAGATCTTAAACAAACTTTAACTTAGATTTTCTTGGTTGTTTATTAGTATTTGTTTTGATATTATTATTTTTATTGTATTATATTATTAATTATATTATAATATATATATTAAATATAATTTTTTATTATATTATTAATACTGCGAGTGTACTGTACTTATATACCTTTCACCTGGTATATTTCGAGTACATTAAGAAAATACTATCTCATTCTCTTACAGCCTAGAACCTATATATACATTTATAGCTATCTCTTTTTGATTACACATTTTGTCTAATGAAATCCATTTCACACCGTCCCAAAAGAAGTTTCACTTCAAAAGTCAAGTTGCACTGTTACGTACTTTTACCTTTAAACATTGTCCGTGTTATTACAAAAAACTTAAATACGCATTGAACTCTTACTTAAAAAAAGTTTGGTCACAAAAGATTGTCTTGCCCTTGTTTACAGATGGACATTATTTAAATTTAAATATTCTCTGAAAACTTGTCTAATTTGACAGTTCTTATGTTATTGTTTTTCAAATTGCCGGCAAAAGACATTTCGTAATAAATTATGAATTTCTTTGGTATAATTAATTTGGAAGAACTGTTTTAAATATATTAAACAATTTTAAATTCACAAGTAAATCATAACAACTACTATATCACATATATATTTACACCGAAGACCACCGACGTCGCAAATTACTGAGGAAAAAGGAAATTACAAGGAATTCGGACTAATCACCACTGCGGTACCGTGAGAATCGCCTCGCATATCGAATCTCCCTCGGGCAGTACTCGGATGTCAAGAACTACTCGGGTCACTATTTGATCACCCTTCAATCTTTGATCGTGTCTTTTAGGTTACAGCTAAGGTTACTCGGTCAAAGTTCGTGCATTAACCGAATCCTCCTTTAGTTGTATGTTAATACTTTGACTGCCACGCCGTAATCTCATGTTACTTTTAGGAGGCCGCGTTACAGATGAATTTTTACAATAGTAAAAAGTTCTAGCACTCCGACCTCCAATGACCGCAGTGTCACATATGACCAAGGTAGCAGTCAAAGTGTAAATAAATACTGTGCAGAAGTAGAAATGGAACAACTCTGAAGTGCAATTGTTAAGAGTTGACAGTGGTTGTCGATAAACTCACATTATACTAGAAAACGAATCAGATATTTTATGAATTGATGATGATTTAGCGGTAGTGTATACAGCGCCCCGATCGACGTCGCGTATGCTCGAATCAAATGAGTTTTGGTGAAGAAAGATTTTGTGATGAAACTATAGCATAATGGTAGGATTTTTCTAATGGCCTCTTGGTTAGTTATCACTTTCAAGTCGAAAATTTATCACAAAGTACTTATAGGTGTGTTCTACTAGCTGCAATTCAGTACAAATCCTTCTCTATGTTTAAGCAGTTACAATCTGAGTTCACTTTGTCACATAAAATCAAGGGAGACTGTGGATAGACGCTAAAAAGTCTATAAAGAATTAAAAAATGTATATTTATAAAAATCTGTAGAAATAAAGCTCAAGTACCTAACTACCTCTTATTTGTCCAGGCTAAGTTCCGAAATGGCTAAATCGTTTTTAACAAGACTTTTGTTGGCGGATCGAAGATGTGCCAGAATATTATATAAGCTACTTACACTTTTCTATAAAGGATAAGTAGAAACGATAAAACTCTACACAGGTAAATTAAAATCAATAATGTCTTTTTGGGGTTAACCTTAATGTTATGATGACACGATTATGATTAAAAAAAACATCGTACAATTTAATTTTAACGAAATGAAAATGTACAACTTCCTCTAATTTACTAAACGAAATAACCATATGTGAGTCGGTTCTTTATTTATGTTATTATTCAGAAATATAGAAATAATTTTAGAAAAATTTATTTTTTCAGGTTGTCGGAAAATTTTACTGTATTACGCCAATCTATAGGAGTTAAGTAATAATGAAACAATTTAACAGAGCTAACTTAAAATGGGTAACAAAGCTATAGAATGAGAATGATAAGTAATAACAAAAAACAAAAGACAGCCCATAGTAAATTGAGATATAACACGTATTTCCCATGTATAAATTTTCACAAAACAAAGGCACAGACGCCATACACCAGTATATACTATTAATATATTATAATTATATTTCCTCAGCTACACTCAACGTGAAAAAGATTGATTCCATTCATAGATATAAATGGACTATTATTAATAATCATAAACCGTTACGAAGATTATCAAAGATAAATATGCATAGATATGTCCATGATGTATTACAATAATTATTATAATATGCACACCGTTCATAATCTAAACAACGTTAATTTTTAATATTTAATTAAATGTGGAATACATTTTAGTTTTAACATAAAATTTGCTAAACTACAGTAGAAACTCGATTAACCGGACTAATTGTTGTCGTTAGGCATTCGGATAATCGAAAGTCCGGATAATCGAATGTATGACAGACCTCCTAGAGTTTTTGGCAGGATTTTGGTCTGTCATGTAGTGGATTTTGTATTTTATTCATAATCTTGTGTTATTGTGCATAAGTGAAGTGAATGGAAAATAATACCACAGACAATGAATTCTGAGATGCCACAAAAACCCCTTGAAAAGTTCTAACAAGAGAGCCACCACCATCTTGTTGGAAAATTGAAATAATCACAGGACAAATTTTTGTGTAAAATATGTTGTACTGTCTATTGAAACAAAACATTGACACTGGCAAATACTACTGCGGAGCCAAAACAAGAAAAAGAAGAAGACAAACCTTCTTTGGTTTTGTGCATACGTAGTACATAATATGTACATAATTTTATGCGTTTATTAAAATACGAATATATTTCAATGAAAATCAATGTTTATTAAGAAATTATAAAGAGATACATTTCCAACATAGAATGTACTTATTTATGTATGTACACACAACATTTTCTTAGATTACATTATGTAATACTAATATTGCAGCCTTAATCATGAAATAAAATATTTTGGTACGTATATGGGAATAATTTGTTAACAGTATGTATTTGATAATTTACACAATACATTGGGCACGGTTGGTAGTCCGGATAATCGCGAATCCGTATAACTGAGGGCCGGATAATCGAGTTTCTACTGTATACTCATATTAATCATATGTAATGAATATGATTTTATGTAATTGTGTACGCTCGTTGTGGTGGCCTATAAATAGTTGTATGGTTATCCTAAAACTAGGACATTTCTTATTCTTATGAAAAAGGTTATTGCACTGCTACTAACGGATACTCTAATGCTGAGGAGGCAGTCTACATTTCAGCAAAGCACCTTCAGGTACAGGAGTCGACCATGTCTTCTTTTGCGCGTAAATTGTCATATGAGATCTTATTTGGTCAAGTGCTTACCAGTTTACTATTACACGTCCAATCCATCGCCATCTTTTTACTAGAATCTCATAATCAATAAGCTTTCGGTTATTCATCATCTACAGTCAGTCATACATATAGTATTGGCGCATCTACATAAATTTAAAAAAAGTTGACGGTCACGGGACGCCCGGCAGATGTAAAATATTTAAGTTAATTAAAAACGAGTATACGCTAGTCGGATGAAAATAGGACGTAGTTCACATAGAGAAGCAAGAAAGTGTATAGTATATCGGCACATACAAGGGAGTCGAGAATGGTCGCGTTGAGGGCACATGACGGTATAATAGAGCGTCATGCCGTTTACCGTGACGGCATATGGGTGGATAATACTTTCAAGCCAATTAGATTTCACATCAATTATCCCAACGTGCAAATTCATTCGACATTTAGTACATTCTTTTCTATTAACATTTAATACACTCTTTTCTATTCCAATAAGATCTAATAAACAAAGAAAACATTAACCTGTCGATCCCTACGCGAATCTTAGCCTTGGAAAAATACAAACACACTCGTTGTTGTTGCAAACGGTATTATACCACACGTATAACATTAAATTTTCAAAATAAACCTTGTGATTTGAATACGAGGCCTTTATTTAAATATAATAGATTATTGTTTTCTGTTGACATCAGTAGAATGCGACCTTCACTTTTTTTACTGTTTGTCTAATATGTTTATTAATATAATAGTTGATGATAGCATTTCTAATATTTTTCAATAGCTATTGTAATTTGATAATGAAACCGTTATATCGGTTGATGGGATTTGCATATGAGCTGAAAATCCCGTATGGTGACGTCAACTTTGATGGGTATTTATCTCTTGATGTTGGTAGTGGTTTATCAATTTACTGTAATTATTATACGATACTCATTGTCTGCATAGTAGAATAATTCTTGATTTTATATGTAAATGTTATATTTCATTGGTAATAATCAAAACGAGACTATAAATATGGTTTCGCGCATTAATGTGTGAATATTATTATCTGTATTGAGTATTGTATATATATTGCAGATTATAGACGTCACAAGAGCGTAATATGACGAAAATAGATTTTCTTCTAAGGTTTTGACTCGTCGATTGTGTAAAAAAACTACTAATAAAGCTCGGCAATAGACACAAGACATAAAAATAACAAAAATCGTCTGAGAAACAGAATGGAATGCACTGGGCTGTTTTTTTTTATATACAGATATGAAGTTCAAGTTTATTTTGTTTGTTTAAATCTGATAATCTCTATAATCACGGGTAAGGTTTAAAAAATCTTTTTGAATTTTATAGTTTATTTATTGAGGAAGATTAAATTGTAAAGTGTAAGTTAGGAATACGTTAATCGAGTACGAAATAAACTGGTAGTGTGGACCGATCGTAACGGAGCGTAATAGATGCGGGTGGTGATAGGTGGTAGGTAGGTAGCCGCTCCTGTGGAACATGGGCTACGACTGGGTGCTCCGCGGCGTGCTCCCATATGGAGCACGCCTCATATGTTACGCGGATGACACCCTAGTCGTAGCCCGAGGGGGGGAGTGGAGGGAGGTGGAGCGCCTGGCCACGATGGCCACAACCCTCGTGGTCAGGCGCATCAGGAGGTTGGGCCTCAGGGTGGCCCTCGAGAAGACCGAGGCCCTACTCTTTCATGGGCCTCGGCGGGGGCCACCACCAGGGGCCCATATAGTGGTGGAGGGCGCCCGGATCAGGGTGGGGACCCAGATGAAGTATCTGGGCCTCACCCTGGACGGGCGCTGGCGGTTTGAGCCCCATTTTGCGGGGCTCGGACCGCGAATTGCTGGGGCGGCGGCGGCACTCGGCCGATTGCTCCCTAACATAGGAGGGCCTGGTGCCGGGTGCCGCCGACTCTACATGGGAGTCGTGCGGGCGATGGCCGCCTACGGGGCACCGGTCTGGGCCGACGCCCTCGGTGCCGCCAACGTGCGCGCGCTTCGCAATGCGCAGCGCACGGTGGCACTGAGGGCGATCCGGGCGTACCGGACGGTGTCCTCGGCGGCGGCCTTCACGCTCGCCGGCTCCCTACCCTGGGAGCTGGAGGCGGGCGTTCTCGCCGCCGTGTACGAGTTCACGGCGGCGAGGAAACGAAGGGGGGAGCCTCCGGCTCCCAGGGAGGTAGAGGCGGAGAGACGGCGTCTCAGGGGAGACGCCGTCGAAAGATGGAAGCAGGACCTGGCGGACGAGCGGTTCGGGCGGTACACTGTAGACGCCGTCCGCCCGGTCCTGCGGGAGTGGATGACAAGGGAGTGGGGCTCCCTGACGTTCCGAATGGTGCAGGTACTCACCGGACACGGTTGTTTCGGGTGGTACCTGCACCGGATCGCACGCAGGGAGCCGACCGCCGCCTGTCACGAGTGCGGCGCTGTCGAAGATACCGCGCAGCACACTCTGTCTGAGTGTGCTGCGTGGGGGGAGCAGCGCCGCATTCTGGCGGCGGCGGTGGGAACGGACTTATCGCTGCCGAGCGTGGTCTCGGCCATGCTCGGCAGCGAACAGGCGTGGCGAGCGATGTCCTCCTTCTGCGAGGACATCATCTCGCAGAAGGAGGCGGCGGAGAGGGCCCGCGAGGCAGACCCGCTAAGTGGCCGTCTCCGCCAACGGAGGATTGGCAGGAGGAGGCGGCGCTTTGCCCAACTCCTCCTGCCACCGTAGCCGGACCTGAGGGGATGGGCCGGGGGTCCCATCTCCTCATTGCACAGGTCCGGCGGACGAGGGGGGGCAGCCGGTGTGTACCCGGTCTGCCCCTCTATAGGTAGGAGCCCGGCGGTCACCTTCCGCCGGGCGGACCGTGGGGGCGGCTCTACAAGGTTGATTAGCTTGAACGATCCCTTGCCGCCCCCACAAAACGGTCTGTCGGTACACCGTGGGGTTTTAGTCCGTGCGAGTCGGACATAACCCACTCTCTCCCCCGGGAGGGTGGGTATCCATAAGGGATTTCCCCACGTTAAAAAAAAAAAAAAAAAAAAAAAAAAAAAAAGGTAGATAGGTGATGGTGGTAGGATACGATAGGTGATACGGTTCTTGGGAAACCGCGAGGCGCAGTTAGTCGATTATATGTAGAAATAGGTTGCACATTTTAACGTCACAAGAATATTATATTAATCACGTTTGATGTCAATTATGAGTAGGATTTTCTCGTTTTGGTTTTATATTGCGTAGGTATGTTAAGTAGGTATGTGCACACTGATACACGCACTGTTTATAATTATATATCTGTGCTCACTGCATGTTATTCTGTATAAGATTTTTAATATTCAGACCTCATTTTATGATTTATGTAAAGATATATAGATAATATAAGATCTTGTCAGTGAAGTATGGAGAGAAGTATTGTTAACATTAAAATAATTTTAAAAATACGACATACCATAATAAGGAACCAAACAAATTTGATTGATGTTCTCAATTATTCATTAAAACTGAAGTGGCAATGGGCAGGACATGTTTCCAGAATGAGTGACGATCGATGGACGAAAGAAGTAACAACATGGTTGGGTCCAAAAGATGCCAGAAAGAGAGGAAGACCCAAAGCAATATGGGAAGATGACATAAAAATGTCGCAGGCAAAAACTGGCTAACGGAAGTGACAGATAGACCGCTGGAGTAGTTTGGAGGAGACCTTCACCCTCGCATGAGGGGTTTGTGCTTATTTCAATTTTGTTTTTAATTTTATAGTATATAAAATAAATATGTGACATGAAATGAAATGCTTTTTTTTATATAAATAAACAATTATCTTAGTTTAATTAATATTTGAACATTTTAAGTAAAGTCCTCTAAAAAGGCAAACTTTAAAACTGCTATTAGACTCGAAGAACACGCTTGACTTGTATTAAAATTAATATACATCGAGAAAATGGATATTTTATTAACATTCTGATATTTACTTTGTTATTATTTAAAATGAGAACAAACTATTTTTTTTATTCGTCTTTAAGTAATCTAAGTACATTTCTCATTTCAAAACAGACGACCATCAGACGGGAGTACCTCTTAACGAGATATTTTTCTATATGTGCATAACGAGTGCTCTCAATCTGTCACCATGATCGTTATCTCTGCTAATTTAGCCTTATCTGGTTATATCTAGGCCGACGAGTTCTCTGGCTAATAGTTGTGAACTTTTTCGTGTTTGTATTTAGTAATAATTTTAGTTTTTTTTTTATAGTTTACAGCGATGATAGCACATTAGTGTCGAAGTCAGGCACAGTAACGATTTTTTTTACTTACATTTCGATGAAGGAAAATATTATACTTACTAATATTATAACTAACATTTGCTTGCGGCATCGTTCACTTAAATATAAATTTGAAATGGCTTTCGAGAACATTCTTCTGTTATGGATAAAAGGTACCTCTGACAACGGATGATTGGGTGAATAGTTAAGACATGAAAGCGTAACAAACAAACAAATAAATTCACAGTCTAGTGGTTTGACCGGTGCAGTGGAATACTGTACTGTACTGTACTAACGAATTTTCCGGAATTCGCGTACGTTTACTATATTAAATTGATAACACTATCGGCTGACGGTGAAGGAAAACATCATGAGGAAACCAGAACCTGAGAAATTTTCTTGTAGCACTACTGTATGTGGGAAAACATAGAACTCTTGATTTCTCAGTTTAAAATCGCCAATACCTTCCATTGGGAAGAGGCCTATGGCCCTGCAGTGGGTCTCGTAAAGGCTAATAATGATACACATACGTTGTCAGGGTGCAGAAACGGTACTTTACGGTAAACGGTAAACGGCAGTACTTTTCATCCAGGAAAAGAGTACCGTTTTAGAAGAATAGGTTGAATCTACATTAACGCAAGCAAAGCCTTGATCAAAAGCTTCTGATGAATAATTATAGATCGTTTTCTTATACTCGCTCGGCTAATTGAAAAATTCTTACGAACTATTTGTTGTGCTTGGTTTTATAACAACTATATTTCGCAAGACCATAGCGAATACAGACTTCACAATGGGGAATTTTATCATCTACCAGATATATATTAATTTTACCTATAAAGAAACAGCATTATTCTTGCTTTGTTAAAGGTCTAGATATGACCGGTATATAATTTTGATTAGTTTATCAACCAATTAGCTGTGCCCGCGACTTCGTCAGCGTGGAAGCTTCTGTAAAAAACAGTGACTAATAAAGTCATATAAATGTATTAAGTCCATTTACTTGTCTACTTTTCTCTCGTACATACGCCGCGTCGTCATTAAAACTACAATAACTTTTGATAGAGTAGGCCGATTTTAATGAAACAAAGACTAAATTACTCCCGAGGGTATGCTTCACGTTTTGCTGAAGTTTATTGTTAACCCAATACTTTAGCAGTGATGCGTGTTCAAACAAACAGACAGACAGACATTTCTTAAAATGATTGAAATGTATTCTATTACTTATTCTTAGGCACCTGCAACAATTTTTTTCTCGGAAATCGAAAAAGTACAGACACGTTAAATTTACATACTTATTATATGTATAGATATTTAGCGGTTGATACTAAATTATTTGTTCTTCTGCTATACCAAGTTAAGAGGCTGCGATCGATTCAATTTCTATTACTATCCTTTGCCACAACATCTCTCGAAAAGTAGTCAACTGGTTAAAGACTTGGCTTGATCGTTTACTTATAATATTGGGTATGTTATTTTCTCATCCAGAACCTATTTTGTCAATTAACTAGTTATGAGAAAATACAAAAATTAAATAGTTTGTTGGAAGTACTGTCCTTGAATAGAGATATCTTAATTTGTGTTAGTGTAAAATAGTGGATATTAATTATGTTTAATATGAGACTACTCGTCATGGGTCAGTGCTTACGTTCGGTGACCGCATCGGAGGACGTATTTTCGAGTCCTAGAATGAATTGAATGATGTCATCGTGATGAAAGCATAGCATGGTAGGAAGGCATTTGTTAATGTCCGTATTGTAACTCAAATATAAATATATTTTTATCATATTAAAATAGATTAAACCTTACCAAGTAAAATTTATTTCCTACATGAATTTAATTAAATTGTAGTTTTAAGATTTATTTATATGTTTACTGGAAATTATATGAAATTTGTATACTTACTCGTTAAAGTTTTCATTTCAACTGGTTTTATGATGGAACAGTTAGAATGATTAAGTACCAATTGAATTTGTCGCTTGAACTGTTTAAATTAAGCTATTTTAGTGGCAGCCGCAACGCCCTTACTCTGCGACAAGGCTGCCTTTGACGTCAGCACGATTGAGGACATCGCGCTGTTAGTGAGCTATGTAGCGAATCACATTGGATATGGTAGTGATAAAGTTTCGTTTTATTGTTGGAGCAATCTTTAAAAATGTTCAATAACTATTGTTTATAGAATATTATTAATTTATTACGTGATAACGTCTTATATATCGATGAACGAAAAAGTATAACTCATTGTCACGTTCCGCCTGGGCCGAGTGTGCAGGCGAGAGTGCGGAACAAGCGATAGAGAGCCTAAGCATTCGGCTTATGGTGCATCTATCTATATATAGAACATAGTATAAAACAAAGTCCCCTACCGCGTCTGTCTCTCTGTCTGTTCACGATAAACTCAAAATCTACTGAACGGATCATCATGCGATTATCACCAGTAGATAAAGTAATTTATGCGGAACGTTTTGGTATATAATTTGTCAAAGTTTTTTTTTATTATCAGGGCGGGACGTCGTCCGCCGGGCCCGCTAGTATAGAATAATTCAATCCAATTCATAAAAGTATGCAAGTTTTCAACAATGTTTTCTTATGACGTTATCACGTAAAATTTTCGTCCGTAAACCGACTTTACAAGCTTTTTTTATGGACCAATGTTGAAAATTCATTTGCGATATAATGAAGTTTTTACTTAATTAACTACAAGAATTACGGTAGTGCAGTAAAAATGCAACAAAGTTAAAGAACTATTTTTATTATCGAAACAGCAATTATTTAATTATGTAATATAGAAAGTATACTTTGCATATCTAATGCTTACAAGGTTATTAAATAATAAAGTCATCTATAATCCATGAAAAACTTACTGAAAGTATATATTCTGTAGTAAAACTAATATTTATTTTAAGTATTGTACACTATAATTATTAATATTGTATGCAATATTATATCTTGTAAACATAAGAGCAAGTTCCAGCGAAAAACGAGAAACATATCGTGAATAATTAAAATTCCTTGTATAATTGAGACTACACTTTCACTTGACAATGACATTCCCGCAGCTTCTTTATCATGTTCTCCAAGGAAAACAGGAAGAAAAAGTTATCTCAAAAATATTTTTATGTATAATCTTAAGACCCTTTATATAATAGTTATAAGAGTTAATTATTAATACCCTAATAAATATATATAATTATATGGAAGACGTCCTCTGATAAATATTGCATTGCTCTAAAATTTTCTGATATAAAAAGTTACAGATCTTCTATGACATTTACAGAAAAACGCGAAAAAGGCCAATATATTTTTTAACTGTTGTTCATATTTTCTGATTGCGTGGGTATACTCGAATGATTGTATCGTCCGTCTGATTGTTATTAATTTAGCGATGTGGTCATTTCAAACGTAGAGCAGAGTGGTTACAGTTAGTATAATGAACATCCAAATCAGGACCCCTTATCTATTCGTACATCCACGTTTCTAGTTAATCCGCTCTGTGGGCCCCGATAAAAGTTGCTAAACACGTACTCTAGTTGAATTCGTAGATTACAGTAAATTGTTTATGGGACGTGTACGTTATCTACTGTTACATGATTTTCATACAAATTAACGTCAAATTGTTAAATCAAGTTATGTTTCTTATGACATAACAAAAGGTGTGTTGGTTTAGAAATAGAACGTTAAGTGTATTTCCTTGTATTATAAATAAATTGAATTGAATTTTGGTCTTAGTATCGTGCACTATTAGTTATTGGAATGTACCTATACACTGAATAATCTTAAACGATGAAAAATATGCACAATACATCTTGCTTAGGAGTTGCTTTTCCTAATGAATGTTTATGATTTTATGGAAATACGTGAGGTAAAGAATATTTCGGCACGGTAACATTACAGTAAATCCTACTGATAAATGAACGAGGAAGTAGAGTTAACGTAATTGTGGGCATTCACGCCTAACCGTACAGTTTACAACTATCGTTCATTTTCATAAAAAAAAGTCGTTTCAATATAATTGCAAGTTCACTTTTTGTATTACTTTCATAATAACAATAGTACATAGATCATAGTCTTCCACTGCTGAGTATAAGGCTCTTGCACTTTTTGTGTACCTCAATTATTTGTTCTAATTTTATCCTAGTTTGATCACCGAATATTAATCAACCCAATTAATTGTTGGAAGTTTGACAATCCGATAAATGGCTTCCAATCCGCCAATATTTCACGTCACTTGCCTGATCATCCTTTCTAACAAAATTCATATCGAACATGTTTACAGTTTCTCGATTGTCTTTCCAATGTTACAAACTTTAGCACGACATGGGATCTTTATATTTTTTATTCGATTTTATTCTTTTATGCCAAGCATCTATTTATGTGATGAATGAAGTACGGCAGTAAGTAAACACGCGTGCATTCCACATATTCTCAATTGGTCCCTTTTTTTATTAACGTGGAGAAATCCTCATGGACATGCCACCCTCCTGGGCTAGAGTGGGTAGTGTGAGACTGGTATTCATTAAAAAGTTACGGTATACCGGCCGCCACTTTTAGTATGGCAGCATAGGATCGAGCAAGGCTATCATCATGCCTCCCCAGGGATTAGCTCGGCGAAAGGTGCCTCTGGACCCGTCGTTATAAGGAGGAAAACTGGGTTAACACCAGTTGATTCCCCTCATCAGCCGAACCTATGCTATGCTGGTGGAAGGAGGCGGTTAGTCCGTCACCTCCTTCTGCCAGTTCTTCGATGGCGGAGAAGGCCGCTTCGGGGGTCTTTTCCTTGCGGACCTTCTCCGCCACCTCCTTTTTTGAGACGACCTTCTAGCGATTAAGTGGTCCCTTCGATCTATGGCTATGTATAATTAACCTAAAACGATTGCATTACTGAGCCTAATCACAATAGTTTGCCACTACTGGGGATTGGGTTGTAGGGTTTCATGGCCACTGTCGACCACATTCCTCGATCAGGAACACAGTAACTCGAGTACTGTTGTTTTGTGGTAAGAATAGGTGTGGCACATGTTCTATAACTCTCAACTACGATAGTATTGTGTCAACACTACATGTCATGACAGGCAGAAAGTATAGATTGAAAAGATGAGTTTTCAAGCATTGTGGGTATTTTACTCAGATCTAATATTGCAGTTAATTCTCAGGCAAATTCTAGTATCATCGTATCATGAGTTGCGTTCGGGTTGCATATACAGTGCCAGTATAGAGTCAGTGTTTTCACTATAATATTATGCAGTATGAAGATATCAATCGTCAATAGATCTTATGACCCAGTGAAGTGTAATAATATTACAAAACTCATAACAAAAAAAAAACAATTAACAAAGAATTGCTTTGATAGAGACATAACATTAACTGTTTGCCAACTTTCTCACGGTTTGTTTTGTCTTTGATCATACATCAATCCATAACAATGGTTTTACTGACGTCACCACATCGTGTCTATGTACTTAGCTAATGATAAGTGAAAATCAATATATGTTGCGCAGTTTTTAATAAGCACTAACTTGTGCCCGCGATTTATCTGGATTCGTAGTAAACTGTCTGTTATTTAATCGATTTTAATTTTGTAATTACTAGGTAATTAGGTAATTTCGTCGGCACTACTTAGCCTCAATGAATAATTTTATTTATTTTACTAGCTGTACCCGCAGCTCCGCATGCGTTTTTTTAAATCGTATTAAAGAATTATAAAATTGTGAGACTATGTCAATTACAGAATTGCTCTTTGAAGACAATTGTAAGTACGACGCGCACGCCACTAAAAGTAACATTTAACGTGTACATTAGATATATAAATACAAACAGCGTGCCAAATGAGGTTTGTCATCAGCAACATATTTGGAACCATAACCCACAATATAACTACCTCAGTGCTCACTTACACTGTACAAGGAACTAATTAAACAATAATTTAAAATATTATTATAAAGATTTACATTTACATGATTTTGTGACTATACAAAAAATAAACGCTTATCTGTTCCGCAAGAAATTGTATTATGGACCCTTTACCTAATACGTTTATAATCTAAGATCTTATTAGGAAGACCTCTATATCATTCAAATCAAATCAAATCAAAAATACTTTATTCAGTTTAGGCCTTAATAAGGCGCTTATGAACGTCAAAACTACCACCGGTTCGGAAAACAATCCAGTAATCGAGAAGAACCGGCAAGAAACTCGATCGGGTACATCTTTTTAACATATATATGTATTTCGAATACATTATACGTTACAATACCGTTTTTAGTGGATGCACAAAGAGGAGTCAATTCGAGACATCACCATCGTTCACATATTGATCCACTCTATAATAGCCTTTCGACACTAAAACCTGCTTGACATGGTGCTTGAATTTACAGTCCGGCAAATCGGTAATATGTTTTGGGACTTTATTGTAAAACCTAACACTATTACATAAGAAACTATTACTGGTTTTGCTAAGTCTGAAACATGGGACGACCAGTTTGTTACAGTTTCTGTTACATTAAAGTTATTAATAATTATAATGTCGAATTGTAAACAATAAGCTGATAATGATTTCTCTTATTAAAAATAAAGAATGAGTTGAAATCTTGCTAAATTTCATGCAGACAAAGTCGCGGGTAACAGCTAGTCTAAATTAAATTACTTTTTATAAGGTCCGCTATCTGGCAGTGAAAGTCCCGTGAAAACAGGTCTAACCGTTTTGGAGATAGCACTGCGGGCGAAGCCACGGTTAACAGCTGGTATAAATTAAAATTGCTTGAATTACTTTTAATAAGGTCAGATATCTGTCAATGAAAGTTTCGTGAAGACCGGTCTAACCGTTTTGGAGATAGCACTGCAGGCGAAGCCACGGTTAACAGCTAGTACAAACTAAAATTGCTTAAATTACTTTTTATAAGGTCAGCTAACTGACAGTAAAAGTCTCGTGAAGATCGATCAATCCGTTTTTGGGATAGCACTGCGGGCGAAGCCACGGTTAACAGCTAGTCCAAATTAAAATAGACTAAATTACTTGCTATGACGTCCGCTATCTGTTGGTGAAAGTTTCATCAAAATCGGTCCAACCGTTTTGGAGATAGCATTGCAGACGAAGCCGCGGTTAATAGCTAGTCTAATTTAAACTTAAATTTGGCCTAAGTAACCCGCTGTAATTTCACCCATCTGCCAGTGAAATTTTTGTCAAAATCGGTCCAGCCGTTTCGGAGATTAGCCGGAACAAACAGACAGACAGACAGACCGACAAAAATTTTAAAAATTGCATTTTTGTTATCAGAAGCGGGTATACTTTCGTACCCAATCAGTAAAAAAATTTTATTTCGACATTACATACAGACACTTCATTTTTATTATATGTATAGAAGAAGATTATAATGGGCAAACGAACAGGCGGATCATCTCATGGTAACTGCTAACTGCCCTCCATAGACACTAGTAACAGCAAGGGAGTCACAAGTGCGGGGTGCCTGTGTTTGGGGGAGAGGAAGAGGAGGTGGGCCTCCGGCGCTCTCACTGATGGAACGAAACGCAACAATGCAAGCACTGCTACTTCATCGGTTTTCTGTGAGGGGTCGGGTGGTACTACGCCGGGCGAGCCGACCTATTCATGCTGGAACCAATAATAGCTTCAGCGTGGCTCTACCACCTAGTTGTAATTATATTTAGCGTAGATAACAGTATAAGAAATGTTGAAACTGCTATTAATACTTTTTAATGGTTCAACTACTTCGGAGATTATCGTAGACGAATCACAGACACCTGAATTATATATATATATATATATATATATATATATATATATATATATATATATATATATATATGTATTGATTTACACGTATAAATCGCGTCATTTACATAGTATTTCGTAAGTACGTAATTTATAATACTAAAACCAAAATATATCTTTAAAAAAAAACATATTCTACTTTAATTGCCTAGTTAATTAACAGCCTATGAATTTGTACTCGTTAATAAAACCACAATATAAAGCATTATGACCTCAAGGACAATGTAGTTCCACTATTAGCGAATAATGTTACAAATGGACCAGTACTTTCAGAAATGATTTCCAACAAACAAATTCACAAACATTACTTTTTTATAATAAAGTAGCTGTCGTCTTTAAAGTCGTTTATCATGTTAATAACATATTTTACTATCCTTTGCTCACGGTTTCGCTCGCATTAAAGTACATTTGACCTATCCCTCTGATTAGCACGTAAAATTTCATGAACAGTTGAGTAGTTGAGACGTGAAACCGTAACAAATAACAACCTTTGTATTCATAATATTAATTAGAATTAGTTAGGATGTACAGAGGGGGAAATAAATTACACCGTTTGTCCTGTTTCTCTAAGGCAAAAAAAAAACACACACATGACTGAACCCATAGTACTTATAAAGATAGTAGTTTCTATAATCTTTATATTACCTTAAGCAACCTCGATAATACTTTTTTTTAGATAAGAGTCAAGTTAGACAGTAAGAAGTAAAATAAATAAAATTTGATAAAAAATTATCCAGTAGTTGTTGAGTGATGCACACATAACGGCAGACCTATGGTATTTGATTTATATATAAGAGAAAGATGTAATTTGTAATTACAGTAAGTAATACATTTTAAGTATGAAGGTACGGATACAGGAGTGGAGGATAATCAAAAAAGGATGGTTGAATTGCGTGAAGAATAATAATATATGTTTAAAAGATGTACTGAGATGACATCTGAGAGTGGAGAGTGGAAGGGGAAACATGTAGTGCCGACCCTACTTAGGCGGGATAGGGGTAAAAAGATAACGCCTTTTTTATAATAAATAAGTTGAAGTTAATATTTAAATTACTTTTACTCGGTATACTTGTTGTTGTATTTAATATTTATGTTTAGTTTACAAAAATTATCTTCGTAATTACAGTCTATTATTATTTATAAATGGCCTGTAAATTGACCTTATATATTGGTATTGTTTATACTTAATACAGTATATACATTACCTTTTACATAGGTTACATTTTGGTTTTCCTTAAAATGTTAGTATTCATCATTTGGCATCATCTCGTAAAATGACAAATAAAAGTTAAAAATATTAATGTACGAGATATAAATAATTTCCTTTTTATAAAGTTTTTTTCCTTTATTAGTATAAAGTATATGGACATTTATCTGAATAATTTTAATAATGGCAATCGCGGAAGATCTTATAATATATATATTTTGAGATGTTCCGCTCTTATTCATGTTCCATTTTTAAATGTTACGAGTTACTACCAAACTGTTTTACATTAGTCGACGATATTTATAAGGAAAAATACATGACCATTGCATATCTTAAGGTATATTGTGTTTGTAAAAGTATATTCAAGTGCTGCATCCTTTGTGTGCGCGGAGATACCAGCCAGCTGAATTTCCATAGAGAGATCTTCTATCTCCTTAATAAACTATTGCTTCAATTTGACCCTCGCTTGCAAAATCAATAGTTGTCATCATGGTTTGAGCATCATCGTAGAACACGAAACCTTAGAAATTAACTGTTAAAGAAAAGGGCGAAAGTCGACAAATTAATTGAGTTAGCAACAAGAGCAATGCTCAGTAAACTAAGATTTTTTCAGTTAATAACTACAAACCTCTAACACGAATCAGATTCATTAATTTAATTTTGGGTTCGTATTTCTCTTCTGTATATAATATGACCAATTAAGTTATAAATAGATTCAGCAACGTAACCATTTACAGAATTCGTTCAATGGTTAATTGTGTATTAATTACATGAATTAATTTATAACTTTATTCTATTTAAATGGCTTGTACAATATTTCAATTACGCAGAATAATGGGAAATATTTTCCCTGACTAACGCAATGCGGTAAATCATAGTCATGCTCGATGACGTCGCTATTAGAACATTGTTCAGGGGCTCTTTAGTCGGTATCAGTATACGTAATGCGTACGTTTGTATTTTTACAGTAAAATGCCGCGACTAGAGCAAACGGCGCCAGAAGACTTTCGTCGCGTGCTGCGTGAAAAAGCTTTGAACCACAGCTTGTTTTACTTGAAGTTGGGTGCGGGCATAACTCCGGAACAGGCGCGGGAGTCACAATCAAACACGCAGCGCAGGACGAGCGCTAGTGCGGTGGCGCGCGCGCCGCCGACCGGCCGCTTTATGCGACAGACTCAACCGCGTGTTTCTGAACTATTACGCCGCTTCGAACCAGCTCCCATGCAGTACCTACGACCACCTCGTGCGCCTTCCCCGTCAGAAGACATCTCCTCTTCAGATGACGATGACAGAGCAGCAGTTAGGCGACGAAGCCGCGACTTGAGCGACGACTCTGCTGTTGAACTGGAAACTCGTTTACGAAGGCATTCACATCCGCGTGATATTACACCTCCGCCGGACGCTATGTCACCGAGACGAGAGAGAACTCTTATAGAGGCACATGTGGTAGAATTAGGACGGAGAGGTAGCGAAGGTTGCGAGACGAGAGGCCGAACAGTCAGGACTCCGAGTGTGGTTGTCAGCGATTACTCGGATGGAATTGCTGTTGGCGCCACGGAAGAAGAAGTGAACTGGTTAAGATCGAGGTCTCTGTCTGCTGATTCAGCTTGTTCATCGTGTTCTACATTATCCAGTCGTGAGGATGAAGAGTTCGAGTCCCCAACGATGCCGAAAAAGGTGAGTTTACCAATTTTTAAGTATTGGTATATAATTGGTATTGAGCTGCGTATTGAAACTCCGATAAGGTGATTAAATCGTTTAACACCGGTAAATTTAAAGTCAATATGTTTTTTTTATCATCATAGCTCGATGTGTGTCACGGTCGAACATATGCATTTTTACCTGCTATTTGTTACGCTACATAAATAAATATTGACGTGAGAAAATATTATAACCAGTTTTTAATGTTTATATACCGGTTTCTATCAGTCATTCTGGTAACATTGCAACGAAACAAATTAGGTTGTAAGAAAGTATTATCAATATGTTTTTCCAGTGTATCGCATATTGTTGGATAATTACTCATGCCTACATGTATCGAGGTTGAATTTATAATAAACCTTTCTCAACCATCACCTAGGTAAGAAAACAAACATACCCCTCTCAAATCTTAATTGGCGTGATTATCATTTTATATTATTTTTTTTTAATTATGGTATAGATGAGCACTTCTAGTAGATAATATTTTGCCTTTAACACCGTTGTACGGAGAAACAATTGTAAATATATGTTCTATATTTGAAGCTACAATATTTACTCTGCTCTAATGCATACTTATTTAGATTTCATGTCACAACTTACTCACAAAATTTTCTATATAAAAAAAAAATTACAAAAAAAAATAAACCACCTTCGATGTCAAAAACTAATAAGGCACTAAAAAGCGAAAAATAACTGAATTATTAAATTAACCAAATTAAATAAAAAATATTGATATTTGCGCTACCTAATAATATATTTGAAGTCAGTGCCAACCTAAATTTATATTATCTATATACAAAGTTTTGGTCCACTCTCGTACATATTTTATTACCTGCGACAAATTTGAAATGTAGGTTGGCATCGACTTCAAATATATTATTAGGTAGCGCAAATATCAATATTTTTTATTTAATATGGTTAATTTAATAATTCCGTTATTTTTCGCTTTTTAGTGCCTTATTAGTTTTTTACATCGAAGGCGGTTTATTTTTTTGTACATTTTTTTTATTTTTCTCTTTTTAGTGTGCACAAATATATCTGGTTTCTAACGGGTGTAATAAATCGTTTCCAATTTCACAAAAATAGGTAGAGACGAAGTGGGTGAAAATCAAATAAACGATTTTTCACCCCCTTAGGGGTTGAATATTTTCTTCAAATTTATATGGGACCACCTCTGAATATAACCAATTCAAATAAAAAAAGAATCATTAAAATCGGTTCATAATTGAAAGAGATATCGATTAACATACATTAAAAAAAAATACATACAACCGAACGTAGTAACCTCCTCCTTTTTCGAAGTCGGTTAAAAAATGTTGTAATTTGTAGACTAGACAGCAAAATTTAGCGATAAGACTATGACATAAAAAACGTTATTGCTTTGAAAGAACAAAAGACAATTGCTGAAGCTATTTCATTACATAGTATAAAACAAAGTCCCCTACCGCGTCTGTCTGTCTGTCTGTTCGCAATAAACTCAAAAACTACCGAACGGATTGTCATGCGGTTTTCACCGGTGGATAGAGCGATTGATGAGGAACGTTTTAGTATATAATTTGTCAAGGATTTTTTCATAGTCAGGGCGGGACAACGTCTGCCGGGCCCGCTAGTTATTAATAAAGAAATCAATTGATTCAAATTTGAGTGCTTTTTCAACCATCGCTAAATTTTCAAGAGTCGTTTAACTTAACACGAATGAAGCTTAGTACTCTATTGTGTCGATCAAAATTACTCTGAATCTCCTCAGTCACATTACGATAATGGATTATGTACTATAAGCTTAGAAATTTAATATATTGAATTATGTAATTTACCACATCATTCCGAGTTCCGTTTATGGCTCATTCCACCTGGCGTACCTACCGACCATATGAAGTCGAACTCTGAACTCGAAATACCCTGAAGATATCTCAAAAAGAATATAAATCTGGAATCAACTGTTTTTAGTAATTTAAAACAGTAGTTAAATTATTTAAAACAACAAACTCAGTAGATAATATCGCCATCTCTAGTACTACGTTTCTGTATGTGTTAGTTTACATATAAACGAACACATTTATCAATTATAACAAACAGTGACTGTTTGTCAACAACAGGAAATGGTTGTGTAAAATTCCGTTTGATAAAAATATCGGCTTGTAAACGTTGGCAACAATACACTAAAGTACAATTGTTACGTGTCTAATATCGTTGACCCCTAATGTTCCATAATCCGTTCGTTTCCTGATTTGAATATGTGTATAGTTATTTTATATGCAAAACGGATGCCCGCATCCGTCATTTACTTGTCCAACATATTGTCCAGATTAACTGGAGCGAGACGAGATTAGTTTCGTTTTATGGAATAATTGACAATAGTGTTGTTGTATATCTACAATTCTATTGTACGTTTGAATGTAGCCTCATTTAAAAATCTTTTATCTTACAAACAATGAATACCTAATTTATAAAATAATACACTATTGCCCTTTCACTCGTTTAAGATGTTAAATTTAATTATATGAAAATAGTACGCATAGATAATTTCATTATTGATGCGAATATCTGCGAACTTGTTTTGTGTGCCAGTGAAATACAACGATAATGAGTAATCATTCTTCGCATCAGCATAATGTTAACGGTGTTTCAAAGGTTTTGAGGTCGTTCAGTTAACGGGTGTTCCTCAGGGTACAGATTAGGCTCATTGTTACTTCGAGATCGTGACAAGATGAATTTGAAATGCTGTCTAAATACGAAATTACTTGGATTATTTCAATTAACTTAAAATATTTGTACTTCGTTACTTATTCCGATTAATTTTAAAAGTCAGTTTCAATTTGTTCGTACAAACAGATCAAATTATTTTCCCTACTGGCTCTTTATTCTTACTTTTGGAACGGCTTGCCCCAAAACCTTTGATCAGGTTTAAAGCTGAATACAAGATCCGTGCTAAATTGATTTACTTCAAACTGAAAATTTTAATAAAATATACAGGAAGGCTATAAGCTTTTCAAAGAAGAAAATAATACCAAATTAACAACGCTCAAATGATTAATAATGAACTAGACTAAAAAACTTATTGCAGTCCATTACAATAGACGGTGGAATCTCATTAATTAGTTTTGTTTTTCGGAGTTAAGTACCTTAATTTATCACATAACTTTAAATTGACCAGTAAGATAATTTAAATAGTGAGTAATTCACTGTTATCTTAGAATAGCGATCGCAGACATATGAATATTCATGAAGACTACCTGCCGCCATGTTAGTATCACCATGGTGATATGCTAGTTATAGAAAATCTGATTGTAAAACGGAATGTGCCCGAGTTATTATAACTGTAATATTACCGTATATTGCCACACCTCAAACTATTCAGTTTCAATTTCATAATGAGAACTGCTTATTATTAACATTGTGTCAAGAGAGTAATATATTTTAGTTTGATTTCAAAACCTTAAGTATCCTTTCGGTATAATGTTACTTTTCGGTCATAGCTCTTTGCGCGGTTGTTATTTTTTGCTCCTTCAACGACTAGGTCAAGTTATCACCGATATTCTTTTTGTTTATAACATATATAATGTACTAAATCATCGCTAATTGAAATTCTCTCCGTATAATTACGTAGAACTTTTTAGGACACTTGGTAGGACATTTTCTTAGTTCATCTGGTTAGTTACCATCCTCATGTTGTAAATCTGTCACCAAACATCTGTCGGTGTGTTCCGGCAGTTGCACATAAAAGCAAGTCCTCTCTTTAGGTATAGCGTTTCGGCTATACTAGACCACATCGTAATTTAACATCATATGAGAGTGTGGTCAAACACTAAACCTATCAAAAATAAAAATAAAACCTTTAATCTCGTAAATTAAATAGCTTAGATCGTTTTACGTTGTCGTATCGGTTACATTTTATTTATTATAAAAATGAGCACTAACATTATTTATATCAATAGTAGCTAGACAGTTACTATCCATAAGTTATAAATCTATCGAACAACAATTACTCATTGCGTTTTAGTATAAATTCCTTTTTTAGGCTAAGCATCTTACCATCTTTGGCAATATCACCGAATGTAAATTAAATTAGATTATTGTCATAATAAATCATCTTATCCTTATCCCACCTAAGTAGGGTCGGCACAACGTGTTTGTCATGTTGTGATGTATGGTTTGGTTTAATTTTTACGATTGGCCGCCTGTCTGACATCAACCTTCCTTGGGATTATTTTGTTGTACCACTATTATTGTCATAATAATTGTGACTTGTAATAGTTTTCCTTACAATATTTATTTATACCGCTGTATATGAGAAACTGTATTTAGTTTGCAAATCGTGGGAGTACGCGAAGAGCTTTAAATGAATGCGAATACAATTGATGTGATATGTAATGGGTTTTAAAATATATTTTTAAAAGTGACACTTGTATATGAGGCCGTTCATTCGATGGTTATGTCACAACATTCATATGTAAATTTGCTTGTATATAACAATTGTGTTACAAAACATAGTTGTACGGTATAGCGTTACCATCTCACGAACAGTATTGACGTCACTTTAAACGTATGTTGCAGCAATTCGATTGTTTGACCCCAAATCGTGTTCACATAAATATATCGAAGGCTTCTAAAGTTCTAATGAAATAATTTGTTACACTAATATTTTATCAATTGCATATATTATTTTATTTACCAAATATTATAACTATGAACAGCGAAAAATGTGTACATTACATATTGCCGGAGCAGGAAACATGAGTCCGACAAGATAAAACACTCCATTCACTGTCTTGATTGGTCGCGCTAGATTTGGAATCGGCCAATTTCTACACCATTATCTGTTAGGCTATCACATTTATAGGACGATAATGAATACCATCGATGGATATTTAAATCGTGGTGGTTAGTCTTGTCCTTAGATGTCGCATGAAACACATATAGAAAAACATATTTTAAGCAAATAAATTGATTAAAAACAGATATACAGTTAAGAGTTCGGTATACAATTGTTACATGATGTCATTCCTTAAGGTGCCTCTTCATAGTTTCCATTGTGTACCGAAGATCAATAATAGGGTTGACGATTCGTCTTCAGCTTAAATGTCTGGTTTCTAAGATTAGGATAGAACAAATGTAACGCAAGAACTCTACGAGAGGTTAATTGTTCCTTAATGCTATATTTGTCGATAGTTATTGGATGACTATCTGTGAATTACAAAGTTACTCTTTTATACATGTATCAGTGAAATGCAATTTTATTAACTCCTCTAAAATGTCACTCACAACATCTTCTAATAATACTTTTTTTACGACCAGTATTGTTCAGCATTTGAATCGTCTGTTTCATACAAATCTGAATTACAACAAACTGACAACCATGAGTGACTGACTTGTTGTGGAATTTGTCTTTCTGATTGCTTGTATTAATATTAGTCCCATAGTAATTTCTAAAAAAGCAGATGTAATATATTAATGGATTATAAATATCGTATTCATTGGGTATTTTATGTCAAAAGTTATATCAATATGATCCGTCGTAGATCGTCACAGTTGTGGATTGGTAGAACTTATATCAGTTTCAACTTTATAATTACCGTCGCCATGTCGATTTACTACTTTAATTATATTTTTTTATTATTGGGCAACGTTTCACTACAATTCCACCTGATTTTAAGTTACGAATTTATTAGACAAAGACGATGACAGGCTAAGGCTCCGCCTCTGCTGGAACACATTAGAATTTTTTTAAAGATTTTCAGCTTGTAGGTAGCAGATAGCTGAAGCAACATTTAAAATTTCATTACGAAATTTTCCATAACCATAAGCAATATTAGATAACATGGTATTTGAATCTATACCGATGATAGTCTGCGAGAGTATATCTAATGAGCATTAAGTTCCAAAATTACTGTCATACAGGGGGAGTGTTGTCATTGTTGTTTCAATTCTGAAAAACGCGGTAGCTAATCATCGTGTAGCAAACAAGAGCGCCTTAGTCGAAAATTGACGGTCTATACATTTAATCTTTCGGCTTTCGAAAGGGACAGAAAGGTCCCGCGCGTTTTTTAAAAAAATTTTAAATCTCCCGCCATCGGCAAAGGCATTTAGTACGTAAACCCTATATAGGCCTATGGATTTGTAAATCTGTGGTCACAATAATATATTTAATTATATGCAAATTATATATAGTTTTATCACATATTTAAAATTATTTTCATAAATAATTATGGCTAATTTAAAATATATTTCATTTTTTCTTATGATCGATTAACAAATATTGTATAGCTAATAATTCTTTGTAGCAACATCACGTTACACATTGACAGTTTCCTGGGAGAATGTTGAGTTATTTATGAGTGCTAGGAGTAATTGTTCTGCATTTTTTGGGTTACTTTATGTTATAAAAAACTATTTTTCATTTGTATCAATAATTGTATATACACTAACACAATTGAAACCGGTTTTATCTAAGTTTAATACAGTTCGCTGTGTACACAAACTCGAACGTCGTTTCCAGTAGATAATTAAGAAGATGTCCCTATTTATATGTTGTGCAGAGTATTGCAACACATAGTTGTGTGTATTTTATTTACAACTTTCATATTCTATTTTATAAAACAAAACCATAATTCTGTAATGTTTATAGGTGCTCTGTATATGAAGAGCAGTGGTCATCAAATATCACTATAATTTTTAGTTTCTTCATTTTGTATACATTCTTTTATGATACCTTAATAAAATGTAATTGTATGTAATTGTTTTATTTCTAAATCAGTTTTGAAAATTGTTATATAAAGTAATAAGTATAAATTATTGAAATTTATCTTTATTTCAAAAGTATAATTATAGTTTTTGAATTTCATTGGTTTCTGCTTATATTGTAACAATCTTATTGTATGGTTGATTAGTATAAAAAGGGCCACTATAGGAGAAATACTCTCAAGACATGATATTTATGCCTTTTTCACATCAATATCAATTAATTTTTAGAATGTAATATGACTATCAACGTTGCTATATATTTCATAAAAAACTACTATCCTTGCATATTAGTGAAACAAAATGTTTATGTTTTAATATTAGGACAAGTGAATTGATAGGTATGGATTTTGTTTTAGTCTTAAAGGGTTATATCTTTAGCTAGGTCTTAGTATATTTTCTTGCAATAAGTTTTATATGAAATAAATAGGGAGGAAAATAGTAAAGTAAATTGACTAAAAAAACTGCTGCTATCCTATTCATACGTCTAAATTATTAGATATTTAATTTTAAATATTTATATAATAATAATAATTGAATATTTATTTAAGTATTTCATGTAAAATATTTTTTCTAACCTAAAAGTGTAAATACAATAAATAAATTGTAAACTTCATGGTTAAGTAAAAAAAAAGTTCTTAGGAGTGAAAGAATAATTTAATAATATATTTTATACAAAAATTGTAATTTTACATTATATAATTTATTATTATTCAAATCTTGTAATAAATTCAGTATTTTTTTTAAACTTATGCTGCCAAAATGTTTGCTAACCTGTGCATCATAAGGTCTACTTTCGTTTGTATGGAACTTAAATCCTTATGGTTTCCGTCACTGGAGTGGTTAAATATCATTGGATAGATACTTTCATGATTGGTTAAATTATATATCACGTTTTGAAAGTCTCAACCAATAAAGAGTCATAATTCAATTGAAAAAAAACCAGCTTTTCCACTCCCCTGTAAAATGAGTCAAATTCACTTGTGCGGTGTTGTTTGCTAAGCGACATAATCTCTCTCTCTTGAAATATTATGCCTCCAAACTGCCGGGGCTGAGGGCAAACACGATACTTTTTCATTTCGTTCTGTCGATGATATAACGCTTCACCTCGCTCAAATTAAGCCCAATCTTAGAAGGCTGCGAGCACAGATCTTCACCAGGTCTACGCAATAAAGTAACAATAGTATATACTCTATGTCGGCGGGTTGTCCGAATACGCTATCATTGAATTATCGTCACTTCCTGTTGAAAACCGGTTATCAGGGATCTATATAGTTTAGAGATAATAAAAAAAATATAAAGTAAAAAAAAGGAAGTGTTAATTCTCGCACTTTATCAAACCTGTCCACTAATTGTATAAGATTAAGGATGTACATATATAATCATGAGTTAATGATAGACACATAATTGCCACCTATGACGAAAATTAAGTGGCGTATATTAACGAAGCCCAACAGGCTAATAGATGAAACGGATAAGGCACCATGTTGTTATGCTAAAATCTACCTATAGTAATTATATTATGTCGTTTGTAATCGATATTCGTAGCTACTAGCTACTACTTTTAATAAATATACTTGGTATTTATATTGTATTGTAGTATTTTAAAACTTTTAATTCTATTGTAAACTTCTATTAAATCATAATTAATTTAATTCGTTACTTATCATAGTAATCTTTTCGTACTTTTCTATATTTTGTTTGCTTTTATAACAAAGAGTTGCTAATAATATTTCCTGTGTTATTTAAATTCCGAATTAGCTGATAGATGGCACTACAGATAATGAAGCTTTGATTTAATTTGTTACTTACTTACATTGAAACCAGATGGCAGCACGGTCGCGCGGCCATATATACATTATTAATTCTATTGTATGATTTTTATTATTATTTAATTGAATATATTTTATTAATTAGTTTTTTTCTTCAAAAATTTTTGATTGATTTGTTTATAAACAATTTATTGACAAAATCAAAAATATTTAAAAACCGGATGGTACAGAAACGTGACGCCATATGGCCGTAACGGGCTTCCGTTGCATTGTCGTCCAGTTATCTCCTAGTAGCGCCTAAAGAAGTTTAATTCAAAACTTGTAAAAAGAACACAACCAATTTTGTTGTTTTGGAGTTTGGAATTATTACGTTGTTGACTAGTTGGTGCCCGCGTCTCGTTCTTGTGACAATAGTTTTATTGGTTCGTGGCAACTGCATGTTTCATTTGGATCAATCCTTAGTTTAACCTTCTTTATATATATTACTACTCTTAAATTTTATTATTATTGCTTAGTCCGTACGAGAAAGTGTACTGAAGTTTAGATAATACTCTGAAAAAATAGCATGACAAATACTATATCTCCCTTTAAAATATAGTCAAAATTTGTTCAGTAGAGTAGAGATTAGTTTCGGACAAACAACTGACACTTGAATGTTATTTATATGTATGGATTATAGATATGCGATGAAATAAAACTAGTAATCATTTCTTTTTTTTTATTTTGATGCAGCGCAGCTTTGACATTATCAGAATACGAACGAACAACATTCTTAAGTGTATTTTAAATAAACAGGCCAGTGACTATTTCAAATTAACACAAATCTATTATTCGGTGACCACTTTTCTATACTGAAATACGCCTAATCAATTAACAGTAAATAAATAAATAAATAAAAGAAACAGTAAGTAAATAAATAATAAATACAGTAGAACCTCGATAACACAAACCTCGATAAAGTATAAACCTCTATAATTTCAAAAAATAATCTACTCCTTCCCCTCGGAGCCCAAAACCTCTATTATTTAAAATACTCACCCTCTATAACTTAAACTAATAATTTCAGTATTAGCCCTCAGTTACTTATAGAAATATTTGAAGATGTTGCGACTCAGTTTGGAATGTACTTTACATTATCACTCATAATTAAAAAAGAATCTGAACTCTTGAAGAAACGAGAATCGGGAGAAAGTCTTTTATGTAAAGGACGAAAAATTAACTATTATGGAGCAATGTTTGTTTACGTGGTAATTTTATTTTACCACTTCTGGCGCATTCGGGTAAAAATAGGAACTGTATATTAACTCATCAATCATTCCCTTACATAAACTCTTGATAAATTAAAAACTCTATAACTTAAAATATTTTGTGTTTCTCTTGGTTTTTAACTTAACGAGGTTCTACTGTAGTATAAAATAAGCGTTATCCGAGTCTGTCCCCGTATGTGTGTTTATTTCTTTTAAGTTTAAAGTAAATGCAAAGTTAGTTTCATCAATGCAACAGATTTTGTTACGGTTTTCACTATCACTACCTATATTTAAGTAGAGAATTCCTTTTGGAACGTTTATGCCTGCAGTACATGTAGTACTGTATACTTGTAGAGAGTTTTCTCTTTTTTCTCGAACTGACTACGCTATTGACCTAGCAAGGTCTTAACAGCTTCACCGGACTACTAAGGCGAGCGCTTAAGGCACTCAGCCGATTTACTAGTAGAGAGTAGAAAATAGTTATTGTATTCTAATCAAGTCCTAAAAATATTTTACGCGCGCTTACATTATTGTACATTATGTTATTTATTGTATATTATCAAAATAATATACCTCATTATTATTAGAAAAGTCCGCTATGGTATATTGTTATATCCTAAGGATAAGCCACAGTAGCCCTTATTTATAATTTATATGTATACTAGCGGACCGGGCGGACGTTGTCCTGCCTAGATAGTAAAAAAAATCTAAAATTCAACTGCAGCGCCACCTACCGGGTTCAATTGTGAATCTAAACCATTCTCGGATCCAGTGGAACACGTACACAAAATTTTATCAAAATCGGTGGAGGAGTTCAGTGACATGCACACGTACAGAAGAAATTTATATAATACTAGCGGTCCCGGCGGACGTTGTCCTGCCTTGTTAATAAAAAAAATCCTAAATGTCAACCGCAGCGCCACCTACCGGGTCCAATTGTGAATCTAAACCATTCTCGGATGCACTCGAACACGCACACAAAATTTCATCAAAATCGGTCCAACCGTTTAGGAGGAGTTCAGTGACATACACACGCACAGAAGAAATTTATATATAAAGAAAAGATTATTAAAAGGTATAGGGTTTTTGCGGCGCCTTTTTGTTCAAATATAACTAATCGTTACCCAATTAAATATTTTAGTAAGGTCGGTTATGTAATGTAGATTGAATTTGCCCTTTATAGTATATTATTTCAATAAATCTCTTAGGAGTCTTAAAAATAAATGCAAAAACAGTTGTTTGTGTGAACATACGACGTTTCTTTGACTTCGAATTGTAAATGTCAAAACTCTAAAAATAGATCTAAATATCTTATACATGTATCTATTGTGAAGCCGGGACAGATTGTTAGTATATTTACATGCGTACCACGAGCCGTGCACTTCGAGAAACGTGACAGGCGAGGACGAGTCTCTCTGATGGGGTTTCATTATGTGTATTGTGACCGCCTTGTGACCGTGTAGCTGTTCGATGAACAAATATAATAATGAATACTTGTTCGCAATGTCATCCACAGTAAACAGAGCGTTAAGTTGATAAAAAAAAAACAATGTACCGTGTCAAACCATTAAATGCACGTAGGTAAGAGGGAAACAATGGCCTGTCATGCGTATGTCTCATTTACCGGGTCCTCAGTAAGCTGATAGTTTTATTTTTTTTTGTTTTATATCCTCGTATCCACCCACTATTGACGTCAATAAAGTGGTTGCCGGCATGTTTGCGCGTGTGTGCGGCGAGCTAAACGCAGGGTCGCCGCACGACGTTTATTAATATTATTTTTTTGTAGCATCCAATTACAACGCCTGTTTATTTTTTTGTTTGCACTTGTTATATCACTACGTTCGAGATAAATATATTATTCAGTTTACGTAATCTCTTTTGTGAAGTAAATTCTATTTTGTTTTAATATCTTTATGAGCACTATATGACGTATTATAGAAATTTATTTATTTACTAGGCATCCTGTTTGTTTCGTTTTTCTTTTTATTTCGTCACGTAAAAGACTATAATTAGACTTGCAACGAAATAATGACAGAACATGAACTAACGTAATAGGTTAATATTAAGGATATGATCAACTTTTACATTATTCATTGTTTCTAATTTCTGTTAACTTTCAATTATTTATAACTGTTCATTTTTCACTTTATAGAAAACAAATATGAGACGTCTATAATACTCGCCACACCAGTATCTATTTTTTTTCAAAGGCGTCTGTCACGCCATTTTAGTGTAGGTTCCGAAAAAAAAGCAAATTATCGTTTTTCGGTTCTATGAATAATACGTATATGATTCTTTCTTTAAATCACATTCCATTATAATTTATGTTTTAGTTTACTATTTTACAAGCATATTTGTAATATTAAAATACTAAAAATATCGATAACTTCAGGTTAAGACTGGTCAATTGACGTTTATTGATAGTTTTATGCCATCGATATAAATTTGACATACATTTTTTATTGCATCCTTAATTATATTTTTTATGATTTTTTCTAAATTTTTCATGGAGGTATATAGCAGCGTTCACAACAATTTAATAAGAATTTCAGAGCTAATATTAGCTTGGGACAATTAACTTATACTGTAGGTACACTCTTGTTGAGAGCTTTTCAGAATATTACTGTTTCTTATGTTTACTATCACTTTCTTGTAAACAAATTTTATAAACAATATTTTATATCATAAAACGTTTTATATAAATTTGCCAACCCTGTCCTCTGAACGCAAGTGTCAAATTGCTTCCATACGTAAGTTAGTTATCACATGTACTTTTATGTGAGTGTTAAAATGTTTGTTTGTGTGTTGCCAACGCGGAATTCTCGATGTTCCCCTTATTATTTTATTAGTATTAAAGTTGCGGATTATTCACTTGAATGGAATTCGTGTCCCGGAATCATAAGTCATTGTAAACAGGCTCGCAATGCGCATGCGATCTCACGTGCTATGTATTTTATCACCGTATATTGTAATATTATAGAATGTATGGGAACCTATGTTTTTGTCGCATTAAGTTAAACGACGTAGGTTATGTTTTTATTATATATCGTGAGATTATTTTACTTGTGTTATTTTGTAATGCAACTTATTACGTTCTTAAGCAGGTTTTAGAAATAACCAGTACACATTAATATAAATTTGCCCAAGCTGATATAACATGTATTCGATAATTTACAAAAAAATGCATTGAAAGAATCGATTAGCAACGTACGGTGCATTGATAAACATAAAAAAATTAATCCTTAGTATCGACATCTGTTTATACTTCATTGAAAATATAAATACCAGTATTTAAAAAAAAAGTTTTGACTGCAGATCGCGCAGTCATTGAGTTCTCCTCACCTCTTCCACCTTTGAAAATTGTGTCCTGTTTGCGAATTCTACACAGGCGATTATTTGTGTGTTTCCAAAAATTATTGTTATAAGTGTAGTTGTAATATGCCTCCGATAAAAATCTTATAATGTCCTCCGTAATATAACACTTGAGTGAAATACGAGAATTGTCTTATAAAAAAACAGGCGACTTTATCTTTATATGTACTGTTGGTATTTATATTGTATGTAGATCATGGTTCATACTGGATCACGTAGAAAATAATATGTATGTCGGAGCAACCACTTCTGACTGGGTCCCCCTTGCCTATATACGCCGGATGATACTTATGACGCTTTATCTGCGACGCCCACTTACACCGGTCAATTCAACGTAATACGGTTTTGAGGACGATTCACTTTTATCTGTATAAAACCTAATTGAATGTACAATTTAACTAAGTTTTACTGGAATTAGAGTTTAGATGGACGTGTTCACAAATGTACGTTGCTAGTGATATATTTAGTTTGATATAATTAATAGTTTTTTTCGGATGTCTTTCAAACTATTTTTGAATAATTATACTATACATTATAGGCATTATATGTAAAAAAAAGTTTGTCTTTTTGTATTAGGAGTATACATGCAAAAGCGCATTTAAAGTTCCTACGCGTGTCCTATAACAAGACAACTGTCAAACCGCCATCTTGCTTCGAACGAACAGGTGCAGTAAAATATCTATGCTTAAATATTAATAACATGTGCAAATTGCGATATATGTTACATAACCGACTATAACTTTATTAAATAAAAAGCTTATTAATTGCTGCAAATTTATTTATCGCTAGGAAGCGGTACATTGATATGTAATTCACACAAAATAGCCTAAAGTACATAAAATAGTACTGCAAACACGGACTTCGTAATTGTATCCAAGAAAAAATCAATTAATTACATTTAATTATTTTATTCAAACATACATATATAGAATGCTCATTTTTCTACTGTAGTAATTTCGACTGTTAATTTTGTATCTATCTAAATACATTGATAGAGGTCTGTCGTTGTGCCTGCATTACGCAGAAGTTGCGGGATGGATTCCCAACATTTTTTTTAGTATTACTTCTTAGACACGTAGCCTTTCTCTAAAATACACTGGTATATTAATTAAAACTTTAAAAAAATCGATTTTTATAAGCACTACGTATTTATGTATGTATGTTTCCTTACCGTGGAGAAGTGGAGAAAGCGGTGTGGTGCGTGTGCCCAGGAGAAGGGAAGTAAATGGATAAAACTATTTACGAAGAAATGTTGTAAGCAGAGTATTCTTTTTTCTTTTAACTTTTTAAAGATTACAAGTATTTAGGAAGAAATGTAAGCAAGGTTTTTTTCAATTATACTACCTATATATTTTTTCTTCCACACATAACATATATTGTAAAGATAATAAACAACGCAGATCGAATCGTGGGTAATAGCTAGTTTTTAATGAAAAAAAGGTCTTCTATGGTTCGTTTTTGTAGCAGGCAGTACAATTTTGACAAGAAATGAGCAAAGTTGACGCAGACGCGATTATCTATTCATTTGAAACGCGTGGTAACTACTGTTCGATATAAAAACCATTCAGTTGCGTCAACGTCATTCATTGTTGTATATACTTTTATATTTACACTAAAATCATGTACACGATTCACGAGGTGTATTTTTATGTTGCGTTTAGTATATTTTTTATTAATGTCTACCTAATTACTATTCTCAAGTTGAAAGCCTGTTGTCAAGCGTTTGTAATTTGCATGTATAGAGGAAATAAATTTTTTTTTTAAATAATCTATTATCTTATTAGTTATAGATAAATATTAAACTATCTACGATTATAAATTATGTAGTTTTGATTATTTAAGTATTATACTTTATTCGTTTACATTCATTTGTTTCAGTATTTTAAAGAATCACATGAGCATTATTAGTACCATATTTTTGTTAAACATTCCGGATAATAATTATTCCTATATAACGATTTTAACTTGGAACCGATGCCAAAACTGGATTGATAAAAAAGAATGTCTTCATCGAAGGTACAAAAGTGATAAATTACAATTATATTTGCCTCGTTTGTTCGCAATTAAGATTATATGTGAATTTATTGTTTTTAATGTGTTTATTGCCTTCGGTTCCTTTCAACAGGTCGCTCAGGACTCTTGACCTCTCATTGCTATAATTTTCCGAGAAATTAAAAGTAAAATTGCTTGTTCCAGATGATAAACGCTGATTGAGGGACAGTTGACTCCTGAGCGACCTGCAGCCGGGCTTGCGGCGTCGCACCGCACTTTTTCAACGATGGGACCAATATTCAAGAACGTTTCAGACTCTATTTTGGTTTAATATAATAAAAACATAAACATACTCAATATTAATCGATCTCTTCATGCGATTTATTAAATTTAATTGGAAAGTAAAATTGCGTTCCGAATATACGTGGAGTTTATTACCTTGGCTTCACAAAAATCAATCAAAATTTTAAATTATTTTTTATTGCAACTCATTAAATGCTTCGTGTAAGCTTTAATATTCTCATCAATTTAAGTTTGTTTATATTCTTATATAATTCACTAAAAAATACTTATGATATTTAAAAAATGGTTGTATTTTGGAAATGATTTGTTAAAAATTGCCTTTTTATATGAGTGAAAAATTAAGAGAGACGAGGCAGATAGTTGATAGCCCTAAGAAAACTATTTATGATAATCTCGTAATTGTTTTAAATTTTAATACTGTATGGTGAGATAGACACTTCATATGAAATAAGTTAAAAAAGTCCGCGCTTGTGAGCGATCTACTGTATATACTCCGAGCCAGTTGAAACAAGATGTTCTAGAAATACTTCTCATCCCTCAAGTTTTCTTCAGTTTTCTAGAAGTCTGGTGTAGTCGTCGTTGTTTATTATCAACGCATTAGATCTTTGATAATCTGTTAAATTCTGTAAACAATTAGAAACTATGAATATATATTTCATTACAATTAATGCATTTGTTACGATTTTGTAAAGTTTTTGAAACGATCACAGTTCATTAGTGATCTGTATCAATTCCACGTTAATCCATGTGGGTGTCGTGGGTTAATACTGCAATGAATCAGAATTTTCAATGAGGGAAGGATATTGTGATGAAATTATAGCGGAGTGGTTGGGATTTTTGTAATGCCCCTTGGCAAGCTACCTCCCTCAGTTTGGAAAGTGTTCATAGCTTATTCGTGTATACCGACAGCTGTACTGAAGAGGCAGTTCTTCTCTAGATTTAGCATATGTCCTTTAATGTTAAAATTTACATAGTGTAATAGAAATAATACTGAACAAAACCTTACTGTTATTATCAAATTATGTCAAAAAGATAAAGTCCTATTGTTATCTTTAATCGATTTAAAAAATGAAGACTTCTCTGTTTCCTTAGTATGCTGGTACATGCGCGGTTTAACAAAAATTCACGACCGTTTTTTTCATTCTTTCACTGGAGTAATCTATATACTTATGGAAAGATTTTAGTATATAAAATATTAAGGTACTTTCTCATTTACACGCGTATCGAATCAATTATTTTTCTTATTGATGATATTAAACTAATCCTTATGAACTGAGAGAGACATTGGTCAAATCAAGTTTGTTTTTTTTTATCTATATGAAAAATGTATTAATTATTATTATATCGAGTTATTTATAAAGAAATCTAAATTTCATTTATGTAATATTCAGTCTCGTCGATGAAAGCAATTTCAATAAATAAAAAATAATAGATTCTGTCTGTCTGCGAGTATAAACTTTCGTTTGGAGATTGTTTTTGTTTTTCTAATGATATTATTGATTTATGTTATTTTATTTATTCAAAATTCATTTCTTATTTAGATATTTGTCAATTAGTGAGAATAATTTATCCTTTTATATTTAACTTTGTATGATTATTGAGTAAATATTGATTATATTTATTTTATCTTATATCGGAATTGAAGAAAGTATTTATATATTTATTTTATATAATATTTTACCTATTTTAATCAGATTGAAGCAAAAATAAGCTGTATATAATGCTACAAAAACATTTTATTATACGACAGTTATTTTAGGTTATATATCCATTATTGATAGATTGAAAATGTATTGTAATAATGTATCGAATAAGCATAATTTTAATGAACTATAACATTTGTTTGAAGTAATTTTACTTGCTAATTTTGAATAGATTTACATTCCTAAATGTTATCACCATTTATTCTCTTATACGTAGACACTTTGATATTTTTAGTATGTTAAAGATCAACTATTCTTATGAAACTGAGCAATAATAATCGTGTTTTCATAGTTATAAAACGAAAACACAAAAATAAAATAAAGGGGATTGGCTCAACGGTATTTGGACACTATATGGACAAGTTCATGTTATTTTATGAATTGGAGCTCTTGTTGTTGAAACGGTATTGTGTTGAAACTATAGCAGTAATAGTTACTTTTTCTATTGCCCGCGTCGCTAGTTACTACCCTTTAGTTCGAAATCTGTTGTTAAGCATTTATAGGTATATTCCGGTACTTGCTTTTGAGAGCTAGTCCTTCTCGAGTTGTTCTTAGCCTACATTATGATTAAATTCCAGGTGAAATTTGACAAATAATAAAATCTATATTTAAAAAAATACATATCAAAATGAAAGTGTATTTTCGAAGTTTAAACAAATCAGTTGGAAAGTAAATTTATATGTCGAAATATGTATTCTCTATGTTTTGGATTTCATTTTAGATAAACAAGTTATGTTGTAACGTTTGTTGTAACGCTTAGCGTACTTTCTGGCCAATGTTTTATATTGTAATTTCTCCACTTTTAAGAGTAGTAGTCTAATGTTTAATAATCAAGAACTTTCATCAACAAATTTACTGTAAAATGCGAAAAGAATGCATTACATTTCATTTGTAGTTCTTGTGATTACAGTATTCAAACGAACCGAAAAACAATCTCTTTAACTTGCTTTGTAAAAACGCTATAAAATATTATAATGAATTAAAAATTTGTCAGAAAAACGAAACAAAATGTTATGTCATTACATAGTATAAAACAAAGTCCCCTACCGCGTCTGTCTGTCTGTCTGTTCGCGATAAACTCAAAAATTACTGAACGGATCTTTATACGGTTTTCACCAGTGGATAGAGTAATTCACGAGGAACGTTTTGGTATATAATTTGTCCAGGATTTTTTTATCATCAGGGCGGGACAACGTTTGCCGGGCCCGCTAGTATGTAATAAATCCCCGCATTTGAAATTAGATTGTACCCCACAAATCTTGACTAAACAAAAGGAGTCTTTGTTCATACGTTCCAAAGAGGGAATAAAAAATTATCGAACAGCTTATAGTGTAAGGTTTGTAGTAGGTATTTGATTCCTACCTACTTATTATATTTTAATAAATTATATTATTTTATGATTAGTTCCTTTACCTGTATGTTTACCATAAAAGTATTACTCTGTAGTCTAGTTTTATTCTCGTTTAATTAATACTATTAGATTTTAATTAAAAATCAATCAAGAATAACAGAGAATAACGACATATCATTTATGTATAGATGAAATTATGATTTTGATGTTTTTTGTCATGGTTAGTTTTAGAATATTTTATAGGTAACTAAAAAAAATCTCGGAAAATCCTTACCTTATTGTATGTAAATGTCGGTTTTTCCTTGCTTTTACCAACTGGAAAGGTGTTTTGACTATACTTAAGGTGTTTAAAAGTTGGTTAACAAAACTGAAATGTAACCTCTTGTTTTCATGTGAGGTAAATGAAACAATGAGAAATTATGGTAAAATGCAAATGAATATTTAAAAAAAAGCATTTATTTTGTTCGTAACTCATGTTATAAAATGTACCTAATCAGAAAGCTGGCAACTACGTTATTTAATTATATATATAAAGATAAGAGTACATACACTGTATATCTTAATATATACCTATTCACATATTTAAACTGCTACATATATAATCGCAAAATCGCGTTTCGAAAAGTTATTAAATTTATGGTTAGATTTTTGATATAGTATACATATCGACTAAATATTACAATTTATAAATAAATAACACACAACACATAAACTAGTGATGTTCTAATGTACTATTGCAAACAAATTTGGCAGATATATTTAATTGCTTTAGTGGTACTAAATAAATCATTTGAAATAACTGCATTCCTAACAACTAATGTCGGTTCTCTTGAGTTTCTAGTGTCACATTTCAAGTATTCGGTAGCAATTCATGTTTTAAAATTTATACGGTTGTGAAGAATCTACGGATTGTTAAAATTTTATATTATAATTCTCGTCAAAGATAGTGTGAACGTAAGTAGCGAAGTATTTATAAGCATATTATAAACATAATGATGCAATTTTAAAATGCTAGACGCATAATGCCAACATTCCAAAACTATCTATGACTGTTATGCATATATTGATATTTATATAGATTTGTTTGACGTCAGTGATGTAAAGACGTCAGTCACTTTGTTATTTACATAAATTAATGTATTAGAAATAAAGTTTATTAATCGTTTTTGTGGTTTGGTTTTTTCAATCTAAATAATTAATAAAACTCCGATTAGATAGTATTGCTTTAAAGTGGTTTTGATTTCTGTTATAAAATAACTGAATATTTTTCTCTTATTAATAAAGAAAAATGACATATTTTTGTCACGTTGCATCGGTATAAATTCAATAGTTTGTTAATTAAGGTTTAGCATTTCAAGCCTCTATTGAATCAATGCTCACATATAAATTATTAGATACTCTAGATCAGAGGTTCAAAGACTTTTTCTCATAGACCACTTTCAAAATTTAGCTGGTTCTGATGGATCCCTTGCAGCTACATTTTTACCATATTCTCAAAACTCGACAAAAAATGTAATGATTAGATCGAACTATGGAAATTTTCATTGTGGCTGAGTTTCGACACGTTGTATTCAATATGGAATATGCAAGTTTTTACAAGTAACAGTCGCTGAGCTTCTTAAAATATTATCTGCCTACATCGATAGCTGAAGTCAAGTCGACATTTCAGTTCTTCACTATCGAAAGCAGATAAATTTTCGTGGACCCCTGCTTACGAATTGTGAACCCTCATTTTTTTGTCACGCCAATGTAGACCCCGCCGAGTCTCCCGTGGACCTCTAGGGGTCCTCCTGGACCACTTTGGGAATTAAGGCTCTAGATACTTAAGGCTCACTAAAAGTTTATGGAAGTACTAAACAGTTTAATGTTACTTTATTAGTCCCTCCTGGTAGCGTTTGTTAACAGTCGACGTGTTCCTGAAGACAGAGAAAGTGAAGCCTGCAGCTACTAACGGAAATAAGAGAGACAGCGAGAGAGAGAGAGAGAGAGAGAGATATATGAAATGATAGTAATTGAAATATACCTATTATTTATTGTAAGAATGAGCAGTTAAGTCTGCATTACTTTCAAAGGAGTACGTATGAAGAGAATATTTATTCCTATGATTATATGCAGTTAAGATATAATACTTGGATATTTAACAAATTCAATTACATAAGTTTTTTTGTTAGCTACAAGAATTAATTTTTAATATCACAATACAATTTCACACACTACAATGTATTATTGAAGTAAACATAGTCTGTACGTATTATTATAACTAAAAAGCTGATACCAATCCTGTGTATAGATAATAGATACAAAATTAACAATTATACAAAAGGCTACTACTATACGCTACTCTATACGGCGATCGAAGCTATGATTCTTAAGCTATGATTCTTTGACTCTATAATAAGGCATACTATTACTGCTTCACGAAGTTTATAGTCTCTGATAGATTGCACATGTCATTTGTTTTCATTAAAATTAGTTCTATGGAATCCTGTCATTATGGAACCTCATTTCAATAGTACATTTCATTAAGAAAATAAAATGAAATATGCTAACAATAAACAGTCTGAAAACAATACACCATTGATGTACAATGATCACCGATGATGCAACCGCTCTCTCTACATCATCAACTGATCGAGAAACAAAACCGCAAAGTGGTCTTTCCAACACCGTAAGACTGCTACAAAGAAAATACCTAAAATATCGCGATTTGTGATATTCCAAGAACAATTCAAATTATGCGTTTACGTCGCTTTAAGAAATAAGTCTTTTGATTAGAATTGTTCTTTTGAAAGAAGAACTTGATTAATAAAGTCGAATTCACAACAAAGGTATAATGAATTACATATCTATATTTCAAAATGGAATACAAAGAATCCAGTGTTATTTCTTTTATTGGTGAAAACTGTAAAGTTCTTTTTCAGATTTTTTTTTATGCCAAAGGGCAGCAAACAGGCAGACGGCCCGTCTGATGTTAAATATTTACTGTCGCCTATGGACAATTGCAACATTAGCGGCGTCACTGTTACGTTACCGACCTTGTAGTAATGTATAGTAGTTGTAATCGATAGTAATATAGACAGCGAGAACATTTATAGAGTATGTAGCTTTAAATTAAGGGTAATATCGTTACAATATACAATAAGCAGGCGTGAGAACCACAACAATAAGAAAAGAAATGTTTGAGCTAGTGTTTAACCTAGTTAGTGTAACCTTTAACGTCAGACACGTTAATTCTGTTCAAAGAATTATTATTCTCTTATCTACTATATAAGGCCTTGTAACCTGGGTCTGACGTCCATTTCAGAGTAATTAGGTAAATTTAAACAAATAAATTCACTCCGGGTAAAAACCAGTTTACTGAGAAATTGTGTTTTATTCAGGATTACGTTAATCTTAACTGTAGACAATTAAAAATATGCACACAAGGATATTTTTTCTAAATCTAGATTAAGAGGTAATGATTAAATTTGTTTGTTTTACCTGCACGTGTTTTCCTTTTACGTAAGATGTGTAATGCTTCACCCATATATAATGATCTAATCATTCAGCGTTTGTCTATGCAGTATTCGGCTACGTGCACTAATTTACTTAATACCTACCTGTATTTCACATAGCAAAATGGATTTACTATATTGGACTGTGCCTACGCGACTGCATTCCATAGTCTTAGAAGATGACAACTGCTGAGACAAGAAATATTAGATAGTTTGAAAAAATGAAAATGAATGTAATATATCTTAATATATGTGTATTGGAATAAGTAATAAAATATATTTCATTCATTTTTAGAAATGTCGTCTGTCTGTCTGTTTGTTTGAACAAGCATCACTGCTAAAATACTGTGTTCACGATAAAGCTAAAGATCATAAAGCACATCCTCGAGTAACATTTAGTCTTGGTTTCATTAAAATCGGTTCACTCTATCAAAAGTTATTGTAATTTTAATGACGACGCGACTTAAGTACGAGAGAAAAGTAGATGAGTAAAGGACGTAATACATTCAGATGATTTTATTACTCCCTGCTTTTTACATTAGGTACCACGCGGATGGCGTCACGGACACAGCTAGTATAGTTACATAGCTGTATCAATATAAGTTTGCATATGTAAAGTCTTTACTAAATGTTGCATACAAGCCAGATAAAATTAAAAGCCTTTCGTCCCACATCCATGCCCTGCGTCAGCGGTTCATTTTCTTTGTTTGAATCCCTTTTCACAATGGCAAAGGTACTGCGTGCGTGTGACGTGAATCGTGACCTCGTTTGACACATAAAACTGCAACCATCTCACTTCAACACTAATTTTGCTTATAGAATCTATTGAAAGAGCGTCGGACAATACTATTGCTGTCTTATTCTCCTATGACCTGTAATATTTAGTCATCGCAGTCGCAAAGGGGGTACGGTAAAATTGCGTACGATATTTTAATGACTTAAACAAAGGATATGCATACAAATATACATATAATATACACAGCATGACGCTTCGTCTGGTAGTGCCAAATATCTTTATATATGTAATTCTTCTGTCCGTGTATATATGACTGAACTCCTCCTAAAAGGCTGGACAGGTTTTGATGAAACGTGTTGTGAGTATTCAGGTGGATTCAAGATTGTCTTAGATTAACAACTGAACCCGGTAGGAGGCGCTGCGGTGGGATTTTAGGATTTTTTAATTATCAATGCAGGACGACTTCCGCCGGGCCCGCTAGTAAATGTAGGGATACGGATAAAACTTAAAATATGGCATCAAAATAATGACATATTGCACACTAATGCCGAGATAAATAGTTGAGTTCTTAGCATTTGCTCAAATCATTACTTTGGGAAGTACTACTTTTGCTTGTCTTAGCTAAGACTGTCATTGCGTCTTGCGACTAACATTTCATAAGTTGTTTACGCCACTTCATTCTCGTGGCAATAACTGTTGTTTCAAGAGAGCCATATGATTCTGTTTCGATTCATTATTTAATAATCTCGCTACCCTTTTTATTGATTTATGTGACGTCTCGTAAATTTTGTTATTGTCATTATGATAATATGTAGCTTAGTTAATACTTAGAAAGGTCCTCAGTCAAAAAAATCTCATCAATACGCTTCAGTCGTTTTAGATTTGAACCCCTAGCAACGATAGACTTTACTTATATTGTGCAGTTCTTGTCAATCATTTTGGCCGCTCTGAATATAGCTGTAATATAACTACGTATTATAAAACTAAGTCGTCTGCCATGTCTGTCTGTCTGTTCGCGATAGACTCGAAAACTACTGCGGATTTTCATGCGGTTTCCACCAATAGAAAAAGTGATTCATGTGAAAGTTTTATCAAGGTTTGTTTATTATTAGGGCGGGACAACGTCCGCCGGGCCCGCTAGTAATGTATAATAGTCGTATATATAGCTGTAAAATAATAAATAGTACACTTGTGTTCTGCAAACCTGTATTCAAAGCGGCCAAAAAATTTGGCCAGGAATGTGGGTAGAGATTAATTACCTTGTAATTTTCTTCTTAATATATATATTTCTTGTGTGCGTGTGTATGTGACTGAACTCCTCCTAAACGACTGGACCGATTTTGATGAAATTTTTTGTGTGTGTTCGTGGAGATTCGAGAATGGTTTAGATTCACAATTGGACCCGGCAGGTGGCGCTGCGATCGACTTTTAGGATTTTTTTTGTTTTCAAGGCAGGACAACGTCCGCCCGGTCCGCTAGTGTATGTATATATTTAGTTAAAATTAAGTTCACAACCGTTTTTCTTTAATTCGAGACTATATAGTTTTCTTTATCCTATCTGGCAAAAATTGCTCGAAATGAGTCAATTTAATGCTTAAAGTATATACTTGTAAATCTTTCAGTATCTCTAGAGCTCGTTCTTAAAAAATCGATAGTATTAAAGCATTTGCTGAAAAGTCTTTAGTAATTACTCGTTTTTCTATATTAAAATCTAATTGTTTTGTTATCCTTTGATGGCAAGCGAGACACTGCTTCCACTTTATCCGGCACAGTGTTTACCCCCACCAGTTTTCGTCACGCAAAAATGTTACGGATTAGAATTTCAAGTCCTTCCACAAGAAGTTCCATTTCAAAAATGACCAGTGGTAGCCACATTACGTGTACATTATTTATTTGTACAAATTTATGCGATTCCTGACTATTAGTATAAATTGACAGTTTTTCAATAATAAGCCATAATTCCGTCATTGTATATTGTTGTTTTTCCTTCGGCTATTCTGTTAGATATCATCTCTTTAACTTATTCTTAAGTTATGGACTTTGCTTTAAGGACTCTAGCTAATGTCGTTAATTAAATAAATTGCCTTGGTAACAATGCTAAGTATTCAAATATATACCTTCGTCAGGCGGCAACCTTTGATTATTTTTATGTAACTTGATGTAACTTCTTGTGTTCACACAATTAATTACCACCTATTTACTAAGTCAGTGAAGCTTCATAAAAAAGTACATATATATAAGTACACAAATCCATAAATAACTACACAACCTCACTTTTATTACTCATTTACTAAACTTGAAATAACTTTTTAACAGTGTATTAGGAACTTTTTAGTATTATTTTTTACTTCTTCAATAGAAAAAAAGTGTGTGTGTACTTATGTACAAGCGTTAGAAGTTGTACTTCTTTGGCATAACAAGATGAAACTCTTTTCAAAAATTTTATCTTTCTCCTTATTCTACATTTGTAGAAAAAACGACACTAACAATAGAAAAAAGGTATTTAATACATTGAAAGTTTTAATACAAAGAAATACAAACAACAAATACAAAGAAACAAAATATTGACTAAAATATAGCTAACTTCAGGGTGTCCGTTTTTCGTGACGGTGAGCGCGCGCATCGTAATATCTTCAGGGTGTCGGTTTTTCGTGACGGTGTGCGCATGCATCATAATAACTTCAAGGTGTCGGTTTTACGTGACGGTGTGCGCGCGCATCGTAATAACTTCAGGGTGTCGGTTTTTCGTGACGGTGTGCATGCGCATCGTAATAACTTCAGGGTGTCGGTTTTTCGTGACGGTGCGCGCGCGCGCGTGCATCGTAATAACTTCAGGGTGTGGGGTTTTCGTGACGGTGCGCGCGCGCGCATCGTAATAACTTCAGGGTGTCGGTTTTTCGTGACGGTGTGCATGCGCATCGTAATAACTTCAGGGTGTCGGTTTTTCGTGACGGTGCGCGCGCGCGCGTGCATCGTAATAACTTCAGGGTGTGGGGTTTTCGTGACGGTGCGCGCGCGCGCATCGTAATAACTTCAGGGTGTCGGTTTTTCGTGACGGTGCGCGCGCGCGCGCGCATCATAATAACTTCAAGGTGTCGGTTTTTCGTGACGGTGTCGCGAGCATCGTAATAACTTCAGGGTGTCGGTTTTTCGTGACGGTGTGCGCGCGCATCGTAATAACTTCAGGGTGTCGGTTTTTCGTAACGGTGTGCGCGCGCATCGTAATAACTTCAGGGTGTCGGTTTTTCGTGACGGTGTCGCGAGCATCGTAATAACTTCAGGGTGTCGGTTTTTCCTAACAGTGTGCGCGCGCATCGTACAAATTGACTCTCATAATTTTTCCCTAACGCGCCAAAAGAAGTATAACTTCAAAAACAAAGAAATATATATCTTTGTGTCTGACACCGATGTGGGGGAGTGCCAATTGAGAGTCGTGGACTTTAATATTGACCATTTTGTGTCAACGTCTGTTAAGATCAGTTTGCTTATGATCTTTTTTTTATATATTTTATAGGTTTTAACATTTTACCACAATCTCGTCTGATAGATATACATAGTATATACGCTACATCTAGAATACAGACTCTCAAGTACAGCTGCTGGAACACTCCTATATTTGCTTGGCTTTCAATAATATAGCTGATATAGTTGTAGTTATACCCCTGTAGGTTACCTTCGTAAAAGAATAATTAAATATTGTCGTTTAGTTTCTGATAAAATTAAACACAAACATATATCAGTGAATAACGGAACCTCCAATTTTTATTTCTTATTAAAAATATAAAGCATTTTTTTGTTCTCACAACTCTAATAATTTCTAAATAAATAATGCAAGAGGTATAAAATTGTGTTTTTTAAACAAACGCCTTGGATGTTGTGCAATTTAATAATGAACCACCATTTCAGTCTCTTTTGCGGCACGAATTTTAGTAGGCGTTAGATTATTTTACTCATCACTGTAACCGACTATTGTATCTGGTTAAAAATGGATTTATCCATATACCAGTGAGGCATATGAAAAGTTAACACGTTCAATTAGAAAATATATTTTTTAATTCTTTATTTAATTTAGGGACTTAGGTCCACATAGAACATGTCATTCCCATCGTACCCTAATCTTAAAATATTCACCAAAGAGACTTCGACAGAAACTTCCATAGAATCTTGGCTTCCTCACTTGCAGGTGTACACAATATTCTATGAAAATAGAAAATGTTAGTATTGTGTTGAAAATCACTTATGGTCGTCCTATGGTCGAATTTCTGGTACAAACTTTTTCCTTCACGTGTAAGTTAATACATATTATCTGTATTAAATATTGTACAAATATGTTACGTTTTAAAAGTAAGAAACATGAATTATGAGAAACAGAGATTTATAAAGGTTTAGGCTCGACGATGGTATGAAAAAAAAATCTACTACTAAACTTCTTCATTTATAACACTAAAAATCTTAAATAGCTACCAAAGAAAAAAAAATATAAAGAAAAACAGTTGACAAACAGAGGAGAAAAAGGTAACGAAATGTTTTATATAGATCTCCGTCTATATTAATTAGATTTTGCTTGCGGATTACCTTGCATCAATGTAGATTTGGTAAATAAAATACAGGTCATTTTGATCGCTGTTAATGTTGCTTTCTCTAGGTGAAGGGAATTTTAAAATCGGTTAAGTATTTTTTTAGTTTATTATTACACGTATAATTTCAGTTTCGTGTTTTTTTCTTCCTTCATTCATACATACACTTTGTACCAGTAACACTGGGTTGATATTCAATAACCAATGGCGGTCTGATAGTCGTGGTGGTTTAGTGGACTGACTGATGGAATATTCGTTCTATGTCCACAGGTTCGAACCCGGACATATACGAACGAATTTGTCGGAATTCGTGTATATTTATTTACACATTTCAATTGGTAGCACTATCGGCTCACGGTGAAGGAAAACATAACATGGTCTCTTACAAGCTGTGGTCATGATGATGACCCAATCGATGATTAAAATCTTATACATTCATTTCTCGCTTCTTTTAAACAGTACCTATACGAATGTAAGCATCACCACTGAAAATAGTAGCAATTACACACAATTTGTTATTTAAAAATATGCTTGATAAAATATTAAACATTTTTACATGTACCATTCTGATAGGGAAATGTGAAAAAGTTGCATCTATGATCGACCAGTATATGGTTTAGAACTTTGTCGCATTTAAATATTGATTGAGAAATTCTCAATGAAATCTTGTAATAGTTCATATTAGGATATCGGTGTGCGGTCAGAGAATACCAATGATAGATGTGTTATCGTACGATTCGAATGGATATAAAACAATATTCGTATCGGGAGATATATGAGGTGTCAACGCGTGATTTATTTGCGTGCCGTCGATGTAATATTATTGGTACGTGGCTCGGTAAGTATGGATACGGACTAATTTTTATACTCTTTTTATGATATTCAAATTAATATTCTACTATCTTTAGTTGATTCCTTTACGCCTGTGATCAATATTATTTCTCTTTTTCAGCATTAACGAATATTATTACCGCTATCGAATTTTTTGGTTCTGTCTTCATTTTAATGTTACTTTAAATTGGATGTACTGCGTACAACGGAATTTTAATTTAGGTCTCTGCTTGAATCAAACTGTCAGTAGACAAGTAAAGTTTAATTTATTCTGATGTTGGTAATGTTTTCACAAGTAGATAAAATGATTCATGAGGAAGGTTTAGGTACATAATTGGTCAAGGTTTTTTTTTATTATCAGAGCGGGATAACGTCCGCCGTGCCCGCTAGTTTGGTATATTTTAGAGAAAGCACAACAGCACTTAAATTTTCTTCAACACTTGATTATTTGAAATTCGATTAAAATCTACTGTAGCGTTTGTCGTACGAGGGATGAGGGATAATAATGATTTAAAAAAATGATGTCATAATTATATACATTTTTAAATTAACAATTATATGTAATGACATTAAAGTTTCTTGAACAGATTTTAATATAGATATTTTTGAACTTAGAAATATATTATTAGTAGGTACACGTTGTATGTTAATATGTCGAGAATATTAAGGAATAATGTGATATCTAAGGGCGAGAAGCAAGTTTTTGCTACTTGTTTCCTTGTCTCATGTGCGCAATCGCTAATGAAAACATAATAACCTTTAATTTAGATCTTTTAAATGCTGTTTTTTAGTTGCTTTTAAAAATTCTTTCAAATATAATCGATTGGTACGTGATACAAAAATATTATAAAACTAGCGGTACCTGCGGACGTTGTCCTGCTTTGATAATTTAAAAAATTCTAGAAGCCAACCGCAGCGCCATCTACTGGGTCCAATAGTGAATCTAAACCATTCTCGGATCCACTGGAACACGCACACAAAATTTCACCAAAATCGGTCCAACCGTTTAGGAGTAGTTCAGTGACATACACACGTACAGAAGAAATTTATATATAAAGATATAAAAATAATTGAATTTATAAAGAACCCACTCTATATTATTATGTATTTGGAAACTGTGGTTACATGGTCCTAAGTTGGATCACATCTGACAGTAAGCAACGATATGTAAGCAGCAACTTTTACTTAAAGCAACTATTATATTGTCAATCTATTCAAACCGCTATAAAAGTCAATGCCTTAAAAAAAATCGGTTCTTGTTTAATGTTAAATATGGCAATATAGTTCGAGCAAGTTGTTCCTCCATTATGGTTTATGACAGACTAATTCCCAATCTAAAATTAGAGAATGGATGGAAAGGTCGTATAATATATATAATATAATAGATATAATATTGTTTTTTAATCTTACTGATTTTTTAACCGACTTCGAAAAAGGAGGAGGTTACTACGTTCGGTTGTTTGTATTTTATTTTTATGTATGTTAATCGATATCTCCGTCAATTATGAACCGATTCTAATGATTCTTTTTTTATTTGAATTGGTTATATTCAGAGGTGGTCCCATATAAATTTGAAAACATTCAACCCCTAAGGGGGTGAAAAATCGTTTATTTGATTTTCACCCACCTCGTCTGTACGTATTTTCGTGAAATTGAAACCGATTTATTATACCCATTAGAAACCAGATATATTTATACACACTAAAAATGGAATTTTTTTTTTTTTACAAAAAAAAAATTAATTATTAATTTCACATATAATGAAACAGTATATTTTTAATTTGAATTTTAATATAGTTTATCTACACACCGCGTATAAAGTCCATATTAAAAACTAACTGTGCCCGCGACTCTGTCCGCGTGGATCCTAATGTAAAAAAACATTGACTAATAAAATCATCTGAATGTATTATGCCCATTTACTTATCTACATTTCTCTCGTATTCAAGTTGCTTCGTTATTAAAATTACAATAACTCTTGATAGAGTGACCTGATTTTAATGAAACCAAGACAAAATGTTATCAGGATATGCTTTACTATTTTCTTGAAAAGGTTTTATCATGAATGCAGTACTTTAGCAGTGATGCGTGTCCAAACAAGCAAACAGACAGACAGATATATATTTCTAAGTATGATTGAAATTTATTTTATTACTTATTACAAGACACCTGCAATATTTTTTTTCACGAAAGTCGAAAAAGTACAGCCACGTTCAATTTACATTCTTATTATATGTATAGGTATAGATAGTACTTAATCTGTATCACGTTACTTGTTCACTGTATATTAATTAGTGCCAGATGAATCCTACTTTGTCACAAATGTTTAATATTACTAATTGAAAATGATTTATGTCAGAATTATGACGATAAAATTTCATAAAAACACATTAAGTCGGTTGCAACTGAATGTTATTGCTGAATTATCCAACACTTAAACGTTAATAAGATAGTTAAGGTACGGAAAACGTTGTGCCAGCTAATTTTGAAGTGCTATTTATGATAAAAATTGCTAATATAGTATAATTATAGAAACTCAATCGAGGATTAGAGAATTCACGACGAAATTTTAAGGGGGCTAATTGCACCAAAAATCTGTAAAAGAAATCAAACAATCCGTCGAAAAGACTCGCTTCAGATTAATCAACTAACACAAAACGTCTTGCCTGGTTGATTTTAGCATAGTGTTTGTATATGTTCATTCACTATATCATTACATAGTATAAAATAAAGTCCGCTACCGCGTCTGTCTGTCTGTCTGTTCGCGATAAACTCAAAAACTACTGAACGGATGTTCAAGCGGTTTTCGCCAGTGGATAAAGTGATTCATGAGAAACCTTTTGGTATATAATTTGACAAGGATTTTTTATAATCAGGGCGGGACAACGTCTGCCGGGCCCGCTAGTATTCTATAATTGCTAATAAATGTATTGTTATGTTTTATATAGCTGTTATAAAATTGAAACGACGACGGCTCACTGGTAGCGTATTACTATACCGCGTTGTTGAGCTTTTAAAATTTACAATGAGCTTCAGCTTTTGACTAAGGAAATCGTGATATTGACAGGAAATTTTTGAATAGCTATCTGCTTAGCTATTACCATTATGTTAACAATCTCTCTTTGAAAGTCTAGCATGTGTTCACCTTAAGCCATAACGTCGTTTCATATCAGATGGGATCACGTTTAAACACTAAACGTATCAATTATTAAAAATATAGGCTAGAGATAATACAGACAATACTATTCCCTCAATATATAGTTTTATTTCAATATGCAGCTGAAATCTATACGTATAATAAGAATGTAAATCGAGTGTACTTTTTAGATTTATGGTAAAAATTGTTACAGGTGTCTTGAAATAAGTAATAAAATACATTTTAATCATTTCTAGAAATATCTGTCTGTCGGTTTGTTTCTTTGAACATGCATCACTGTTAAAGTACTGCGATCACGATAAAACATCACCAAGAAAATCCACGATAAAAGTATATCCTCGAGTAACATTTATTTATAGTTTCATTAAAATCGGTTCACTCTAACAAAAGTTATTGAAATTTTAATAATGATGCGACTTATATACGAGGGAAAGTAGATAAGTAAATGGACTTAATATATTCAGGTGATTTTATTAGTCACTGTTTTTTTCATTCGTTTCCACGCGGACGGAGTCGCGGACACAGCTAGTATTTAATACATCGTTTAACGTACGTCTTTGTAGTGATAATACTACCTTACTGTAATAATATATTTATGTGCACATTGTTGAGATAAATTTGAACACCGTCATGTTCAACAAATACTTTCGCGCATTTTGTGAAACAATATATTTTTTTTTTTTTTTATATCATAGGAGGCAAACGAACAGGTGGGTCACCTGATGTAAGTGATCACCACCGTCCATAGACACTTGCAACACCAGAGGAGTCGCAAGTGCGTTGCCAGCCTGTGTAGGGAGGGGGGGAGGAAGGGAAGGGGAAAGTGGAAGGGGAGGGGAGGTGGGTGTCCGGCGCTCTCAAAAATCTCAATCTCAAATATATCTATTATCTCGCGTGGTCTCAATTGTTCGAAACTAAATAGCTAACAAGTAACACCTAATAAATCAACAAGTTTTATTGATGACTATTAAAATTTTTGATCATGGAATTTGTGTAATTAAGTTATGTAGTTATATAGTTATGTAATTGTTTAACCAAGATAATATGATATCAACTATTCGAATCTAGGTAGATAATCTTCAGAAATTTTGTGTATGATTACATTATACATATAAGTAAGACAAAAAAACGCAAAATTATTAAAAATTCAAATTTGAAAGATCCGTAGAAATTTAAATATTAAAGATAGAAATTTATCGCTTAATGAGACCTATCTATTCATTTTTACAAAATAAAATTTCTTCACAGTTTGCACGTGACAAAACTGTTCAAAAATTTTTCCCCATATTATTTATATGGGAAAATTTAAAATTCCTTGGAGGACCTCACCAAATTGAAATTAAGAGCTGTCATTTGGGCATAATTTTTGTTTGGATATATCCTATGATATATTGGGGTGAGAGCAAGAAAACAAAAAATTGACTTTTTTTGGCACATCCTAATATATACATTGATGTGTATACATACATACATATATATAATAATTTTTTAAGTGATTAAATACTATGGAAAGGTACGTAATTTTAACTAAGACGGTTTCTATCTGAGAATTCTGCGCCTTAATTATAATTATTAATCCATAAACAAGTTTGTGCGTGCTTGACGTGTGTTGTACTATTGCAAACTTTTATATAGTTTATATAACATTATACATTGGTATTATTCAAATGTATGTTTGCTAATGATTGTTGGTTACTTCAAAGCGTAACTGATTATGTTATTGTTTAACTGGACGCCATTACATTTTCTTTATGGTATGTTCTTATAATGTACTGTATTTTTTAAATAAATATACTATTCTTTGACTAGGTCTCTTATACAATCGGTAGCAATATGAAAGAGATCACTGGAGAGCATATGTTTATAATAAATATTTTTAACGAAAATACGATTGTTCTTTAACCTGTGTTGAGATTCTTATAAAAACAATTATTAATGATTTAATATTTTAAGTTACAAATAATAATTACTATGGGGTTTGGGCTTCTTTAGTTCAGGTCATTATGCCTTTTTCAGACTTGATCGTTACTTTATATGTACTGTTGTATAATAAAACTTATGTTTCTTTTTGTGCATAAATCGTATAAAAGGGATTTGTGAGATCAAATAAATAAATAATTTTCATTTTTTTTAATATTATTATAAATCGGAATTCTCTTTCTGAAATATGTAATATATATTTTTTAATTATTGTTTTTTCCGCAAAAGAAATCCATACATCTATTAATTATGAGACCATCGTATCGGTTACTGTATTGCAGTATAATCAGAAATGTAGATTATATTTAAAGATATCTTCGTAATACCACGTAGATAAATATGCATTCTCTTATGATCAATCCTACTAACATTATAAAAGCTGAAATGAGTTTGTTTATTACGCTTTCACATATTAACTACTTTTTCGTTTATCATAAAATTTTGCATACACATTGTCAGAGGTAGAGAAAAGTACATAGGGTACCTTTCATCCAGAAAAAAGACTATTCCCGAGGCACAGGTCAAATTTATACCAAAGCGAGTTTATATTAAAACTAGTGTCAAATAAAAGGACATGTAATTTACGAACATAAAGTACAATGGAACTAAGGTATTTTTATATAGTAGAAACTATCCTCTTGAAGTAGGTAATCTATTCGACACAACTAGACTCTACGAGTTTAATATAATTTATTATATTTATCGTATTTTTATGACTCTTGATGCGGAATCTTAATGCGCCCCTTTACTCATCCCATACACGTGTCCCAGTGTTCCTAAAAAAAATGTCGCTGTATCGCCTCTATCCCACGTCTAGAGCGTGTTTGTATCGAGTTTATCTCAAATCGTGAATTAATACCTCGCTTCCAGTCTCACAGTACTGGTACTACTGGATAGTGGATACTGGTCTTAGTGCTCTAACCGTCTGTAGATATTCCGCGCGATTGTACTTAGCCAGTTGTTCAACAACCCGCGAACTGTTTACACGCATCGGCGACGTGACGTTGTCACATCGGATTCGGTTTCGAAAACCGAATCATAGGCATTGACGCGTGCTAATATAATATCGATAGAATATAAGTTAATCGATACATGAAAGTGTCGCGAGTGAGCTCATTACAGTGTAGTTAAGTAATAGATCCTCCGTCCGGTATACAGTGTTTCGTATTTAGCAAATAATTTTACCAAATCTCTTTCGTTGTAATTATCAAGTTTGTTACAATTTAAAACAGTAATGACACAGTGAGTTTAACACCGGATATTCCTCTCTTTATTGAGCAGTACGTTTTTTTTTCCTGGACTGTAATAAATATACTAAAAGTGTAACAGCGTGTAATCGATTCGCATTAATTCTACGAAAGATAGCCGACAAACAAGGGGCCTATTTATAATTGTATCGATAATTACCGGATCCATTGCATGTCAGATCTGAACAATGATTTGATATGATTGAAGTTATCTATGAATTGGTCTTCACGCTGTTCGTGATGCTAATTGCCACTACCTCTTATCGATATCATAATTATTATAATAATTTCTTTTTGAATTTTTGACGCCGCGACGTCTTGTTATTTTCTTATATGAACAACATTATTGTTAGCTGTATTTACATCGATTATTCTGTAGAATTTATGTTTGTAATAAAATTATTTATGAAGTAGTTGACCGTGTATACAAAAAGTTATTAGTCGCACAATGTACAAAATTGCGTAGTAAGTTTTAGATTAATCAAAGTTATAATATTCTTTGGTCATTAATTTCTAAAGTAACTAAATTAACAGTAATGCGTAATATACATTTAGAATGACCGATTTTATGAATTGAGTTTAATTATATTGTTGTAGAAATAATGTAAAACGAGGTGTAAAATTATTAAATACTAGCCTCTGCCCGCGACTTCGATCGCGTGGAATAGTTACTTTGGGCTAACGCTAACACCCAGCGAAAGCTCTCAAGAGGAAAAAAACCCCGATTTTGAAACATTGTCCATTGGCACTCCGCTTCTATAGTTCTTAGCGTGATGATATATAGCCTATAACCTTCCTCGATAAATGAGCTATATAACACGGAAATAATTTTTCAAATCGGACCAGTAGTTCCTGAGATTACCCCCTACAACGTCACATACAAACTTTACCTCTTTATCTTTATTAAGTATAGATATACAAAACATTATGTGCAATACAATTTCATTTTTGCTAATGCATTATTACGTTTACGGCGAAGCAAATCTATTAAAACAGTATTATACGTTATCAAACTTAATTTATAAACGTGTATCTTAATTAAATCTTAAATCCTTATATAAAAATTGCCAAATAACAGCTTTTGATCTCTGGTGATAACGAAGAGTTTTTTAATCACTCTTAAAAGTTATTCCGTTTTTTGATATATTGGTTAGACTGATTTTCTTTAATACTTCAAGGAAACTGAAGTTATTTAAATTGTAGTAATATTTTTCTTCATTAATATTTTATCATATCACTGAAACAGTACAACATTATTAAAACAAATACACAGACAATAAATTTGATGTGTATATATATGAGTTTTGTTGAAAAACGTACAAAATGGGAAACATGCTTAGCACATGTTTCGTCTACGGTCGACTTTAATACAAATAAATGAACTACTCTGCTTAATCACGTATAATCTCATATTATTAATACTTCTGAAGAGTAATTAATTAAGAATCAAAATTCCAATAGTTGAAGAATGTGACATTTACAGGGTAATTTTAGATAAGGATAAAATAAAAGAGGTCTGAGGTTTGTTTGTTTGGTTGAACGCGCTAATCTTAAGTACTGGTCCGATTTGAAAAATTATTTCAGTGTTAGATAGCTCATTTATTGAGTAAAACTATAGATATTATCACGCTAAGACTAATAGGAGCGGTGTACCAATGAAGAATGTTTCAATATCGTATTTTTTCACCTTTGAAAGCTTCCGCTGCGTGTTAGCGTTAGCCCAATGTAACTATTTCACGCGGCCGAATTCGCGAGCAGAAACTAGTTTAATATAAAGTTATTAAAGTTTTAAGAAATTTCAATTTTATAAGCACAATGCAATCGGTGATTTGTGTTTTCTTGTCGTGGAGAAGTGATGCAAGCGGTGTGGTACTTATTTTTCTTCCTCTGTACATAAAATATATTATTATGATACTAAAGACGCAGACGAAGACTCGTCCGCGAATTCGTAAGTGTTAATTAACGTAATAATAAAATACAGTTTATATCGTTTAAGAAGAACAAAGCGCTCCAAATAAGGGAAAGACTTTTCAAATTGCGATCGGTAGTTCTAAAGATTACCTCAAAGAAACTGTAACTATTTGTAATAATTGTATAGATAAAGGAGCAACGATACATTTATAAGAATTTAGTAAAGACAAAATGTATAAAATATGGGAAGTGATGAATAAGATAAATAGAGCGTGAAGTTTTGTTACAAATTTTCTAAACTTATGTTTTTTTATTATTTAGTATGTAGGTAAAATTCGTGTTGAATAATATTTTTTTATAACAGTGTAGAAGCATAGAAATAGAAGTTTAATTAATGTCCTGAAGATTATAAGAAATCAGATTTCTTGGTTTATTATAAGGTATTCATCTTTCAAAACTCAACATATCAGATATAAATATATTTAATACAGCTGATTCAATTTTTCACCACACCATGCTTCGTTAGCTTAATATATCATACTTTAAATGGTATCAGTATATGTCGAAGTTATCCCACCGATTTTAACAACTCGATCAGCACAACTTAATGTCCACACACCGTTACTCGTTAATAGTTCAAAAAGGATCATTATCAATTTCATTAACTTGTGTTACTTGCCAATTTGTGATTACAAAACAGCTGAAGTCGTGACCCTTCTTTTTAGGTTTAACGTTTGACTGCGGTTGATTTTACGTAACAATGTAATTCAACATGGGAACTTGTTAAAACAAGAGAGGAATGGCTCTCAAATGCAGCTACCAGAGCGTACGTATAGATAGGTGCTTGGCGATAAATTTTCAACAGAGAGTGGTAATTACCTTCGCGGAGGGTAGAGAAAGCCTACCATCAACCACGCTATGGATATATCACGCTGCTTTCCTTCATCGAAAGATTAGGCTCGTTGCAGCAAACCTACGACATTCGGCGCGGAGTCCGATCTATATGCCATATCTAGTTGCAATATACCTACGCCATCCAGCGCGAAGTCTGATATTTACCTATACCATATCTATACAGTCAACTAAAATGTTATTTATACGGCTTATACCAAAATTTTAAAACAGATTTAAATCTCTACGCAAGATGTCGACTGTTCTATTGAAAAAACTGGAGTTAATGCTAAATTTGATTTCATTTTTTTGCACTAACTTTTATTAATTATCTTCTATACATATAATAAGAATGTAAATCTAACGTGTATGTACTACTTCGATTTTCGCAAAAAAAATTGTTGCAGGTGTCTAGGAATAAGTAATAAAATACATTTCAATCATTTTTAGAAATGTCTGTCTGTCTGTTTGTATGCACACGTATCATTGCTAAAGTACTGGGTTTACAATAAAACCTCAACAAGAAAAACATGAAGCATATTCTCGAGAATAACGTAGTCTTGGTTTCATTAAAATTGGTTCACTCTATCAAAAGTTATTATAATTCGAATGACGGCTATATATAAGTACGAGAGACGAGTATTATTAATCTATACCAATATTATGAAGGTGTATGTAACCTGGAGGGTTTGTTTGGTTGGTTGAACGCGCTAATCTTAGGAACTACTGGTTTCATTTGAAACATTGTTAGGTAGTTCATTTATCGAGGAAGGCTATAGGCTAGATATCACCACGCTAAGATCAATAGGAGCGGAGCACCAATGAAGAATGTTTCGAAGTCTTTTTTTTCCCTTTTGACAGCATCCGCTGCGTTAGCCCAAAGTAAATATTTCACGCGGACGAAATCCTGGACAGAAGCTAGTTAAATTATAAAGGTCAAATCTTTGTTCTACGATTTCGAATCATTTCTCTTTAAATGGAATTATGCTTACAGCATTATGTAGCATGTTTTTTATATTAAAATTAATTATTAATTTAACCGAAACAATAAACTGTATCGAGGAATAACATACTCTTTCATTACTTCATTAATACAAACTAACTATTCCACGCGGACGAAGTTGCGGGCAGAAGCTAGCAGATTTCCGGACGTTGCATCGAAACTCGCTGTATTAATCCTATAATGAAAATAAACTTCTATCGAAAGGAAATATTATATAACCGTAGTATGGAAATTTGTATGTAGACCAATAGTTTTTAGATTTAACTATCGTAGTATCGTATAGTATTATCGTTTTCGGCCATTTTAATTTTTGATTTCTTGTTCTCGTCTTATCTACGTACGATTGGCACATTTTGCGGCACATCATCGGCCTGCCTTGCTGTGAATTGAGATTCAGTTTAATGGTCTTCAACTAGCCGCATACCTGATGTCAATCCTTTCAGATCTCCTTATTTAAACCTAGATGGTGGCAGCTAAACATCCACTATCATCACCTTTGAGGCCTTTGACTCTGAATTCAGTCGTTTCACTATGCACCCTTATTACATTATATTTTTTAACATATAAAAATATTTATTATAATAATTATTATGTAAGTAAATATATTTGTAACAACCTCAACAATATTCCGAAAAACTCAGAAATACAATAAAAAGAAATAACAATAGATAAATTTGTTCACAAGTGGAAAATTCTGACATGACGTCAAAAATATAACATATCCTTGAGAATCGTCTTTCGTTTCATGACAAATCTTTGTTTCTGTAAATAAACCATGATAAAATAGTTAACTGGAATATTTTAAAATTCATATCACGTGTTTCGACAGCCGAGTAACTTAGTATATTTTGTTAAGAGCTATAAGTAGAAACCGTACGTTTTACGATGAATGAATATGTTTAAACTATTCGACGTATTCGGACAAAAAAAAATATAGCGGACATGTTTAAACAATCGAGATCTTATTTATGTTACTAGTAGATGACATCGACATCGTGTAAGACAATAAACTTATGTTCATATTCTATATGAATTTTAGCACTTCTTTATTTAACTTACATAACTTATAGGTATAATTTACAACGTTCTTACACCAGAAGTCATAATTTTATATTAATAAACTGACTAATAGGGTCGGAGTTTTTGGGGGAATTTTGGATTTTTTTTATGTCATAGCAGGCAAACGAACAGGTGGACCACCTGATGTTAAGTGCTCACCACCGTCCATAGACACTAACAACACCACGGGAGTCGAAAGTGCGTTGCCAGCCTGTGTTTGGGGGAAAGGGTGGGTAGGGGAAGAGGAGAGAGGAGGGGAGGTGGGCCTCCGGCGCTCTCACTGACCGCACGAATCACAATTCACGTCGGTTTTCTATGAGAGGGTGGTACTACCCCGGACGAGCCGACCCATTCATGCTCAAACCAATAATAACTTCGGCGTGGCTCTATCACCTATACATGTCGTGTAGTGGATTTTATATTTTATTTCATAATTTTGTGTTACTTGGTTCTATATTTTGTAATATTAATGGTGTTATACGTAATATAGTTTAGTTATTGTGCATAAGTGAAGTGGATCGGAAATAATACCACGGAGCATGGATTCTCACTTACCACAAAAACTCCCTAGAAAGTTCTAACAAGGGAGCCATCATCTCATTAGAATATTGAAATGGTCACAAGACACTTGTAATATTGTTACTTACTTGACAGTGGCAGTAATAATGTAGACGATTGGTTGCTAAAAATAAAAGAAAGAAAGAAAGACTAATAGCGTCAAATTGTCATCTATACTAATATTATAAAGAGGTAAAGTTTGTGACGTTGTGACGTTGTGGCGTTGTAAGGGGTAATCTCAGGAACTACTTGTCCGATTTGAATAATTCTTTCAGTGTTATATAGCTCATTCATCGTGAATGGTTATAGGCTATATATCATCACGCTAAGGGCAATAGGAGCGGAGCAACAATGAAAAATGTTTTAAAATCGGGGCTTTTTTTCCTTTTGAGAGCTTCCGCTGCGTCTTAGCCCAAAATAACTATTCCACGCTTGCGAAGTCGCGGACAGAAGCTATTAACTAATTATCTTATCTATAATAATATTATAAAGAGGTAAAGTTTGTGAGGTTGTAACGAAACGTGCGAACAAAAACGTTTCTTACGAACGCTGCCTTAATTATGAGATATATATGATTGAGTTCTAGAGAAAAGTTGTAGCTTGATAATGCCTATTACCGCCCAACGAAGTGGGCACGGGTCAGCTAGTTGAAAATAAACAAATTAAGGCACACTCAAAACCGCAATAATCGACTGCTCCCTCGATTATGCAATTAAAACGATCCGGTTTAATGAAATATTTATTGTAATAAACTGTAATAACATGTATTTAGTTGCACACATAAATCATATGCAGTATTCAAACCTGAGACGTTGCATTCGACAGAGACATGTTCTTAATTTATTGGTGGTACTGATCAACATGTTGACGTGCTTTATGACTTATTCTATACTAGCTGTGCCCACAACTCCGTCCACGTGGAATCTAATGTAAGTAAAGTAAATTTTCAAAAAAAAGTATTAACCGACTTCAATATCAATCAAAAACCCATAAGGCACTAAAAAGCGGAAAATAAATAGTTTATCAAATTAAACAAATTAAATAAAACATATGAATATGTGTGCTACCTAGAGATGTATTGGAAGTCTGTGCGAACCGAAAATCATATCATAGGTACAAAGTTTAAGTCCACTCTCGCGTCTCTGTAATACATTTCTACCTGGAACAAATTTGAAATTTCGGTTGGCACCGACTTCCAATACATCTCTAGGTAGCACACATATTCATATGTTTTATTTAATTTGGTTAATCTGATAAACTATTTATTTTCCGCTTTTTAGTGCCTTATGGGTTTTTGATTGATATTGAAGTCGGTTAATACTTTTTTTTGAAAATTTACTTTTTTTGAAGTCGGTTAAAAACCGTGACTAATAAAATCATCTGAATGTATTAAGTCCATTTATTTATCTACTTTACTCTCGTACTCAAGTCGCGTCGTCATTAAAATTACGATAACTTTTTATATAGTGAACCGATTTTAATGAAACAAAGACTAAATGTTATTCCATGATATGCTTTATGATTTTCTTGGTAAGGTTTGTCGTGAATGCAGTATTTTAGCAGTGATGCGTGTTCAAACAAACAGATAGACATTACTAAAAATGATTGAAATGTATTTTATTACTGTTTATGAACTTTTTGTATGGAATATGTCCTGATCCCATTCCCTCCTATGATTAACATGCGCGCACCAGCCGTATCTAGTAAAAACCTTAACATACTTTATAACCCGGTTGTTAACGCGGCCTATAAGCAAAATTTTTACTAAATTAGAGTAGGTAACGGTGCATATACATTGGTTAGTGATCTGAATGTAGATCTGTTTAACACAAGCTTGCAGAAACTCAAATGCCTTCTGAATTCCATTTTTTTCATTTCCTTCTTTGTTTCTATATTTTCTTGTAGCTAGTTGCAGAGATTTGTAAATGGCACTCAATTATGTTTAAGTATGTAATGTAATTTTTTAGCTGTAAAAAAACTCACGCCCGTGATTGCTTCCCGATAGATAAGGTTGACTTTAGAGGATATGGCTGAATTATTTTGTACTATATTCCTTTTGATTTTGGACATCCTAAATTACTATCAAATAAAGAAACCGTTAAAAAAAATAGAAGAAATGCGTAAGATATGAAATCCTATGCTTAAGTCTAAATATGAGAATCGGAAGGTATCTCTATAATAAATAATTGGTCCTAAGACCATATTAGTAAGTAGTCCTTAGTAGTTATAACTAAAATATAGAGGAATTCACACAAGAAGCGTGAATTTCAAATGAAAAATGGAGCTCAGAAATATCTTTAATACAATTATGTAAATAGATACTCAAGCCACGAAAAAGCATATTTGGGTTACACGTCATATTTATTGACTTATCTTTTTTGTCATAGGTACCTTCAAACTTATTATTTTCTTTACGTTTTGACCAGCTGAAGAAAATATTATTACGTTACTAAATTCCCGTTATTCGTACATTTTGTTATCAGGTTCACTAACATTGTTTGTAGTGCTTAACAGAAAGATGTTAAAAATATTAACTCTTGGGAAAGAGTATAAATCGATCTATAAACAGATCAAAATGTAACTTATAATAAACATATACAGCAATTTGCCTTTTTCGAGATTTCTTTTTATTATATTTATCGACCATTATAAAGTAAAAGCGTTTGTAAATTATCCAGGACGTGACTTGATGGAAGAAAAAGAAAGCTAACAGTTCAAAGATTCTGGGGTTCAAAGGCTAAAGTTTAAATAATGCTTGCATTATCAGGATAAGAAAGTTAGTAATTACATGCACCTTTTATCTCATATAACTATGTGAGTTCGGGTTCCGACGGTATTGTAAATTACTTCGATATAGTTAATATTAGATCCCTGTCATCTAGATTGATAGAAAGATTATATATCTATAAGAAATAAACCATACAAGATTTATCACAGTTTACGTCCTCGATGCGACTTGAAATACATTAATAACAAGTGGTCGCAAAAAATGCAAAGAAAACGTGAAGATTACAGATGGTGCAATTTAATTTGTAATTCAATTTACTGCGATGAAAAAAGAATTTATAATATCGGACGAAATGTGTTCTGCGATGAACGATCAAAAAATGAACAACGTTAACGGCACGAATTTATTAATGAGGGAGAGGATGGAAGAAAATGGATCATTGTTTGACATCGAGGTTAATGAAGTGGTTTTTTTTGGCAATTAACGTTAATTTACATGCCGACAAACATATTTTTTTAGTTTAATTAAATTAACTACTAATTACTGAAAATATTAAAAATTCTAAAGCTTACAAGGTGCATGGGCAAAATAAACATTTTAAAATATGTCCTTAAAATTTGGTAAAAAAAACTTATTTTAAAAACATCAAATGTTATCTTTTTATACCCGTTTCACAATTCGTTTTAATCTCATGAACTTGCTGTGTAATTGCTGGTGAATATAATTCGTCCAATTCTATTTTACGGTACAGCGGACAAGCATTATCATTGTTCGGTCAGTTAATAGGCGGCGTAATAGTATGTAGCTTATAGAGAACATGATTTTAACACCTTATTCTTTTTATATATTATGGTTCTTTGCTCAGATAGTCATATTAATTAGATTTTACGCGCGACTTCAACTGTGTAAATCTTTAAGCTAAAAACAGGTTTGTTTACGCAAAATAGTAACGTGTTTTAAGAATAACGTCATTGTTTAATTCATCGTGTAATTAATGAAGTAATGAAAGAGTATGTTATTCCTCGATACAGTTTATTGTTTCGGTTAAATTAATAATTCATTTTAATATATAAACATGCTACATAAATGCTGTAAGCATAATTCCATTTAAAGAGAAATTATTCGAAATCGTAGAACAAAGATTTGACCTTTATAATTTAACTAGCTTCTGTCCACGATTTCGTCCGCGTGAAATATTTACTTTGGGCTAACGCAGCGGAAGATCTCAAGAGGAAAAAAAACGAGATTTTGAAACATTCTTCATTGGTGCTCCTCTCCTAATGACCTTAGAGGTGTGATAGTAATGATAGGCCTATAGTGTTCCTCGATAAATGAGCTATATAACACTGAAATAATTTTTCAAATCTGACTTGTAGTTCCCGAGATTACCCCCCCCCCCCCAACATCACAAACTCACAAACTTTACCTCGTTATAATAGTAGTATAGATTTATATGGAAGATATATTGATATAGTTAAATGATTCTTAAGCGTTCTCAAACGATTAACCCTAACAAACTATTGAGTCGCGTGAGGAAGGATAATCTTAAAAAAGTTTTTTGTTAGACAAGGATCAACTATAGTTTCTCATAATTTTCAAAGTTTAAACGATCCTTCCAAATTTTATAAATTAAAAATTTAAGACAATTTCTAGCAGTGTTATTTTAAAATGTAGCTTAATTCCTGAAAATGTATTGTATACTTACATACATAATATACGAGACTTGTACAATCCCAAGTCAGTAAATGCATAGGAACATTCTTCTTATTTCAATTTGTTGCATATTGTAACTACAACGCATTGCCTTAAAATGGTAAGACTGACAATCAAATGGACAAGTGGACGTACGGTTTACAAGATTTTATCTGTATTATGTTTGTGCCCTTAAGTTGCCGAGGCATATGGTGATTTGGTTGAGAATTTATTACCATGTTTTGTTGACATAGAATATGGAGGAATGCAAATTATTTGATTTTTAGTACCTTAACTACTATAAAAAAGTAAAATACCGTTTCAAATACAACGATAATATACACGAAATCTATATAAAAGTTTAAAACTTTCAAAGAAGACTCTAATTTTAGTTTAAGCTATTTGGCTATTCTATGAAACCGTTTCTACATGAAATTCAGTGTTACAAATTTTTGCATTATTTTTCTTTTCTTTTTTTTATAAATTGGAAGGCAGATAAGTTTTATTTGTTAAGTTTATCAGGCAGCTGCCGAAAATATTGATCAGGTCATTAAAGCGTTCATGTATATCATCTACAGACATTTTTAGAAATACTATTTGTTTTAAAAAAACTCCTTGGACTGTTAAAAATGCTATATAAAAGCCAATGAGAAATATACAGAAGCACTTGGGATGGATTAAAAAGTAACATATATTATAAAGTCCGAGTCTGTATACATTCAGATAACATCTCCAAGAATCTTTTGATGTCTTCGTTAAAATGCCTCTAGTCGAAAGTCAGGGCTTCCATTCGCTCGGTTATCGTATACCTTATACGAGTATTTGCGATTGGTATTTTCAAAAGGTCCCCATGGAACATTTAAGATTGTTCAACAATGCACTAAAGATCTTTATAGGATTTATTTATGTTCTTGAAATTTGTTTTGGTTTTAAGTTGAAATACGCAGTTTCTGCGTGTTCGTATTTAAAGACGGAGTTTATTTATATTGTAGTAGGTAGAGTTTATGGTAGCTGAAAATAAGAAAGTGCTTGTAACGCCTATTAATGTAGCAAAGCTGGAGTATATTTAAAGAAGTGTAAAAGTTAGATCAATGCTGTAGGTGGTAGAGCTACGCTGAAAGCTATTACAGGTTTCAGCATTAATGGGTCGGCTCGCCTGGGGTAGTACCACCCTCTTACAGAAAATCGACGTGAAGTAACGATATTTGCATTGTTGCGTGTCGTTCGGTCAGTGAGTGCGCCGGAGGCTCACCTCCCCCCTTCCCCCCAAACACAGGCTGGCAACGCACTTGCGACTCTCCTGGTGTTGTTAGTGCCTGTAGACGGTGGTGATCACTTAACATCATGTGACCCACCTGGTCGTTTGTCTTCGATGATATATATGTAATTATACATATACATATACATAACGTTTCGTATGTACTTTCGAGTCCATCATGTACCTATTAACGAATTCTTCTGAAATCGTATACATTTGTATAATTATTAATGCGAATCGTTAACATTATCTGCAGGCGCTGAAGGAAAATACCTTAAGCAATCATGTTGAAATTTTCTTATAGTACCACTACTATATATCAGAAGTTATTGTATAAATTATTTATATTTTGGATAAGTATCCTATAAAATTTTTTGGACCCCTGACAGTATGTATGCAAAATTTTATACTGATCGGTTGAGTAGTTAAATTGTGAAAGCGTAACAAACAATCAAACTTATATTCAAAATTATAATATAGGTAAGAATAGTTATATACTACATTGTAGAAGTAAGGTTCTTGAAATATGACGAACAGAGACTTATAGAAAAGGCTTCGAGACACTAGAGCGCGTCAGAATCTAAACAAAGAAAAAAAAAGAAAATTGGTTGAGAAACAGAGAACAAAATAGTACTGAACTATTATATCTTAGCCTGTTCATATATACATAATTCTCTCTTAGACTTTTATTAATCATAATGATAAAATATTTTCTTTATTTAATGGTAATTTAAATCACAATTCTCAAGAATAAACGCCCGCGGTGTAGGGCTGAGGAACGTGTAAAAAATTAACCTCCAATATATACGTGAACAAAGTAATTATTAAGTTGCGATACGCATTAAACTCGATACTTGGAACATATAATGAGGTAAACTTACGTGTCAAAAAACAATGAACGAAACGTTAAAGGGTTCGATTACGATCCGAAGAATTCAATCTGCAACAAAACTTATGTTAAGTCAATGCTTTTCTCGGATCACGAAAATAAAATTTTATGGAACACGTTGAATTTATTCAACAACGTTTTTTGTGATATATATTTGTCATTCTCGGTAAGATATATTGTTTTGCGAGTGCTGTGTGATAAATTTTGCAGAGCGTGTAGTTTGATAGGCAGCAGTGAGTTAAATGCTCATGAAGTGGCATCAGTTATAGTAGGAACAAGAAAAGTTTTCATTAGCAAATTTAATGAGTAACTGTTTAATGTTTGCAACTTCGGTGTGAGAAAGAAATGTTGTTCTTTATTGGAACTGTCTTAATTCTAGTTATTGAGGTTATACTTCTTTTGGCGCGTTAGGGAAAAATGATGAGAGTAAATTTTTACTATGCGCGCGCACACCATCACGAAAAACCGACACCCTGAAGTTATTACGATGCGCGCGCACACCGTCACGAAAAACCGACACCCTGAAGTTATTACGATGCGCGCGCACACCGTCACGAAAAACCGACACCCTGAAGTTATTACGATGCGCGCGCACCGTCACGAAAAACTGACACCCTGAATTTAGCTATAGTCAACATTTTGTTTCTTTGTATTTCTTTGTATTAAAACTTTCAATGTGGTAAATACCTTTTTTCTATTGTTAGTGTCGTTTTTTCTACAAACGTAGAATAAGGCAAAGATAAAATTTTTGAAAAGATTTTTATCTTGTTACGCCAAAGAAGTATAACTTCTAACGCGTGCACATAAGTACACACACATTTTTTTTTATTTCCTTATTTATGACATTTTGAATCATTTCGATTAAATATTGCCATTACTTTTGTTACATAAATATTTAGTTGTATGCAGCAGTGAATTTAAAGTTATTTGTCTTCCAGTAGCTGTTGTTTCAAAATGAGTTCGGCCGTTTTGAAAATTAGCTCGGAAAAATTTGAATGTTTTTATACGTATAATGCACATAAGTACACACACTTTTTTTTATTTCCTTATTTATGACATTTTGAATCATTTCGATTAAATATTGCCATTACTTTTGTTACATAAATATTTAGTTGTGCGCAGCAGTGATTTTAACGAAATGTTATTTGTCTTCCAGTAGCTGTTGTTTCAAAATGAGTTGAGCCGTTTTGGAAATTAGCTCGGAAAAATTTGAATGTTATTTATACGTATAAATTACTTATAAATAATTATATAAGAAAATATCATATATGCAATATATTTTACCCATTTACACTAAAAAAACGTCGAGGACTGCCAACAGAAGTGAAAACTAAAAATAATAGAATAACTGTGTATTTTTTTGAATGTTTAAATCAATTATGTTCTCAATTGTGCGATATTACAAGACTTTATTCATCCAAAAATTCATACACGTATATGACACAGTCGAGTATATACAAAGTCGGGCACAGATGTAATACGCCACGAGCATGTCAAGGTCATCGGTGACGCGAGGCTATAAGTTTTTCCTCTACCAAATAAATTTAACCAACAAAATCGCTCAACGCGGCTAAATAAGTTTTCACTCCAAAATAGAAACGAACCATCAATTCAGTTTAAATACGTACATGTCTTGAAACAACAAACCATTTTCGAGAGATTGAAATCGCGTGCGTTATACACGGTGACTGTATAAAGAGTGACAAATTTCAATCGTGTGATAGTTTATGGTCACATTTAACACATAAAATAACAATATCAAAACAAATACTAGTAAACAACGAAGAGAACTTAGGTTAAAGTTTATTCTAAGTTTCTCAAAAGTATGAGTACACATTTAAATAAACCTAGATTAAATGACCGGTAACAAAATTTGCGAACGGAATCCCTGAGTTTATAACCTTCCATAATAAAACGGACAATAAACCCTTTTGTCTCTTCAAACTTTGAAAAATTATCCTTTGTTAGTTGGTTGGCTTCACTTTTACTATATATACCCAACGGTCATTGTGACTGTCTTATAACATAGACGGGTAGAGGATTGACTATATTTTTTGTATTTTCTAGATATATAGGTCAAATATAGATCAAGTATTGAGGACTCTTTAAAAATATTGCTAACGAGTAACCAGTCACCCAGTTAAAGTTACTTAACAAATTTATTAATATTATAGCTTAGGTTAAAAGCATTTATCTAGTTTAACCAATGCGAATTAACATGCAATGGTTTATGTTATTATATAAAGCAATCGGTTTGATACTAAAAAGGCCATAGCGACCCGTAAAATTAACTAAAAATGGTAAACCAATAAAGTCCTATTACATGGAGAGACAAATTGAATGAATTATTCAAGCTCGCATGAATATTCATCTCATACTGAAGCTGCGGGTTCGGCTTTAGCTTTGATATCCACTCGTATTATATGACGAATACTTAAGTAACCTTGGAGAAGAAAAAAAAAAAAAAATTTAATTTATAAAGTAAATTGCCACATTTTCTTAAATAAACTAAGTAAATTCATAGGAGCTGTAGAGATATATCAGTCTACTCATAAAATAGAGTTTTAGGGTATTAATTGGTTTCAGTGTTTTTGCTTTTTCTTATAGTTTGTTACTTTTCATATTATTTATGTTACATCTTTTGTTAAATATTTAGTTTTACTGAAATTTCATTTACTGTTGGATCATGCCGTGATTGTATATAACCACATCTAATTACGAAATTGGTACTATTGGTATATTTACCAATGTGTTATCATCATATTGATGACCCATGATAAAAAAAAATAATAACTAGCTTTGAGACTATCGAGACTAGTGACGCGTAGTATAAGAGCCTATGTACATCTAATTTTGGTATTTTGTATTGAAGTTGTACAGCTCATCATAATATTATTCGAAATGCCAATAGATGTGAAAGAGAGACGACTAATGATAATCATTTCAATTTACAAATTATGAAAGTTAAATAGTTGACACTACAATTAATTTAAAAATTCAAAAGAGAATAAACACGGCTTAAATTCCATTTGTTTCAACATTTGGACATTCCATAGTTTTGAGTTCCCACTTCCGTCAGCAGTCCTTATGACTGCCTCGACATTTTTTTGTTAATTAAATTACCTGATGTCCTTTTCAGTATCCCTGACAAGGCGTATGTAAAATTTGATGATGAATTGAGTAGTTACGACGAAGCGTAACAAACAGATAAACTCATAACCCTATATATGTAATTTTAGTTAGACTACCGTACCGCAAAAAACAGCAAAATTGTCAGTTGTTTTGATCATCAAAGGGTTATATTTATATGTAATATATTATAGTCAGCTTAATCATGTTAATTAATACGATAAGGATAAATTCGAACGCGTGCCCTTTCAATAAATATCAATCAATAAACTTTAAAGTTTAGAGTCGTATGTCTATTGAAATCGTATCTCCGTGTTACGTTTACTGGTTTGTAAAATAATCTACTGTTCAAATAGCGTTTAAACTTTTAATATTTCATAATGACCACTACTATTGGAATGAAGCGTCATATTTTATATACGTTTACTGCACACTTTACACCTCGGTATTAATTGTTCTTTATAAAATATTTTATATGTAACATAATGTGAACTATGTACCAGGATTGTTTAAGATATATGTATTTTTTTATTATGTCGCTTTGTTAATGTAATATTTATACTCATAAATATATTTTATTATTTATTTTAAAAGGGACGCCAATACATACGACATTCATTTGTTTACACTGGCATGGCCCTCGAGATTATATAAAGATTTATACATGGCCAGTACACTACATCTCTCCTCACTTAAATTAACAAACAATATATAATCTTAACTATTTACAACTAATATAATTATTTTTCTCTACTCTTTATAATTTGGTTTTTTTAATGTACATTTTCTGATAGGTCGAGACCTACTACTTGATAGGGGTTGAGTGAAAGAAACATCTCGGGTTGAGTAATTCTGTTGTGGTTCACGGGATTCAGGCGCATTTAATGGTTCCAGAATTTCACCCGAACTTTGCTCTAAAACTGATGGTGGATCTATACATTCTTGTATTGTCTGTTCACTGTCCATCTGTTGCCCAATTTTTATATCAGGACTAACTAACAGATTTTCAGTTCTTCGCCTTAACTGATCAATATGACGATGTATTTGGTTACCATGATCATCAGTTACCTTATAATTAGAGGGTCCAACACAAACTTCTACTTTTCCGGGAAGCCATTTCTCCCCTTTAAGATATTGTCGATACCACACTTTTTCCCCAGGGCTCATTGTTCTATCCACGCCTCTCTTACTACTTATTTGTCGTTGCTGCGCCTCTTTTACTCGTAATTCTTGATCAGGTATAATGATATCTAAACGCGTTCTTAATCGCCTACCGAGCATTAACATCGCTGGACATTCGCCAGTAGATGTATGTTCCGTATTTCGATAATATATCATGAAGGTATTTAACGCGTGTGTAATATTTTGCGTTTCAAAAGCTGCTTTTTTAATAACTCTTTTAATTATTCTAACAGCATTTTCTGCGGCACCATTAAATGACAGATGATATGGAGCTGTAAATATGTGTTGTATTCCATGACTTTGTATGAATATTTCCAATTCTTTACTGGTAAAAGGTGGCCCATTATCAGTTACTATTTGTCTGGGTAATCCCCACCTACTAAAAAGTTCATTTACTTTTTCTTAGGCGTAGACCATTTTGAAACAACCGTTGAAATACTAATTCTAGTGCATTTAAATGTTCTACTATCGAACGACCTCCTACTATGACGTCATCAATAAACACTGCTACATTTGGGATACCCATCAATAAGTTAGTCATAATGCGTTGAAAAATTCCAGGACTCGAAGATAATCCAAAAACTAAACGATTATATCGGAACAAACCGCGATGTGTATTGATAACCGTATATTGCTTAGATTCATCCAGCTCGATTTGATTATACGATTGTGACAAATCCAATTTGCTAAAATATTGAACTCCATTCAATGCTACAAATATATCAACCAATCGGGGTAGCGGATAACGATCAATCAGTAAAGCAGGATTTAAAGTAGACTTATAGTCAACGCAAACCCTAAGTGAGCCGTCCGGCCTATTTAAAGGAACGAGTGGTGAGGCCCAATCAGAACAGTCAACAGGTTCAATAACACCAGCACGTAGCATTGCGTCTAGCTCCAAGTCGACTCGTTCACGTAGTGGCAAATGGTAACGAATCCGTAAAGTAGCCTTGCCTCCCGTGAACCGCCCCAAACTACCGTCGAATAACTGCTTAAATGTGTCAACCAGTTTACATACATTATTTTCAAACTGTTCCTTATTATACTTAATCTTAGGAATGTCGTTTAATTTACCATTAAAACAGTTAAAAGTAGGTATAGTTATTTCCAGCTCAGTTAGCCACTGCCTGCCGAGTAATGTGGTTGTACCCCCCATCGATAATAAACAATTCTAAGTTTTTTTCTCTATCTAGATATACAACTAATGGCTTTATATACCCTAATGGGCGAATGGTTGAACCATCGTAAAATTTTAAACATAAATTATAGGGCTGTATGCACTTATGACTAAAGTACTTGACATACATATCTTTACTGATACATGAAATTGGTGTACCGGTATATATTTCCATATCAATAAGTTGTCCATCAATAGATACCGGTAAAGTCATAGCTTTGTATTTACTTAGCTGGAAATTATACAAATAGATAGAATCTACCTCGACTTCTTCGTCTGATGACAATTTCGAAACGTTTTCCGAGTCATTAGCCTCGCCAAAATATAATGTCCGGTCCTTAGTGAAACCTTTCGCCTTTGCTGAATTCACTCTTTTAGTTGAGCCCGCTCCACTGGCTGCTCTCGCTCCGATGGCTGCACCCGCACCGCCGACCGTTGCCACCTCACTGACCGGACATACGCGGCGTAGATGTCCTACACATTTACAACGGCTGCATATGTAATTCCGAAAACGGCACAATTTGTAATTATGACTGGTCACTCCGCAACTCCTGCAACCATTTCCTGCCAACGCCTGCTCATGACTTGGCATTGGTCCATGCTGTAGGCGTCTACTTCCTGCCACTGTACTATGCTCCCGCTGATCTGGCCCGTATGCTCCGCCAGATCTCTTAGTGAATACACTAATTTTGTTTAGCTTCCCAAGCTTGTCAAATGTATCAACCGCTGCGGCGTCCCTTTCTGCCACCTCCAATGTCGTAGCAATCTTCACTGCATCTGTGAATTTTAAATTTTCATCTTCTGCGAAAAGTCTTTGACGAATGACGTCACCCTTAACTCCACATACGAATTGATCTCTTAAATTGCCACTTAATTCTTCATTAAATTTACAATTTAATGCTAGTTTCTTTAGTTCTGCCACATATTCGTTTAAATTTTCGTCCTCTTGTTGCTTTCTCTGGCGGAAGCGAAATCTTTCTGCCAGCACAGATGGTTTTGGCTGTAAATGTTGTTGTAATAATATTTTACATTCTTCATAGCTTAGCTCCGCAGGTTTCTTCGGACTCGCCAAATTCACCAATAACTCATATGCGTCATCACCTATAACAGCAATCATAGTAGGTAACTGAAGTTCTTCAGACACATTATTTACTTTCATATACATATCCATGCGATCCGCATATAATGTCCATGAACCAGTTTTTAAATTAAATTCGTTCATTTTTCCAATAGACATCCTCGTCGCCACTGTAATATTTATACTCATAAATATATTCTATTATTTATTTTAAAAGGGACGCCAACACACACGACATTCATTTGTTTACACTGGCATGGCCCTCGAGATTATATAAAGATTTATACATGGCCAGTACACTACAGTTAAGAGGCCTGTCTTCTTATATCTATACATACAATAAGAACGTAAATCTAACGTGTCTAAGATTTAGATTTTTGTGAAAAAAATTGTTGTATGTGTCTAGGAATAAGTAATAAAATACATTTCAATCATTTTTACAGATGTCTATCTGTCTAAATGTCTGCCTGTCTGTTTGTTTGAACACGCATGACTACTAAAGTACTGCATTCATGATAAAACCTTAAATCTCAAATCATAAAGCATATCTTCAAGTAACAAGAACCGGTGTTTTCAACACTACCCAACACAGTGTTTAATCCCACTAGTTTTCGTCACACAAATAGGAAGACAATCAGAACTTCAAAACCCTCCCTTAAGGGGTCATTTAAGTATTACGTAAGCACTAATGGGGGAGGGGGTCCTTGATTTGCTTATTTTTGATGACATAAGGGTTGGGGATCTGGATGGTGATTACGTCAGCCATATTTATTTACTGAATTAAAACAGATTTGAATATACTTATATAAATGTTTACGTAATTATGGGGGGAGGGTTAAGAACATTGCTTACTTTTGCTGATCAAGAAGGGGGCGGCCAGAAATTACGAAAATTATGCTTACGTATACTAGAATGGCCCCTAAGAAGTTTTACCTAAAAAAAGGTTTTAAGAAAAACACTCGATTTTTATAAATCATCTCTATTCGCATGACGTTGGCGAAATTGTGTGAGCATATATATTGCCATTTTTATACTTTGAAAAACAATTACTTCGCAATTTCGAAAAGTAAAATATAATAAATTTTTTAACGTTCCCTTTTGAATACCATAGTAGTGGTCCACCTACGATAGCATCAGAATTCGCCGACTATACACCGAGCATGCCGCATTCGGTTTGCAGTTTTCGCCAAGAATTTCCAGTTGCGATACACAAGCGTTGATCAATTCGTCGGTCGGTAATTTTTTCCCATGGCCGTTCTACGTATGGCAAAATGATTTGTTAAGCCATTGAGCCCCTGTACCTGTGTTCAATTTTATTACTTACCCGCGTACACTTGATTTGGTAAGGCGAGTACGGAGGGAAAATTGTTTAGCTTTTTAAATGGGGCAATTTGCAATTATTATTTTATAGCGACAAGTTACATAATTGAGTTTTTGTATCGACGGACGCGGGGAGAAATGCCGACGTAAACGCCGGCCATATTAGGTCTTGGTCATGTTTATTTTATTGTTATTTAATGCATTAGAATCACTCTGATGTTTTGTAGAAGTTAAAAAGCATATACGCTGCATTTATATTAAATAAACATAGCTTCCTTTTATGTCACCGCGGCATTTAAAAAATATTCCTTGTCCCTTCAATACAACACTTGTCGTCGATAAAATTTAACTTCATTTTGTATACTTACATGGCTTTTTAAGTTTTCTATATGTATTTTTCGGAATTTATATGCCAGGTGAATGTTTAAAGATAAGGTGTCACCCTTTCTATCGTGTGGTAATTCATGGTCACATTTAACACATAAAACAATAATATTAAAACAAATACTAATAAACAACAACGAAAACCTTAGTTAAAGTTCGTTCTAAAACTGTTAAAAGTATGGGAACGATACTTTTAAACGTAAAAAAATCACACCTAGCCTCATTGAATAAAATTCAAGGGGCGCTTTTCAAGGTTAATCATTACGTAACTGCTTATTGTGAGAACGTCGCACTGTCGAACAAAGGGAAGCGGGGCGTGGGTTGAGGTGCGGGGCGTGGCCGGGAGTACGCGACAGGGCGCGATTCATTTATTACACCAGTTCGTATTTGCGTAAATCAGCTGATGTTGAGTGTATATAAGTTTTTATGTTTCTCGAGATAATTAGGTCAAATATTAAGTACCTATTTTTTTAATTTATTTAAGTTTAAAGACACACAGAAATATGTTTTAAAGATCATAATTTCTTATTAATCTTAAGATCGTAATCTGTGAGAGTGTTGCAACTATTTAACCAGTCATGCTGTATAAACAAATGAATATTTGTGTATCAGATATATATAAACTCCAAAAATATTTAACCACATCAATATGAAAGTTTGCACATCTTAATGTTTTCTCATGGGGGAGTATTTATTCTATTAACTTTAGTCGTCGCTAGGTGACGCTAGGGAACATCAACTCGACAATTCGTTACAATAAATTGTCTACAACTAGTAATAATAGCAACAAACAAACGAGCCATGAACATAGGGTTATAGTTGAAGGCGTTATAGTATTAATATTTTACATTTATATTCATAATGACTCATAAATTCTTTAATAAACTATAGTATACATCTATGACGTAGTCCGGTGAAGCTGTTAAGACTTTGCTAGGTCAATAGCGTAGTCAGTTCGAAAAAAAAAAACATCTATGACGATCGGTTGGTTAGTTAAAGCGTGAGAGCGTAACAAACAATCTCACATTCACATTTTTATTATTCGTAAGGATTTACCGTCAAAGGCTATTTACCCTCCTGAGAAACTGGTATTTACTATATAATAGCTTAGGATAGAAAATTCGCCAAGCAAGAACGAATTTAGAGTATGGACGGGCTTTGTGACGCGTTATGTGGGAGCCGAACGCTGATTAGCCGGCCGACAAGAACCGAGTATAACCGAGAAGGGTCGAACTGTGAACGCCTATGACATCGAGATCTCATGCCGCGCGGTCTATTCGTGTAGTCGGCCCCCTATACTACAGTTGCGTTCTGTACGGAATCTAAGCTTACCTAACTGCATTGAAACAAACACAAAATAAACGCGAGATAAACTGGGTAGCATTCCTTGTTATTCATAAAATTTATGATAGACTAGCTGACCCGTGCAACTTCGTCTGCACTAAATCGGTTATTACCGGTTTCAATTGTATTTTTAAACGCAAATAATCCTAAAAAACCTAAAACCCGATTGCAGCGACGTATAGCACTTCCAATTGTGAATCCAAACTATCCAGGGACTCACTCAAACATATGTTTGATAGAGTTGGTATGTGTATGTTGGTATGTGAGAAATCTTTTAAAATAAGCCTAGAACCTGTTCGCAGCATTACCTAAAGTGTCTAATGAAAATAAAAATTAACCTACATATATTGCCGATAAATGTCTTCCCAGTACCCCTTGTAACTTCATCGCTTAATATACTGTAAAAATTAAACTTTATCTACATTAAATTTCCATTTTGTTTTAGTTGTTTGTTTTAAAAGAATTTGTAAAGTTATACGTGAAATCTGCATTCAATCTTAATTTCGTCAAATTTATTTTACTTTTGACATATAAACCACCTTTTTCACTAATACTGAACTTGGGATAATATACCTTTCTAACAGTGAAAGATTTTTTTAAATCACATTAGTGGTACCAAGGATTCCTCGAAAACAAAACTTTACCTCTCTTTATACTATTATTATAACTATAACATAGTATGGTAACTGCAAACACCTCAACTAATTATTTTAATCGTAGATTCACAAACCTGAACCCAACTACTTCAAGACAACAATATTTAGAAAATTAATTTTATCAAATATCGAAACAAAATGTACAATGGAATGTAACTTATTATGTATAGCTGACCCGTGCAACTTCGTCTGCACCAAATCGGTTATTACCGGTTTCAATTGTATTATTAAATGCAAATAATCTTAAAAAACCTAAAAGCCGATTGCGACACCTAGCACTTCCAATTGTGAATCCAAACTATCCAGGAACTCACTCAAACATATACCCAGTTGATATGTGAGAAATCTTTTAAAATAAGTCTAGAATCTGTTCGCAGCATTACCTAAAGTAGTGTCATCAAAGTGAAGATCAAAACTAACTTCATATATTGCCGATAAATGTCTTCTCAGTACCCCTTGTAACTTCATCACGTAACATACTGTAAAAATTGAACTTTATCTACATTCAATTTCCATTTTGTTTTAGTTGTTTGTTTTATAAGAATTTGTAAAATATACGTGAAATCTGCATTCAATTTAATTTTGTCACATTTATTTTACTTTTCACATATAAACCACCTTTTTTACTGAGAAACTGAACTTAGGATAATATACTTTTCTAACAGTGAAAGAATTTTTGAATTCGGATCAGTAATAGGTACCAAGCATTCCTCGGAAACAAAACTTTACCTCTCATTACAATATTAGTATAAATACAACGTAGTATGGTAACTGCAAACACTTCAACTGATTTATTTTAATCGTAGATTCACAAACCTAAAACCCAACTACTTCAAGACTCAACAGTTAGTAGTTAGAAAACTAATTGTATCAGATATCGAAACAACACACGTACTGATAGAACTCTAATTGAGATTCATCTTCTACAATGCAATGTAACTATTATCTAGGTTTGTGTTTTAGGAAAAAATCTTGTCACCTTTGTTTAGTAAACATTTTTCATACAATAAAATAAGTGTAACAACATATAAGTGACAGTTTCGTTTACACATATTTGTTTCATATGTGGTTAATAATTACGCACAGAAATGTCATGTAGCCGTAGCTCAGTTATAACGTACTGGACATTATGT